>JAUIMM010000461.1:1800000-2012500 GCA_031769625.1 Taudactylus pleione | reverse complement strand
ACATTTGTATACGTATGTCTAATCAATGCTTGGAGTTTGTCAGAATTTGTGGGTTTTTGTTTGTCCACCCGCCTCTTGAGGATTGACCACGGGTTCTCAAAGGGATTAAGGTCTGGGGAGTTTCCTGGCCATGGACCCAAAAATGTTGATGTTTTGTTCCCTGAGCCACTTAGTGATCACTTTTGCCTTATGGCAAGGTGCTCCATCATGCTGGAAAAGGCATTGTTCGTCACCAAACTGCTGTTGGGAGAAGTTGCTCTTGAAGAATGTTTTGGTACAATTCTTTATTCATGGCTGTGTTCTTGGTCACCTTTGGAACTCTCTCCCTCTCCCCATCAGACTCTCCACCTCTCTACAATCCTTCAAACAGGCTGTCAAGACCCACTACTTCATCAAAGCCTTCCAGCTCTCATCCTAACCCACTACTCCATGCTCCCTGCCTACCCCATCTGTGTCACGCCCATTTGTCTGCACTTCCCCTTTAGAATGTAAGCTCTTGCAAGCAGGACCCTCTACCCTCTTGTGCTTCTCCTTACTTTATTTTTATCTACTTCCCCACTAGGACACCTAAAGCTTGCTTATACTCTGTTGCTTATTTGGGTGTTTATGGTCACCAATGTATATTATACCTGTTCTTGTCCTCCATTGTATTTGTATTGTACTGTTAGTCATTTTTTTGGTTATGTACTTTGTAAGGCGCTGCCGAACACTTGTGGCGCCATTTAAATAAAAAAAATAATAATAGGCAAAATTGTGAGTGATCCCACTCCCTTGGCTGAGAAGCAACCCCACACATGAATGGTCTCAGGATGCTTTACTGTTGGCATGACACAGGACGATGACTTTTGGAGGATGGCCTGGTGTCAAGAAGGGCAGCAAATAAGCCACTTCTCGACAGGAAAAACCAAGGACAGACTGATATTCTGCAAAAGGTACAGGGATTGTACTGCTGAGGACTGGGGTAAAGTTATTTTTCTCTGATGAATCCCCTTTCAGATTGGGGCATCTGGAAAAACGCTTGTCCGGAGAAGGAAAGGCGAGCGCTACCATCAGTCCTGTGTCATGCCAACAGTATAGCAAGAGGCGGGTGGACAAATAATAACCCACAAACTCTGACAAACCCCAAGCATTGATTAGGCAAGAATGGGCGGCCATCAGTCAGTATGTGGCCCAGAAGTTGAGTGACAGCATGCCAGGGCGAACTGCAGAGGTCTGGAAAGAGAAAGGTCAACACTGCAAATATTGCCTCTTTGCATCAACTTAATGTAATTGTGAATAGAAGCCTTTGACACTTATGAAATGCTTGTAATATTACTTCAGTATATCATAGTAACATCTGACAAACAGGTCTAAAAACACTGAAGCAGCAAACTTTGTGAAAATCAATACTTGTGTCATTCTCAAAACTTTTGGCCATGGCTGTACACTGGCATTTCAAGGAGGGGTAGATGCAGTTGGTTGTGGGTTGACCTGAGTGGTACGTCCCCTCCCCTGTGAAATGGGCTATGAGCTTTTCATTTAGAGACCCGTGAGCAGCCCCAAGGCAGCATTTAACGCTCATTTCTGCTCTCCCCTCCAGAGGTCTCAGAGCACTGATTAAAAAAAGAGGGGTGGGAAGTCCCATTGTCAACATAACTATTATATTGTCACTAAAGAAATTGTGATGGAAACTTCTCTGGGCCATTTTAAGTGGAGAAAAGCACCTGCCCAGGGCCAATGTGACAGGTGACACCAGCTATTGGCTGCTACAGCGTGCTCTGTACAGTGTGTTTCTCTCACTATGGGCCCTGAAGTTTTAAAGTAATTTAGTGAAATGTGACAGACATACCGTGGTCTATAAAAACATGAGGAAGTCATAGCAAGTGTTGAAAGTATTTGCCATTCGCATCTAGGCCAGCTGATCATGCACGCGGGAAGTGAAGGCCAGCTGATCACCACCCTAGTCAGAAACGCAGTCCAAAATGCAAATGGGGGAGACGCACCAACTATCAGCGAGGATGGCAGCTGTGGCACCACCTTTGGAGCCACTGCTGCTAGTCGGTAGGTATTCCTGCTTCTGCCAGTGGTGTTGTGTACTGAGGCGTCCACATTCATCGTGTCTGTGTGTTACATACTCATAAGAACCTTAGTCGACTCAGTTTACCGATACGTCTGGACAATAAATACGCGTTGTTTAGCTGTGTACCGGTTGATATCTGCACGTAACACACAGACACCAGGTGGGGCTGTGTCAAAATCATTAAACTACGTCCGATACTTTAAACGTTACAAAAACTTTTGGGGCCTTTAGCAAGTGAAACACCCTGTATTGTGGGGTGGGGGATTCTACTTTTTAGAGAGTTGGTTGCTTTGTAGAGTGACATAGCAGTAATTGAACACCTATCTTTTGCAGCTAGTGAAGCAGTTCAGTGACTGCTGTGCTCCACATTACACTGACTGATTTGTGATAACGGAGTGAGATTAACTCATAGATCTCCATTGTGGGCTGGATGTGCCTTCCCCATGTGTCTCTCACATTGGCATGGCTGGCTCTACTGCTTATAAATTTCTTTAATAATGGCACATAAGTATGTATTCATGTAAAGGTTGAATTGGCCGTTCTAAAGGTCTATTTTTATTTTTTATCGATTTTAAAATTGATCAACATCAAAGTTGTTCTGGGCTAAATCACACATTTACAAATACTTAAAAATCCAAATCAACAATTATCTTTTAGTAAATGTGTGCTTTAGCCCTAGGAACGCAACATCGATGTTGATTGATTTTCATTGATGTTAAATCAATCAAAATCGACCTTTTGTAAAAAATACCCCCCATAAATCCATCACCTTGTGAGTGGCTGACAGGCAGTCCATGTTGCCAGTCAGAAATTTATGTATTGGGTGCAGTTGGGTAAGTTCTATTATTGCCCAGCACTTTTTGTTACAGTGCAATGGCGTTTTGTGACGATTAGGAATATTTTTGTCGAATTTCTAATACCCTGAGAGGGATGTGTTAACCTTGCTGTCTATTTGACTGCTACATATCGTCTTCTGTCTAGCGATGTGCAGTTCGGTTCTACTCTGTTCCGTTTGGATCTGAAAAACAGCATCTTATTGGCTATCTGACTCGTGTGTTTTAGATAGCCAATAAGATAAATCCGAACTGGTGCTAATTTGGTGGAAAGGAGTAAAACCGAATGGAATCGGTATGAATGACCTCCGGACGAGAGCCAGGCGGTTGAAATCCCGACGCCGGCAGGCCAAACAGCGGAGATCCCTTCGGAGGTGAGTAAACTACCTAACCCTCCCCCCCTACCCTCCTTTAGGGATGCCTAACCCTAACCTCCCTCCTGGTGTGCCTAAACCTAACCCCTTCCCTCCCTGCACCCTAAACTTAACCCTCCCTTGTGGGTGCCTAACCGTAACCCCCACCCCCTCCTTCCCTAGCCCTCTTGGTGGGTGCCTAACCCTAAATCCGCCCTTTCCCGTGGCTATGCGGACGCGTGGACCGTACTTGCCTCGTTCGGTCCCGCGTCGTTCTAGGTTTCGGCGTCGGTATTTCAAAGCCTATCAATCCCTAGCCGGTGTTCTGCCGTCGGGATTGTACGTCAGCTGGTTGCATGACTGCATCCCGAACCGAACTGCACATTTCTACTTTTGTTAGGTATAGACGGTTTACAATCATGATTGGCCACACAGGCTGATATTTATTCATTTATTCATTTATTTTTGACCGCTTTCTGCTCCCTTCTTACCAAGAAAAATCTGTCAGGTCTGATCAAATCGCTATAGTATTAAAGACACGGTCGGTAACCTAGTTTTAAACCCCAGCAATGTGCTTACACATTAACAAAATGTGGGAAAGACATATCCAATTCATCTGAACTGTTTATAAAATCGTAAGCTGGGCATACATGGTGTAATGCGACAGAGGATCAGATGTCCGACATATCGGGCGGTTCCCACAAACTGGTGGCTGACTGCCCCATATGCCGGCTCCCCCCATCCCCTACCCACATAGCGCTGCATGAGATCGTACATCGCATCCCTGGTTCGACTGATCCTGCAGTAAGATCAGGGGGTGCGATGTACGGTCCCCATGGGTGCGCGCTCTGTCTGACATCAAGGTTATACACTGGTACGATTTGGCTGCTATATCGCACAATCAGTCGGATCAGCTACCTTATCGCACTGTGTATGGCCCGCATTACACAGGTAACCAGGGCTCAAGGCAAAGAATGAGATTCCATCCTCCATTCTGGCACAGTTTATAAAATGAAACCAGACTACTGGTTGCTATAGGTAACATCATTTCTTGCTCACTGTTCTTTTCCCTCTAATCACTGCTCAGTTTTGATGGCCATTTTCCCTTTTTATACAGGATAGCGCTGAATGTTTTCTCTCTGTTCTCTTTTCCTCATAATAGCGTTGTGCAGTAAGGAGAAAGTATAAACTAATGAGAGGAAACAGTCACTGCTGGTGTTGGGGGCCGAGGATGAAAGAGGGGCAATGATCACCTCATTGTGACAAGATGATGATGTCAAGCTCCACCCCCTTCCAGTCGATTCACACATTAAACTAAGAGCCATGGTTGGGCACTTTTCGTGCCCAATCTCCCCTATCCTGGAACCTAAAGACTTGAGGGCACTCTTGTGTGAAAGAGTAGAGACCCTCTTTCAAACTAATATGCTCCCTCAGTAGTTATTGTCAATTAGTCCCTATATTACAGAAAGTGTTCAAAGATATGGGATGGGGGGGGGGGGGGGGGGAGGAGAGAGGTTCTTGTATTCAAATCTTCAAAAACAATGCAGAGAAGTCCTAATTTTAAGCATTACTTTGTCTAGTTTTCAAATGGTATGCTCTGTTGGGCTACGTTATTGTTACAGTAATATGCATTGGATTAATGCAACAGCAAGAATCAAAGTATTTCTGGGTGGTGGCTAGAAGATATTACATACTTGCTTTTAGTTCTTCTTTTTCTAATTTTAATTAATAAAAAATAACACTTTTTTTTTTTTTTTGCCCAGTTTCGTTAGGTATTCTCTGAAGTGTGAGGAGCTATAAACAAGCTAATGGTGGTTTCTGAAAATTTTAGATCTTCAGAGGAGGAAAAAAAAAAAAGTTGTTTATAATGCATAATAATAAAATTACTGACATTTATGGTGGAATGTAACCAGCTAAAAAAGTGCCAAAATAGGCTCAGCACAGGGATGAGGCAAGCCTCAGCAGCAAAGGGGTTAATTAGCCACCCTAGTGTCATATGTACAGTGCAATAGCGGCATGTTATGTCTGTAATCATGGTGCGATAGGCACCTTGCGCTGCGACAGCTGACATATCGGGTGGTTCCCACGCACAGAGCGATCCACTGCCCGATATGCTGGCACCCCTTATGTGCAGCTTGTAAGAACTGGAGGTGTGATCCTACAGGAGCGCACACTGGGCGATATCATGCCCACACGCGGTACGATATAGCAGCGATATCGTACCAACCCGCTGGAGCGGCTGCTATATCGCACCATGTATGGGCAGCATTAGGGTGGGATGTGCTAAACTCCAAAATGCAGTCAAACCTTCTAAAACCTCAATTCTTTGTATTTTGCCAAAATCCCCCCTATATCCGCTGCGGACCGCCGGCACTGCAGCCCCCATCGAATTCTATGGGGCTGAGATGTGCCGTTATGCGTCAAGCTCAGGAAAGCCAAACTTTCCGGAGCTTGTGTTCTATAGGCAACACAATCTATAGGTGACGTTACCTAGAGAAGCCGACGGGCTTCTTTCTGCAAAATTCCCAGCGGTTTGCGAATGTGCTGGTCGGCATGCGCGATAGAACCGCCAGGTCATAAATCCGAAAGTCCTCTTTTTTTCCCAAGGGATGGCTTTAATTTGTGTTAATAAATGCTGATATGCATGTGATTAGGGTCAGGATGAATTGCATATAGATATATCCTGCCTTTACTCTGATAACAGATTACGTTGACCTTTTAGTTTCTAAACTGAAATTAAAATTTAAATTTCCTGAACATATTCAGATATTTGCCCTTTGACATCAGTATATAGAGCTGTATATGTTGCTATGTGATTGGTTATGTGCTACTGACTGTAGGCCCTGTTGTGTGTGTATACAGTATGTGTTTGGCAGTGGATAGGGAGCGCATCACAGCTGGGTGTGGTTTCTGCAGATCAGGGCAGAGAAATTAATGTTGCTGGGTGCAGGGTGTAGTAGTTAATACTGAAACTGGCAAATCCAGCCTGGCATAGGGACATTTCTATATGCCAGGGATTTTACAGCAGATTAAACTCCATTCCAGGAGAGTGTTTATAGGTTTTGTCACCGAGCCTACAAGCTAATGATTATCTCTGCTCTTGTATGAAAGTCCACGTATATATCTTGTTAAAGGTCAGGTCTCCTGCAGTCATTGATCCAGTCCTGACATGACACATCCTATAACTTGTCATAATGTGATCATAAAAGAGAACTACACTGCATGGACTGAACAATGTATGAATGCGCTGTGGCAGATATAATAATCCCCTTCATTTAAGGCTAATGAGTGGGGGGGTTTTTTATTAGTATTTTCAACAAAAATCCCTCAGTCATTTTAACCATGCTTACGTCACCCTGTATCACCTGCCTCTTCTGTAGTGGGGTACCTGGCTTTGGATGGAGTTTCTGCCACTGCTATTACTTTTAACTGTAGATGTTGTGACACTAAGAGCCGTATTCAATTTGAGCCGAGCCGCGATACTTTTTCTCGGCCCGGATTTTTCGCCTGCGTAGTAGGCAGAAAAGTATCGCGCGTGTGCACGCTATACCCCTTATTCAATTTGAAAGTATGCCAAAACGGCACCCGGCGAAAATGAAACAGGCGGAAAGTACTGTCAGGTTTCAGGAAATCAGCCTGACACCCCCCAAAAGATGCTCTGACATGGGGGTTCACTATGGGTACCCCCGAATAGCCCTGCTGAAGGTATTTCGGTTTTTTAAACTGGCTCAATAGGTGCCGTTTTGCGTTTTTCTGTAAGTGGTGAAGAATAGTATTTTTTTGGTTAAAATAACTATTGCCAGCAAATTTGGGGTACTTGAAAATGGGGGTCAGCATATTTAAAAGTTGCTAAAGTGAAGTTGAAAAAATTGTGAAAAATCCACCTGTCGCACCTGCAATCAAAAAAACACCTGGGGCATACTTGGGGACCCCCCGCCCCCCAGAGTCAAGTTCGCTAGATTTTAACTTTGTCCCCCAACTTTTTTTTTATCCCCCTTTTTCAAAGTAATTTTTTGGGGTGTCCTAAAGTGTTTTGTTTTTTTTGACACCGTTTGCCTTTGGGGGACTGTCTGAAGGCTGCAGGGTGGTTCCTGCAAAGTTGCACCCCAAATCCCCAATTCTGCACTTTTTTCTGCCTGCTATTCATAGGCGAAATTTTTTCGCCTGGTACATTGCATTTCCGCCTAGGCGGAAAGTCTTTCAAATTGAATACTGGGTAAAAGCAAAACAGGCGAAAATTATGTCATCAGTAAAAAAATATCGCGGATCCGGTCTTTTCGCCTCAAATTGAATACGGGCCTAAGTGACGGTGCATTTGTCCGACGGGCTTGCTTCCCCTAATTGCTATTATTGCCCTCAGCCGGATTGTCATCAGGGATGCCGAACACGCAGAAGAGGGACCTCTCCAATTCAGATGAGAGGATTGGGAGTTAAGCTTTAGAAATGTTATATTTGATTAGGTCTTTTAAGATCATTGCTATAAATACTGTATCTTTTAAGTGACCCTGTGTGTGATTTAATATTCTGAGCAATAAACTGTTCAAGCAGCACACTAAAATATGTAGGGAGTAAGCGAAATAGATCACCAGCCATGGCCGCCAAGAGAAATGCCGGGCTCCGCTATGACAGAGGTACGGCCGCACAGTGTGGGTGTTTGGCCACGTCATATTGTGAATTCTGAGACCCCTTTGCAGAAGTGAAGTTCACATTGATTCAGTCCTAGTCACCACACAATGCATTGTTTTTGAACCATTATTCTTGGTGAAGTCCATGTCGCAGATACTCCAGCAATTTTTAAAAGAGTCATGTATTCTGTAATTGTTATGTTCTGCTTTTTCAGACACAAGTGGTTACATTGTTTTTATCTGACTGTGCCATGTTGGGAAACAATCCTGGAAGTAACATTACAGAATGTTGTTAACCTAAACCTGCCAGCCTTTTGCAAACTGCAATTATTTATTTACAAAAGTTACTTTACACAACAAAAAACCCTTTACAAATTCTTTAACCAATCTTTATTAATAGAAGTATACGTGTAACAAAGTGCAAAACTACAAACAAGTTTATATTTGGTTAATTGCTATTTAACTTTATAAGTGAGGAATTGGATAACTCAAAGTTTTCTACAATTGAAATTAGTCTCCCCATCTCTATTGCTACCCGGATTGGTGTTTTATTAATACAATGCTGATCGAGCACTGTGCAGCACCGGTCTTTGAGGTTTATGTATCAAACAGTGGAGAAGTTGCCCACAGCAACCAATCAGCTCCTGCCTATTTTATAGACTGTGTTTGATAAATGCTACTTCAAAGCTGGCTGCTATGGGCAACTCCCCCACTGGTCCACTTCCCCACTCTTTTCTTGATACATTAACCCCTCTGTTCCTACTCCATGCACAGCAACAGCTTTGTTGAGGCTGCAGACCTGGGTTTCCATGCTTCTAATACACTGTAATGAGCTATTTGTGAACGATTTCAATTATGACAGGTTACTTTATATTAGAGAAACAGAAGATGTGCATGGAAAGGTGGATCTACAGTCCATGTGAGTGACTGACCAGGAGCATAAAGATGTGCAGAATCTGCAAGCATGAATACACAAAGTAAATGCATCGGGGGGTTTTTTGGAGTGGGACGGTGTGATACATTTATTTAAATCACTGGAGAACTTTTTTTTTTTTTTATAATTTGTGGATCAACCCATATTTTATGGGACCAATAAAGGATTTGCTTTTTTGTGTTTTTTTTTTTTTGCCTACAGCGGGTTGGGTATGAATAGCCGGCAGCTGAATTGCTGCTGATTCAAATCGACCCCGAAGGTCCAGAATCCCAGGTTAAGTGTAATACTTACCCCTATACTTACTTTTGGGATGGCGGGGGTCGGGATGCTGACGTTTGGATCCTTATCTCTTCAGGATAGCGGCGTTTGGATTCCGGCATCGGTGTATCGACACCCAGTATCCCGTCCGCCGGGATGTTAAACGTATCACGGTACAACAACTCGTGACATCACTGAAACCCGTCTTAGGCTATACTTGTTCAGGATTAGTTCTTACTGATTTTGTTGCAAACGTCTTCCCATAAGCAGCATTTTTGTGTTTTTTTTTTTTTTTTTTCAGACTGATATTAATCATTCTACAAATGTGCCCCAGTGTTTTGTACCATAGAAACCTCTGCCACATTCATATGATGTATGAGCGGAGGCTTTGGAATTCACTGTGACATCCACCCCTACCTACCCCTGTCTTCACGTGACATGCTGAGAGCCTTCCCTCCAGAGAGGCATTGAAAGGAGATGGATATATGCGCATGTTTCTAAGATTATTACTATGTGGGATTGCTGCTTTTAAGGGAATTCACAATTGGTAATTTGGTTAAATATCCTATATTATATAGTACAATTACTGCCGATTGGAACCTACATCTCCATGCACAATATTCGTTTAATTTTTTTTTTATATGTAAAGATGGTATTAACATGGAGAAGCACCCCGTTGTATAGTAGTGAATGGTACATTTTTCTATATCTGTGTTCTCTCCAGACAGCGATTTTATTTAAATCCATTATGGTGACCCCCTTAAATCTTTAGACTTCTCAGTCTTGTTCCTCTTCTTCATCCATCTCTTTTTCCTGCTCCAGGCTGTCTTACCAGTGCTGGTCTGGTTCTGTGCCCACTGTAAGACGGCTGTCACATTTGGATGGAGTTGTGGACAAGTATCATGGGGACCAACGCACATATCCTTCTTGCTGTAGAAGAAATGTTTTTTCTTGGGCTTTGCCTTCGTCAGACACTCGGCAAAGTGTCTGTCGCACTCGCACGCCATCCTCCCACACACGGTGGGTGACCTGCATTCAGTGTGTGACCGGCCACACGCGAACTGGTAAAACTGCCACTTAATCTTGCTGTGGCACTGCAGATCAAGCCTCGAATAACGGTAACAACAGTCGTGCTGGAAACAGCATCTGTCCACATCATCGACTGCACTGCCCGAACCTCCAGTGCCGCAGTAACACCCATACAGGTTGATGCCCAACAAAGGCACTTTAAGCCTATTTCTATAACACCAAAGTGTTACTACCAAATCCAACACCCCACGTTTTTGACGAGCAAGGTGGTTGCTGCAATTGCAGATCATCTGATACCGGAGACAGCTTGTATAGACCAAGATGAAGAGCACAAGCTTTTTCATGGCCAATTGCCGGCACAATACAGGATCTACCTGTGGAGACATAGATAAATGTTCCAATTCTGCCTATATAGAGTAACAGACCCCCTATTACATTGGTTTTACAGCTTTTTCATGGGTGGACTTTCAGTACCATTTATTTTTTGTTACCCTTAAGTGACAGGTGAAATGATTGCTATTTATATAATATTGCTGGGATTGAGCACCCCGGGTGTGCTATTTAGTAATGTAACACACTGTACCTGCTGCTTGTGTCCTCTCAAAGTTCTCCTCTGATGCTTCTGCTGCTGTCTGCCGTTAAGTTGCTTTAATACAGTCCTTATGCAGAGGATGTCGATGTGGTGGAAAGTAGTGTAGGACTTCCCGAGGCTTTAACCCATCTACCACTGAATGTGTTTTGCAGACTTGTAACCGATTCCTAAGCATTTCTTTCGTGATAGACTGTAAATCTAAATGAAAGTAGTTAATTAGAAGTTACTTCCCGCGAAAGGGTTACCATGATGGTTTTTGTTGTGTGTGCGTGTCCTATTGGCAGGTGGCAGAGTGACTAAATATAACATGCTTGCTTTTCATACCCATCAATTACATATATTTTGGCCTGAGACCCTACAGACATTCATTTGAAGAATTACCATGTTTGTATAACTATTTGTAAGCTTAAATGAGTCCCTTATGTTAAGAGAACTGATTCTTGCTATGTTTTTGGAAAGTAGATGTCAGGTGACTGTACACCTCTTGGTGTGTAATAGAACTAGAAAGGTTTGCACATCGTTTGGTGTGGTCCGATGCAGGCCGGTGTCTTCCAGCTGTTGAGTGTAAACTCCTGTAATGAGCTGTGATTAGAAACAGCAGCAGCCAGTTGCTGAAACTGCTCTTCATCCCATCTTACTACTGTTATATACAGTCAGTGGGTGTCTAGCACACAAGTGGCTGTTGCTGATGACCATTCATGTAACCAGCCTGTTGCGGGTGCATGGCTCCATATCTAATACAAATTGGACATCTCTGGTTGACTTGCTGACAAATGTGTAACACCTACTTCGGAGTGGGTTTGTAGGTGCACCCATTGGTGACATGGGAGAGTTATAGTCACCAAGGAGGCGTAGTCAGACTGTTGCAGTTGATAAGTTACGATCCGTAAGTGACGTTTGGGAGAGAGGAGGCCTCTCAGAGCTTTAGGTAGTCCCACCCCCCCCCTTCCCTTCAGCAAGGGAGAGCGAGGCAAAGCAGTGGCAGCTGATGTCAGAAAGAGGCAAAAGTGTGGGGTGCCTCACCTAAAAGGGGGAAGCCTTTATTCAGGAGTTCGTAAAAGCAACTTGTTAATGGGGAGAGCCCCATGATAAGTTTGAAGTCTAACTAAAATTAGAAGTGATTGGCTAGTGCGGAGCCATTCATATTAAAGAGCTGAAGTGCAAGTTTATGTATCAGACATTGTTTCTACTTTGGGTGGCTGGGGGGACACGGCCCACTGATGATGTAGCAGCTGGAAATAGATTAAGGTCCGCATTTAATTAGGAGCGAAAAGTCAGCTGCCGGATTTTCGGCGTCTTCGCCTTTTTTCTGTGCAAAAATGTATCGCGCTCGTCCCACAAATCCCCGTATTCAATTCCAAATCGGCGAAAACTGGACCCGGCGAAAAGTAAATGAGTGACAAGTGCTGTAATTTTGGGGGAATCAGCCCGACACCCTCCAAAAGATGCTCTGACATGGGGATCACTATGGGTACCCCCGAATTGCCCTGCTGAAGATATTTGGGGTTTAAAACGGGCTCAATAGGTGCTAAATAGCGTCTTTGCATAAGTGGTGAAGGTTTTTTTTTTTTGTTGAAAATAACTCCCAAATTTGGGGTACATAAAAATGGGTGCAAGCATGGTTTTAATTGGCTAAAGTGTTAAAAAGCGCTAAAAACGCACCTTCAGCAATCAGCTAAAAAAAAAAAAACCTGGGGCATACTTAGGGACCCCCCCAAAGTCTATTTTGATAGTTTTTGAATTTGTACCCCCCACTTTTTCATAGTGCTTTTTTGTTGGTGTCCTTTGTGGGTTTTTGGGGTTTAGCATCAGGGGGAGGCAGAAATGCTAACCACTACACCATCTGTGCTGCCCACTATATTAGGAGCATTTTACAATATGTATAATAAATCTATAATAGAATTCCCTTGGCAATCCCACATAAACTATCCCTATAAAGATAATCACCAAACATCTGAAAAATATTTTTTTGTCTCCATAGTTCATACACAGCCCTATGGAGTACATTTCCCCATAACAGTTCCAATAAAACCTTATAATAAATAAAGATAATATCATTATTACCAGTTATTTATAAAGCTCACACATATTCTGTAGTGCTTTACAGAGTATATTAAAAAATATATTAAAATTCTATAATAGAAATCCCTTGGTAATGCCACGTAAACCATCCTTACAAAAATAATCACCACATGTTCAAAATGATGATATCCAAAGGGTGCAGGGTGGTTCCCGCAACATTGCACCCCAAAACCCCAATTCTGCACTTTTTCCGCCTGGTCTTCATAGGCAAAACTTTTATTTTTTTGCTGGTTACAAGGCGCAAACTTTTCGCACCGGCGAAAAGTCCGACTAATTGAATTAGGAGAAAAGTGGAATCGCCGAAACTGACTTTTCGTATTCAATTAGCAGCGAAAATGCCCATTTTTTTCTCCCACTATAGGCGAATACGCAATTGGTGAAAAAAAACAGGAGAAAAGTTCTCCATCCCAGACCAGGCGGAAAAAAAAAAAAAAAGCAAAATCCTTTTTTTTTTTTTTTTTTTTGCTAAAAATGTGGGGATTTCTTTCAGAACCCTTTGGACATCCCCATGAATAAATGACCCCCAAAAAACCGCAACTTTGAAAACCGTAAAAAACTGTCTGCTGTGACTGCGTGCGATGTTTAAAATACTTCACATCCATATTGTCACCCGAAAAATCTGACCCAATACATTAAAACCATTTTCAACGCTTTGGGGGGGTTTTTTTACCCAAAATTTGCACGGTCGTTTTTCGCCATAGTGCGCAACTTACGAATTTTTTGGGGATCATTTATCATTAGGGGGGTGTACAAAAGGGTTCTGAAAGAAATCCCCACATTTTAGGCAAAAAATAGGGATTTTGCATTTTTATTTTTTCGCCTGGTCAGGGATGGAGAACTTTTTTCTCCAGGTTTTTTTTTTTTCTGGCCAATTGTGTTTTCGCCTGTTTGGCGAAAAACGGCCGTTTTCGCCGCTAACTGAATACGGCCCTAAGTGTTGTGTAGAACTACAGCTGCCATATGGACCTGTGTAAATGAAGGGTAGAAATACAGGCAGCAGCATCAAAGGGTCAGTTGGCCAGGTCTTCCTGAGTGTGTAATGTAACCAAACCATAATGACCTACTCTCCCGGAATCGGTTACTCGCTGTCTGCTGATGCCCCGGTTTGTGAGGCAGAGAACTGCGGCTTTGTATAGTGGGGGTGGTTTCTACCTGACTGCGACACACACCGAGAGCTAGCCCGGGACAACGATGGGTGGTCCATCACCAATGCCCTTTGCACCACACGTCTGAAGAAACCGCCGATGAGCCTGAGGCGGAGAAACGCGTCACGTGCTCACCTGCTGACAAGGCTACGAGTCTCCGGGTTGCCGTTTTGCCACGACTATTTCCCTGCTGCATTTGGAAAAGAAACAGCGAATGGTAACAATACTGCTGGCTTGTGCACTTGCCATGGAGCATCGCATTTGATATAAGGGATACTACTGTGGTGAAAAAAAGAGTGGGGTATATACAAAAACTACCCACCAAACATGCATGTTGTTCAAAACCACTATCGGAAACCCATCTTGAGACTCCATAGCCTCACTATAAACAGTGTTTCAATGGGACGTATACACAGTTTTTTGTTCTATTTTACAGTGGAACTGCTGCTCATTATAAGAATAGGAGATGTCACATACACTTACTATTTCTTTGAGAGTTGAACTACGAAGTACGGAGCTTTTCCAAACAAATATAAAGCCTATATTTCTCTCGGGATGGAGTCACAATTGTGACAACTGTATTCATCAGTTTTTCTCCTGTTTTATGTTGCTAAGCAGCATTGAATTATGCTCCATAGGAGCTTACGGTATACACTATTCATGCTATCTAACATTGTATCTATTTTGTGTGGTGTATACTGATCTTTGTGTCCATATATTAGGTAGTTTACACTCTACTGTTTATTTATTACTTCAGTCATCATTTAGGTATCTTTATTTTTAATTTATATTTACCATGTATTTTTAATATTATTGTGTGTCTCCTGGTCTTTCAGTGATGATGTGATCACTACATGTTTTATGTTTATACACTATTAAACCTATTACCTATTGATTAGCGCCCTCATATTTTTTCTTTTTTTTTTTTTATATAAAACTAAACGCATTGCTGAGTGTTGTGGCTGCCGTTAATGAGTTACTGCGGTCATTAATTCTGCTGCTCTTATTTTAGGTGGGACATGAGCCGCTGCCGCCAACTTTAGGAAGAAACCTCTTTGGGCGCCAGGTGTACCAGCTCCCAGGCCTTTTCGCTTATGGTAGGTGTCCTTGCCCAGCGCATACTTGTTTTATGGCTTCATACAGCATTACAGGAACTGTCAGGTTAATGACCATTGTCTGGATTATATTCTTCCCACTACAAATGGGAAATCGGGGAGAATAGTAGTGACTTAGAGGGATATGTGTTACACCTTTATAATAGCAACTAATTTCTCGCTAGCATTTGTCAAGTGCATTCTATAAACTGATAGGTGGAAGCTGATTGGTTGCTGTGGGCAACTTCTCCACTTGCCTACTTCAGTCTTTAGATTACTTTTGATACATCTCCCCCTTTAGTGCTTAAATGTGACGGCAATTCAAATACAAAGAAGATGTTGATTCCCCAATTTATATTGTACTGAGCATTTTGTGCTTATTTTTCTGCTGCCTTATACTCTCTGGGGGACATGTAAAAGTGCCATTGTGCAGCTAGATCCAAAGCTGCTTTTTTATTATATAAAGTAAAAAACAACCTGGTTTTGCCTTTAAAAATATTGCAGAAATACATCTGATCACATCCCCAACCCAGTGTTAAACATTCATTTTAACATAAACGAAACGCATGAAACCGGAAGTGAAAATAAAAAAAATGTTCATTATCTTTGTAACTTGCAGTGCAGGGAGTTCATTTGAATACTACTTTTTTTTTTTTATTATTTATTTTTCATTTGACTGTATTAACATGATTGAAAACTTCCATTCATTGCAATGGGAATGCCTTGTAAACGCCATGAGATGTGGCCAGGAAGCATTTCCACATCTGATTACATATGCCCTTGGCTTTAGCAAAATGACCACTTCTTGTTTTGACAAATACATGTTTATAAAAAAAAAAAAAAATAGGCTGATCTCACTGGTTAATGCATTTCAGAAGGGTGCGTACATTCAGTGCTGTTTAAACACATTTTTACATATGTAAAAAAAAAAAGTCAAACACCAGTTTGTATGTCCTCTTTTAAAATGATGACATACTGTACCCTGGTGGAGCACTGCAGCATTAAAACCATAGTTGTCCTGGCCGCCTGCCAAATTCATTGTCGTGGTGAATACGAAGCTACAGATTGTCTTTTGAAACTCACTTAAGGCATGGCAGACAGAATGTACAGCACATAAGTAGATACTATGGGGCAGTTCAGTTATGTGGGCTGGGCATGTATCTGCCATATACAGTGCCTAGAACATCGCTAGTGTTCATGCGCTCCTCTATGGGGGTGCAAGAAAAGACTATGGCGTTTGCGTCCATCTCATTTAGCGAACTGCCCCCCCCCCCACCCCCATAGAAAAAACTTACAGCCGCAAGCTCATTAAAAAAATTAGGTGTGTAGCTTTGTTTTTGAATTTAAACCTGAATCATTCTGGGGTACATTATAAACAAAAAAAGGGCGGGGGATACCCGCACATGTTCAAAAGTCTCAGTGGTCCTTTCCTACCATATTAAATTCTAACTAATACATTAATAGTATGTTATACTTATCGTGGTGGGAGGTGCACCCAGGAATATATATTACATGAGAAGAGGACAGAGTATTCCTATTTGGGGCACACACGGACCTCAAGATAATATTTATTATATTGTACCACTACCTGGGGATCTGTTAATTAACTAAAATGTAACTTTTATTGATCAATTAAAATATTAGCAAAATATTAAGAAAGACATAAATATACAATAAGTGAAAAGTGATTATAAAATAAATGACGCTTTCAAGACTGTTGGGATAAATTCTATCTGATAGGTCCGATATAATTCTCACATAGTATTGGTTATTGTTTGGCTTATGTTACACCACTTATAATATGATGATTTCCTATAGAGGGTCCTCTAATCAGGATTCAAGCAATCTCAAGCGGCAGTAAATTCTGTGACCATAATGCTTATTTATTAATGTGCTCATTCATTATTACCAGAAGTCCATAAATGGTAGTATTATTTCTGTCCATAGGTCCAAATATTGGCGACTGGTATATAAGAATACTAATTTGTAAGAGTGTCACTTAGGATGCTATAATCCTTATTAGGTGTGGAAATACTTTTTATCTATTATAACCCTCTGGTTAATCAATCACAAAGATTACACCACTATTTTGTTATATATGAGTTCTGCTGATCCATATCCAAATATAAAATATTTTTTATTTTAATACCAACTGTTAATACAAAGATTCTGGATTTCCTATTTATGCAACAACTGTTACATTGTATCCCAAACAGGCTCATTTTATGAGTGGTAACATAGTTACCGCTAGTGGCCATATGTCTCTCACACAAGTTTAGATTGTGACGATCACCATGTGCAATCTGAGTAACACCACCATTATGTGGCGATAGGTGAGCGCCTCTATTGACTAGTCCACTCTAGGGTATATATGCTTGTGCCAAAACAGCAATATTTAATAGACAAAGAGGGACACTGGATGTTAGCTTCTATTATAGCCGCGGTTGCATTCTATCCAAGCAGAGGCTCACTCTATTAAGTGGTAACGTGTCTCACACATTATGAATGTAGCGATCACAATTTGCAGTCTAGCCATACATACAGCATTCACCAGTCATTACAGATAATTATTTCATTTATGGACAATCGTATCGATGTGATGTGACAGTTAGCCAATACAGGTGTTAGTGCATTTGGAATAGGTCTTGAGCAATCATATTGTTGTGTGCACGCTAGCAATATGTGCAGCGTGTCTCCTTGAGCAGCAAGTGCCGTGTCTCCCGACGTGCGTTTCGCTTAGTCAGGATTTTTATTGATCCTATGAAAAAGCTGACTAAGCGAAACGTGTGTCGGGAGACACGCCGCACTTGCTGCTCATTGGACTATTTATGGACTTCTAGTAATAATGAATGAGCACATTAATAAATAAGCATTATGATCACAGAATTTACTGCTGCTTGTGATTGATTGAATCCTGATTAGAGGACCCTCTATAGGAAAATATATTATAAGCCGTGTAACTTAAGCCAAACAATAACCAATACTATGTGAGAATATCAGATCTATGAGGAGATAGAATTTATCCTAATAGTCTTGAAAGCGTAATTTATTTTATAATCACTTTTCACTTATTGTAATTGTATATTTGTCTTTTTGTTTTTCTTAATATTTCGCTAATATTTTAATTGATCAATAAAAGTTGCATTTTAGTTAATTAACAGATCCCAAGGTAGTGGTACAATATAATAAATATCTTGAGGTCTGTGTGTTCCCCAAATAGGAATACTGTCGTCTTTTCTGTTTTCATTGTGGCGTACTACAAGTACAATGCTGGCATTTACCTTTATTTCCTTAGTTTGTTTCTTCAGACTGCTATTAATGATTGATAATTCTACAGTGGTTTGAATTACACAGGCACATGATGTAGTGAGCAGAGAGGCTTTGCTAAGGCCATCTGTGCTCTGTCTTCACTGTGACTGTTCTGTCTCCCCAACCACCACATGACATGATGGTCTGTCTGGCAGCCATACTTTCTTTCCCTCCAAATAGATTTTGAAAAGGAGATAATGACACTTGTGGGAGGATGGCTAAGAAAAATCAGATGCCTGCTTAAAAAAAGCTGCTCCACTGTTTAAAGAAAATAATGACAGATATATTATGAGCTAGGGAAATACTTCTTTGTTTTGCTTAAAGCCGGTAACCGTTGTTTTTGTTCCTGCACAGATCGCACAAGAGAGGGGCGTAGTATTCATGGTGCCCTGTGCGTGCCACTGACACATGTTCATCTATTTATTTGCAGCAAAACACATAATTAGTATTGATGGCAAGAGGGGACTTTTCAAGGGCCTGACTCCTCGGCTGTGTTCTGGCGCTGTGGGCACTGTGGTGCACAGCAAAGTCTTGCAGGTAATAACACTTAGTCTTTGGAAGAAAATAACTGAACAGTGTGTGAAATGAGCTTTACGGGCAGCTTGTTGGTATTTTCCACTTTTGATTCATTGGGGGGACGTTCATGAAAATTGATAGATAACCCTGGTACAAAAGTGGTGTTGCCCTTAGCAACCAATCCATTCGGTATCCTTTTCTGAACTGTAGGACATTCTGATTGGATGCTGTGGTCGGCACCACCTTCTCTTATCAGTTACCCTTAGAGCCATTTCCAGAAGTACCCCATTGTGTGATTTACGTATTGATTTCTAGTACATTTTCATTTAAGGACATGTTTAGAGGATACCCCAAATATTTTATTGAAATCCCCTTTTCTTGTCCATTAACTGCCTTCCCCATCTGTGGCTTATCAGTTGTCTACAGGCCAGAAGTCAAACGTAGTTATGTTTATCACTTTGAATTACTGGTCGTTTAAAGGGTCTCTCATGGTTTTTGATAGTTTTATTTTTAACTGTCAATTAATGTAAATATAGAGCTGAAAATGTTGTTTGTGAAATACGCCATATTATTGTGCGTTTCGCCTAATGCAATATATGGGCCTGTTTCAGCTTTCAGAGCAAATCCGAAGGAGCAATTTGTTCCTGGAACAGACCATGCAGCCTTGTAAGGGGCGGGGTGCAAATGCATTTTCTCTTTCTCAGTTTTTTTTCGTGGTTTTTCTTTTTTTTTTTTTTTCTCCGACAGTTTTGTTTACACTTTAATTAAGAGTTCATCTAGTACACACCCTTCCCAACTATAAATCTCTCTGCACATTTTATGCTGCATAGACACGGGACAAGTTGCACAACCGGTAGGGCAATGTGGTTTTGCCAAGGTGCCAATTGTGCTCTGTTTTTATTTTGTGCTAATGTTTTATGATTAAAAAAATGTATATTAAAATAAAGCAAAATTTGTACTTCTGTATAGTAACAGTATTTTCTTACTTTGCGGTTTGGCTTTACAGATTTACTTTTGGGGTTCCTCTTAAGACCGCTACACACGGAACGATGTAGGCAACGATAGTGTCTCGAACAAAAACACACACTAGACTTGCGCTGCTAGGAATTAATAACAATATTTAATATATAAATGGCATGGCCACATATTAACGATAGTCTCGCTAACTATTTCCCTTGAACTCCTGTACACTCCCGGACAAACGGTATTGTGCTACCTGGGTTGGATTGCTGGGTCACTTGACCCGGGTTATTTTCAGGGGCCCTTTTACACTGAGCTGCGACCCGGGTAGACCCAGCAATAACCTGGGTTATCACAGCAGTGTAAAAGGGGTATAAATGTAAGTGTCTTACAGTACACACAGGTTATGGGAGCAGGTTGGCCACATGTACAGTATATGGTCTATAAGATGTGCAAAGTGTATAGTAAAACACGCTAGCATCTCTGCAATATCTATGTGTACTTAAAATAAATAGTACCTAAAAGCAATTTTTTATATATATACATGTGTGTATACACATATATATGTGCGCGCACACACTAATATATATATATATATATATATATATATATATATATATATATATATATATATCTAGATAGCAAGTGTGTGGTGGGTGGCACTCGGAGTCTCAGCAACAAAGAAACGAACCCAGAGACAGTCTGTGTAGTCACACAGACTGTCTCTGGGTTCGTTTCTTTGTTGCTGAGACTCCGAGTGCCACCCGCCACACACTATCTGGATAGGCACCGGAACAAGTTATGGAAGACTGATCCTTTAGAGTGCCGGACACACGCTATAGCTATAATTATATATATATATATATATATATATATATATATATATATTTACACACACATAGATCTATATATATATATATATTTACACACACATAGATCTATATATATATATATTTACACACACATAGATCTATATATATATATATTTACACACACAACGTAGCAAGGTGCCGCACTCCAGGCATAAATAAGAACACAACTCACGGCTGATATAATCAACGTTTCAGTTCTTGGCAGAACTTTTATCAAGATAACACAGTGAATAAACGTACATACCTTTTATACAGCTATAGCACCACGAGTGAGGCCAAGTTCCGGGGCTGGGACCGCTCACCCGCCCGGTTGGCGCATTGCGATGACGTTATGATGCTGGACAGCGTGCATACGGCGCCCTCTCGTGTGTCACCATCACCATGACTACAGTATACAAAACAACACATACATTGAAGATAAGCACAAGTCATTGCTGAATACCTTGTTCAAATCGAGGCAACAATAGATGGACCTATAATTTATATTGTTTTTAAACGCCTAATGCATATGATATATCCTAAGAGACCCTTTAGAGGACCCATTATATATAACAATTATTGCTATAAAATAACCCAAGCAGCGATATAAATTCTATATTAAATTACAGACAGCACGCAATCTATAGAAAGCTAGAATATAAAATGCTCTCATTGAGCCCACGAGGAAATATCACATCTAAGCGGGCAATCCAGCGTGCCTCACACTGCAACAACTTAGAGGCACGATCACAACCACGCAATAAAGGGGGAATGTGATCTATCATTCTATATCGGATACTGGTTAAAGGGTGTATAAACTCAGCAAAGTGCCGAGCCACTGGCTGTTCGCTAGTTCCACTCAGGAGGGCACTGCGAATGGCTGATATATGAGCCGCCATCCGCTCCTTAAACTTCCTCTCGGTCTTGCCGATGTAGGTAAGTCCACAAGGACAGATAATCTGATACACCACAAAACAGGAATTACAGTTTAACTGGTGTTTAATCATTAGTTTCTTACCACTATGAGGATGTGTGAAAGTATCACCGCCAATTAAATACTGACAGGTCACACAAGCACATTTGATACAACCTAGTTTTTTCTTAAAGAAAGGTTGTGGCTTAGTCCCCATCCTTAAGATATCAGTTTTTACCAGTAAATCACGACCTCTAGAATAGCACGGCATCAGCCGACTACCACTGAGGTTAAGTGCCCTATCCGATTCAATTAAAGACCAGTGTGATTTGGCAACCTGCTAATCCTAGAGGAGGATGTATTGTATCTATTCACCCAAGGAAACTTAGACACAGAAGGGGCCTGTCTGTCTTTCCTAGTAAGTAGCTGGTCTTGGGTTAGGGCCAAGACTTTTGCCTTAGTTTGCTGTAACGCTTTAAGCGAATAACCCCGAGAACGAAAGCATTCTATCAGCTCATCAATTTGCATGATGCCCATATTCTCGTCGCTATTGATACGCCTAACCCTAATCATTTGTGAATATGGTAAGCCTTGAATAAGTCCCTTAGGGTGACAACTTTGCGCCTGAAGTAGCAAATTCCTATCAGTAGGTTTTGAGTAGAGGGTAGTGCAAATACCATTATCCCTAACCAATATTTTTACATCCAAAAAATTCATTTCAACTGTACTCATGCTATAAGTGAATTTAATAGGGGAGCTACTGGCATTGTGGATTTCCATTATTGAATAAAAATCAGTAGACTCCCCACACCAAAATAACAAGAGGTCATCAATGAATCGAGAATATGAAATAATTTGAGAGGAAATAGCAGGATTAGAAAAAAATACATCATTTTCCACTTCAAACATTACAATGTTTGCATACACCGGGGCTGCGCTAGAACCCATGGCGCAGCCCTTCAGTTGCAAGAAGTAGGTTTTATCAAAGAGGAAAAAATTATTGGTTAATAAAACCTCGAGTAACCTCAAAATACAGTCAACCATAAGCTCATTGAAAACTGCTTTCCTACTCAAAAATGTTTTGACACATGCAAGTCCAAACTCGTGGGGAATCGAGGTATACAGATTTATTACATCAACACCAACAAGCCAGCAGTTGTCTGGTATGTATGTAAGTAATCTTAATTTATTCAACAACATTGTGGTATCTAATAGAAAAGACGGCTCATTTTGTACTAAAGGTTGCAACAAAAAATCCAAAAAGACAGCAGTTGGCTGCAGTAATGACCCACGATCTGACACAATTGGGCGACCTGGAGGGGGATTAATCCCTTTGTGCATTTTAGGGATTGTGTAGAATAATGGCATGATGGGAAAGTTAGGAATTAAAGATTCCATCAATTTATCCAAAATTAGTTGTAGATCCACCGTCTGTTGTAAAATATTCAAAAGCTTCTTTCTACATGTGTTAGTCGGGTCATTTGGTAATTGAATATATATATCTTTATCCGATAGTTGTCTCTCGATCTCTTTCTTATAGTCCAACAGATCTTGTAGGACGATCGCTCCTCCCTTATCAGCTGGACGTATAATCAAATTGTTGTTGCTAGATAAAGACTGCAAGGCCTCTCGTTCCAAAGGTGATAGATTCGGATGATTAGGGATATCAATGATATGTGACTTATGAACTTCTTGATCCAGAACTCTCATATAGGTTTTGATACTACAGTTATAAGAAAGTGGTTCAAATGTGGATCGTGGACATAGTTTTCTAAATTGAACAGATCTTTAAAAATCATCTCTGCTGAAGTTGATTCAGTTTCATCTTTAAGCCCTTTCGCATATAAAATGTTTTCATCTTCAGATTCCGTAAATGTTAATATATCACCTATAGGGTATTGTGCAAAGCATACAGGGTCATCCAGTTCTTCAGCCATAACTATATCTCGAATACTCCGTGCAGTTACCAGTGTAAGAACAAGGGTACTGCACTAAGTAACAGAAGCCAAGGATCCGCAATTAAAGTGCTTGTATCAAACCTTAAAAACAATCCTCACCAATCACTGGGGGAAAAAGTGCTCATATGCTGCAGTTCTAGAACAAGTACATTCAGTAGTTTTTGATGAGTTCCAATGGAACATAGAAAAATGCGCACTGCAACGCAAATTGAAATTAAATTTTTTTAAAGATGATGGTAAATCCGCTAATGAAGAAATCCCTGTTCAATTGAGAAAACTATGTCCACGATCCACATTTGAACCACTTTCTTATAACTGTAGTATCAAAACCTATATGAGAGTTCTGGATCAAGATGTTCATAAGTCACATATCATTGATATCCCTAATCATCCGAATCTATCACCTTTGGAACGAGAGGCCTTGCAGTCTTTATCTAGTAACAACAATTTGATTATACGTCCAGCTGATAAGGGAGGAGCGAGCGTCCTACAAGATCTGGTGGACTATAAGAAAGAGATCGAGAAACAACTATCGGATAAAGATATATATATATTCAATTACCAAATGACCCGACTAACACATGTAGAAAGAAGCTTTTGAATATTTTACAACAGACGGTGGATCTACAACTAATTTCGGATAAATTGATGGAATCTTTAATTCCTAACTTCCCATCATGCCATTATTCTACACAATCCCTAAGATCCACAAAGGGATTAATCCCCCTCCAGGTCGCCCAATTGTGTCAGCTCGTGGGTCATTACTGCAGCCAACTGCTGTCTTTTTGGATTTTTTGTTGCAACCTTTAGTACAAAATGAGCCGTCTTTTCTATTAGATACCACAATGTTGTTGAATAAATTAAGATTACTTACATACATACCAGACAACTGCTGGCTTGTTGGTGTTGATGTAATAAATCTGTATACCTTGATTCCCCACGAGTTTGGACTTGCATGTGTCAAATCATTTTTGAGTAGGAAAGCAGTTTTCAATGAGCTTATGGTTGACTGTATTTTGTGGTTACTCGAGATTTTAATAACCAATCATTTTTTCCTCTTTGATAAAACCTACTTCTTGCAACTGAAGGGCTGCGCCATGGGTTCTAGCGCAGCCCCGGTGTATGCAAACATTGTAATGTTTGAAGTGGAAAATGATGTATTTTTTTCTAATCCTGCTATTTCCTCTCAAATTATTTCATATTCTCGATTCATTGATGACCTCTTGTTATTTTGGTGTGGGGAGTCTACTGATTTTTATTCAATAATGGAAATCCACAATGCCAGTAGCTCCTCTATTAAATTCACTTATAGCATGAGTACAGTTGAAATGAATTTTTTGGATGTAAAAATATTGGTTAGGGATAATGGTATTTGCACTACCCTCTACTCAAAACCTACTGATAGGAATTTGCTACTTCAGGCGCAAAGTTGTCACCCTAAGGGACTTATTCAAGGCTTACCATATTCACAAATGATTAGGGTTAGTCGTATCAATAACGACGAGAATATGGGCATCATGCAAATTGATGAGCTGATAGAATGCTTTCGTTCTCGGGGTTATTCGCTTAAAGCGTTACAGCAAACTAAGGCAAAAGTCTTGGCCCTAACCCAAGACCAGCTACTTACTAGGAAAGACAGACAGGCCCCTTCTGTGTCTAAGTTTCCTTGGGTGAATAGATACAATACATCCTCCTCTAGGATTAGCAGGTTGCCAAATCACACTGGTCTTTAATTGAATCGGATAGGGCACTTAACCTCAGTGGTAGTCGGCTGATGCCGTGCTATTCTAGAGGTCGTAATTTTACGTGAATTACTGGTAAAAACTGATATCTTAAGGATGGGGACTAAGTCACAACCTTTCTTTAAGAAAAAACTAGGTTGTATCAAATGTGCTTGTGTGACCTGTCAGTATTTAATTGGCGGTGATACTTTCACACATCGTCATAGTGGTAAGAAACTAATGATTAAACACCAGTTAAACTAATTCCTGTTTTGTGGTGTATCAGATTATCTGTCCTTGTGGACTTACCTACATCGGCAAGACCGAGAGGAAGTTTAAGGAGCGGATGGCGGCTCATAGATCAGCCATTCGCAGTGCCCTCTTGAGTGGAACTAGCGAACAGCCAGTGGCTCGGCACTTTGCTGAGTTTATACACCCTTTAACCAGTATCCGATATAGAATGATAGATCACATTCCCCCTTTCCCCTCTCCATCATATTTCTGTTTTGTATGTAATCCCTGATGATTAATTTGAAAAAGTAAATATAGGTATTATTGTTTCTAGATTCAAATTATACCAACTCCAGCAGGACAAACTAGTCTCACATGCCAGTATGCTTATACCCCTTTCAGACTTAGAGGTTTCCGGGTTTTTGCCAGGGCTTGGACAAACTACCCGGGTCTCGCGTATGTCTGAAAGGCACCAACCCAGGAAGTCCCAAAAGATGCACGAACATTGGGGATCAATCTAGATGCCCCCGAATATCCCTGCTGAAGGTATTTGGGGTACTTAAATGCTCTCAATAGCTGCTAATTAGCGTCTTTGCACAAGTGGTGAAGAATAGCATTTAGCAGGGGGGTTTTTTGAGAAAATTAGTCCCAGTAAATTTGGGGTACAATGAAAATTGGTGAAAGCATGGTTAAAAAAATCGCAAAAGTTAAGTTTTAAACACACCTTCAGCAAGCACCTGCAATAAAAAAACACCTCCCCCAAAAGCTTATTTCGGTAGTTTTTAAGTTTGTACCCCGACTTTCATTTTTGTTTTTTTCACCCCCTTTTTCAGTCATTTTTTGGGGTGTTTTTTTTTTTTTTTTCTTTAGGATTTTTTTGACGCAGTTATGCTCTGGGGGGCTGTCCCAAGGGTGGTGAGTGGTCTCCCGACGTTTGCACCCCAAAACCGCAATTCTGCACTTTTTTTCACCACGTATTCTCAGGCGAATCTTTTTTGCTTATTGCATTGCGTTTTCGCGTCCACAAAAAGTATTTAGAATTGAATACGGCAATACTTTTCCACCTGGGGAAATGACTGCTTTTCGCGTCTAATTGAATATGGCCCATAGAGTTGAACTGGGGGAGAAAACTAGTTAAACTGCTGTGTTCTGGTACAGCTCTCCCGAATTTGTCTGCTACATGCAAAAGCAGTCCCTATTTTTTATTTTTTTTCTTCTGCATGCAAACAAAAATACATTTACACCTCTTGCAATGCAACATGGTTTGTCCAGGTGCAACTTTACATCCTTTAGCTGGATTTGCTAATAGTATTATTATTATTATTATTATTATAATACAAGTCTTGCGTGTTTAACTTGCGTTAACTGCACTGATGGAGCAAGGATCACCCGGATCAACCACAACACAGTGAACACACCCAAACACACAGCACTGCAGAGACTACGCTACAAACTGTTTGACTAACTAAAGGGCAATTGGTGCAACAAGTTTTTCTTCTCTCTATACAACAGTTTACTGCCGTTACCAATATAAGGAACGTTGGAAAAAATCATCACAACTATATCATATTTGTTATATTTATACTTAATCTTTCAAAAAGACACTGAATAACATGTAACAATTGTACGGCAGTCAGATATTTGGATTGAAACTATTACAGACGGTGTAATGGTTAGCATTACTGCCTCACAGCAGTGAGGTCGTGGGTTCTATTCTACGTGTGTGGAGTTTGTATATTCTTCCTATGCTTGCGTGGGTTTCCTCCCAAGTGCTCCGGTTTCCTCCCACACTCCAAAAATATACTGGTAGGTTCATTGGCTCCCAATACAAATCGACCCTAGTGTGTGTGTGTGTGAGCATGTGGTAGGGAATATAGATTGTAAGCTCCACTGGGGCAGGGACTGATGTGAATGGACAAATATTCTCTGTATAGCGCTGCGGAATATGTGTGCGCTATTTAAATAACTGGTAATAAAATAATAAACGACGGTATGCCACATGTTCCCAAACTCCTCCATTACAGTCCTTCTTTTTTTTTTTAAGGATATCTATGCTGAGCACAGGTGACTTAATTATTACCTCAGCCAGTTTGATTTAACCATCTGGACTCGAGCATGGATATCCTTTAAAACCTGGCCTGTAATGGCGGAGTTTGGGAACCTCTGGTACGTCCTGTGCAGCACTAAAAACGATTAATTAGGCTCTGTAGAATGAACTTCGCTTAGTTTGAATTTCATTAAAAAATGATCAGCGTTTATAAGCTGTATGTGTGCTTATGTTGCCACAAACATTTTTGTAGTTTATCTGAAATTTCTAGTTCATTTTATTTAGTTTGAGAGATGCCTAATTTTTGCCTTATTCGGTTATCTCGTTTTTTTTTCTTTCACATTTATGTAAGAATTACACAATTCTTTTTTTTTTTTTTTTTGTTACCTATATACCCTTTCAAACTTCTCTCGTTAGGATATATGATGGCTGCCAGCTGCCGCCTTTGTATATATGAAAACACTGCTTTTGCGTGACTGGAAACTCGCTCACAGGCAGTGCTTCACAGCATATAAGTACGGCAAAGTATAGAGACGTAGGGGGTTTTTTTAATTACAGTAATAACAAGTGTGTATGGGAACAAAGGGTTGCAATGCTGTACTATAACTATTAATGGTATGTCTTTTCATGTTAGAAGTCCTAAATAGAATTAAATTAAGTATTTGAGCGAGATTTCGCAAACCTTCTAAAGAAAAGTGGAGGTGTTCCCCTTATGAACCAATCAGATTCTACCTGTCATTTATCTAGTACATTGTATAAAATGGTAGCTAAGCAACACCTTCACTTGTCGTATTTAGAAGGTTTGGTAACTCTCCCATAAGTCGGTACTGCAGTCTCTCATACTGTGATGTGACCGGGTGACTTTCCTGTTGGGGCATCTATATATTGTGTATGGTGATTCTATCGTTGTACTGTGGGTTTGACTATTTCTTCCTACTCTAACACGATTGTTTTTCCTCCTCAGTGTTACCGGAACCAGAATGTAAGTAGCTGTTGGCTCTAACTTTAGACGCACACACGTAAGCACTAACCTTAGAGACACACACGCATACACACGTAAGCTCTAACCTTGTAGAGACACGCACACACACACCATGTTGGCTAGCTTATTTTTTACAATTGATAAAATAATTAATAAAGCACCTGGCTGACGCTATATAATGCGATACAGGTTGAGTCTCCCATATCCAAAATGCTTCAGACCAGAAGTGTTTTGGTTAATGGATTTTATTCATATTTTGGAATATTTGATTACCATAATGAGATCTTGGGAATGGGACCCAGGTCTAAACAGAGAATGCATTTGTTTCATATACACACATATAAGAAATGTGTACTGGAAGGTTCTGGCGCAGTATTGCAGCAGCCCAATCTTCTATCTGATTCTGCCCCAGCAGAAAAAATACAGAAATAATACTAATCAATGGTGAATATAAGATCAACAGCGCTACAGTGCCTAAAATAGACAATAATGATATATATATATATATATAAAGTAGAAGTAAATATCACCACATCTATGGTTTCTTTGTTTCCTTTTTAGGGATCCTCATTAGTTTTTTCCATCAAGATGTGTATATATGAAAATAAAACATACAAAACAAACCATGTGTAGTAATGTGTGTTTGTGTGTATGTATATGTGTATATATGTATGTATGTCCCACGTGCTAGAATAAATAATGGAATGGTGTCCAAAACAGAGAGAACTCCTCCAATTGTATCAGGACCAAGATTTAGAAGACAGCCCGGTGGGTATTTTCTATGCTCTCCTATTGGTGGTAAATAGTAAAGATTAGCGTACCCTACTCACTTACCTGCAGAGTGGGTCACACTCATCAAGGTTTCTTTTTAAAGCAATACCCGCTCTGGGTCTCACTTCACACAAGTGGTATGGTGCAGAAGAGGCTTTTCTTCAAATTACAGATATTCACCCAATATAGATTAATTAAAGATAACAATCAACACACCCAACTCACAATAATACGTAGTCAGGGTCCACACATCAGGGTTTCTTTATGTACCATTTCATAACTCCTTCCTTGGAATCCTCAAAATTGATGCACCCACACCATTGCTGCCAGACACAGCAATGGCCGCTCTCTGCCATTGCTGTGGGTGAATATCTGTAATTTGAAGAAAAGCCTCTTCTGCACCATACCACTTGTGTGAAGTGAGACCCAGAGTGGGTATTGCTTTAAAAAGAAACCTTAATGAGTGTGACCCCTCTTCATCTAAGTGAGTAGGGTACGCTAATCTGTACTATTTACCACCAATAGTAGTGCGTAGAAAATACCCACCGGGGCTGTCTTCTAAATCTTGGTTAGTTGGTTCTGATACAATTGGAGGCATTCTCTCTGTTTTGGACACCATTCCATTATTTATTGTAGCACGTGGATAGAGATATATATAATATATATATATATATATATATATATATATATATATATATTTATTTATTACACATGGTTTGTTTTGTATGTTTTTATTTTCATGTATGCACATCTTGATGGAAAAAAACTAATGAAGAGGATCCCTAAAAAGGAAATGCAGAATCCATAGATGTGGTGATATTTACTTCTACTTTTTATATATCATTATTGCCTATTTTAGGCACTGTAGCACCATTGATCTTATATTCACCATTGATTACCTTCTGCACACAGCCTGAAGGTAATTTTTATACAATATTTGAAAAAATGTTGCACCTCAAGCAATGTTTGTGTGCATTGAACCATCAGAAAGCACAGCTGTCACGATCAGTCATGCTCAAAAAATTGTGTATTTCTGAATATTTGGATAAGGGAGTCTCTACCTGGTATACATTGTGTGTGAGTTGAAATGTATGAATGCAAGATAGACCAATGATTCTAGGCACTTTCTTCATGTCTTTCCTTAGTGTAAGCTAGTCTTACTCTTTATAGGACTCATACATCTGCAATGAGTTGTCCCAATTCTCCGTTCTGCCAACATGTTGGAAATCTTCAATTCGCTCATCCCGACCAAAAAATGATCAGGTTCGGTGAGCCATTGCTCATTGGATCAGCAGAACACTTAATCAGGACTATAGAACTATTGCCCGCTTTAGACTCCAATAAATAAGGCATCACTGGTAAAACATCAGGATGTAAGTCTCTAGAGACCTACCGTCCTCCAGTAGTAATACGAGCAGTTGAGAAAGCGGAATGTGTGGGATGTTCTACTAGATTTTATCAGTAGTTAAAGAGTTTAATAACGGAAAAATTGGAAGAATTATCCATTTAAAAGGCCTGCAATATATTTCCTTTAGTTTCACGATACGTTACCTTTTAAGTAATGGTATCCTCAGTATGTTCTGGTTGTGCGGCCATTGGTGTACTAAATCCACTTATTTCTTTTGCCCCTGTGTAGGGAGGTGAACAAAAAGAAAACGGCGCCTCCCTGGACTACATTATCAAAGAGGTAAATGATTATATCTCTCCTGAATGTACAATTGCCGCCTCCACTGTGGTCATGTCATGGGGACATTTTTAAATTGGAGACTAAAAAGATTCTGTTTTCTGAATTTTTTTTTTTTTTTCTTTCTTTAGACCACCCAGGAGATGGTCGCTCGGTCAGCTGCTACCGTTATTACACATCCCTTCCATGGTATGTCTGGTTTTGGAAAACGGGCAACTGCAATAATGTAAAAAATTCCTAGCCTTTTGGGCAGTTGTATATAAAATAAGGTGAAAGTAAAGTAACATAACTGTGTGAGATAGATAGAGATATATATAGATATATATCTATCTCTAGATATATCGTTTTTATTGAAATGTTAATGTCTCAATGAAATTGTGGAATAGAACAAATGAGATAAATAAAATGTGTGGATGGATCCTTTTTTTTTTTTTTTTTTTTTTTTTATTAAACAAAGCGTTATCTAAATTCTTTACTGAATCGCCACCTTTTGCAGATATAACCACAGTACACACTTGTGACATTCTGAAATCGCATATTGTTTGAGGAGTTCTTCCCAACACTGTTACAGACATTCCCATAAATGTGTGACGATAGTAGGTTGTTTTGCTTTCACCCTTTTTCTCCCAAGTTTATCCTAAACCGATGAGATGTAAGTCTGGAGACTGTGCTGGTCATTCCATGATATGAAGCCTACTGTCTTGTCCTTTTAAGGCAGTTCTAACATAGCCTGGAGATGTTTTGTCTTGGCATAGACCAGAGGGTACCGCAAGGCGCTGCTTAATGCTGTGGTTGCCCTTCACTCTGCAAGTCGCCATCTCAGGATCCAGCAAAAGAGCCCCAGACCATCACGCTTCTATCTCCATATTTAAACCGTTGGTGTCACAGAGGTTTATTTGCTAAGTGGCGGCTTGTAGAAGCCACCACTACTTAGCATGTTTAAGCCTGAAAATTAAAAGGGCAATTCTTTTAATTGCAAAACAGGTGGTGTTTTGCTATTCAAAGCATTGGCCTTTTAATTGTTGGGCTTAAACCTGCAGAGAAGAGGCAGCTTGCTTAGTAAATAAACCCCACACACTGAAGAACCATCCATTTGCCTATTGGATAGAGTACAAAAACCCTGCACGATGAACCAAAGATTTAAAATTTTGATCTCTCTGCACATAAGACCTCCCAATCTTCAGTAGTCCAGTGGTGGTGCTTCATGACTCGGGCCCTTTATTTATATATATATATATATATATATATATATATATATAATTCTGCAATTTACGTGACGTTATCAAAAACTGAGAACTTTTTTAAATCTCTTGCAGTTTATAGCTTACTGTTCTACCATTTCAGGTTCATTGGCCTTGAACGGCTTAAATTTGTATAAAGGGGGGTGTTCTAAAAGTTATGACTGGTAGTATGTACGTTGCTCTCAAGCTGACAATCCGCATACTGTGGATATAGCCAGGGATACCGGTGATGATACAGTACATCCAGAAAGTATTCACGATTCTTCACTTTTTCCACATTTTGTTATTTTACAGGCGTATTCCTATATGGAATAAATTAATTTTTGTCCTCAATTTTACACACAATACCCCATAATGACAACGTGTAAAAAGTTGCCAACAAAGTATTGAGTATTGAGCAAAGGTTGTGAATACTTATGTACATATGATTTCTTAGTGGTTTTTTTTTTTTTTTTTTTTTTTAATTAAATTTGCAAAAATCTCAAACTTTTTGCACGTTGTCGTCATAGGGTATTGTGTGTAGAATTTTTAATTTATTCCATTTTGGAATAAGGCTGTAACATAACGAAATGTGGAAAAAGTGAAGCATTGTGAATACTTTCCGGATGCACTGTAAGCTCTGGAAACCTGTAAATTGCTACTGGTTTCTTCCAAATTTCAGGATGCTGAAAACAGATTTTCGTAATATCTTTATTTTCTGTACTTCCAGTAATCACTCTCCGGTGCATGGTCCAGTTCATAGGGAGAGAGACCAAATATAAGTAGGTGTCCATCCCTTTGCCGATTTTCCCACTTGTGTGGTTAGTGTCTAATCAGAGCGTGAAGATTTTGTTTTTAAATACCATGATCTTTAATTTTTCTTTGCAGTGGGCTGTTCGGGTCGATAGTGACAATATACAAAGAGGAAGGAGTCCTGGGGTTTTTTGCGTAAGTTCTAATATAAGTTATAGAAACTCTTTATTATCTTCTGATCCTTACACATTTTCTATTTGGTTGTCTGTTCCCCATTTTGTGACCTTAATTACCTGCTTCACAACATTATTAGTCCAGTGGCCAATAGAAAAGACTACAGACTCTTCTGAGTTTGGATGGATTGGGGCTACTATTGCGCCGTACAGATAAATGTAAGGCATAATACCAGGCATGACGAGGGGGAGTCCTGATTAACAAGGTGAGCCCTTTGTACAGTTGTTGTGGTCTCCTGGAATCCTCGTACGTTGCTGGATTCCTTAGCAGGACTGGAGAGCGGCGATTTAGTGTCTCAGGCAGTGATTCAGTAGGTGCAATATGTGTAATCCTCATGGTGTGCAGGAGAAAGTGAGATCCCCAACTAGTTTCTCTGTGGCTCCACCCACGGCCTCATCGGAGATAGACAGGCAGCTGCTTAAATCCCCTGCATCCAACATTTTGTATAATTGTTTTACTTAGGCCACCCGGCCATGTTTAACTAACCAAGGCCACAAGTCTGTTTCACATAACAAAATAACACATCTAAAAAATAACTTTAAAAAAACTTTGTTAGAACGATAAGCCCATATATAACAAATCTCGTATAAATACGTACACTCTTTGGGAGGCAATACCCTAAATTTTGTGTATCTAAGAAAATACATTATTTTATTTGTTAATTTTAAAAGTTTAGACATATTGCCGACCTTTCAGGAAAAACTGAATAGAAACATTTAGAAAGAACAGCAACCCTTAGGGGTCAGTCTCATTACACGCGAAGTATGCGTGTTGCCATTGCGACGGCGTTAAAACGCCGGCACTGGCAGCGCACCTCGCACCCTTCGCGGCCTGCTCCAAGCCTGGATTGCAAAACTTTGCTCGGAGCCCTATGTAGTTGCCAGGACTTTTATGCGAATTCGGATCGCCGGCAAGCGCACCCGCGAGTACATCGCATGTAATTGTATTGAGCTCTTAGTTTGACACAAATGTATGTAATTTAAGACCATTTGTGTATAGAAAAAATAAATAACTAGTGTGTGTAACAGATTACATACACAGACAGCTTATCTATTGTTCCAGTATCCTTATAATGCAATTTGTACATGTGGTTGTTGTTTTTATTACTAATATTAATGATATTGACAGTAACGTTAATAATATTATAAGGAAAATAATCATATCCAATAATAATCAATGTGAGAGCTGCCACTCCACAAAGTTGTTTTCAAATTGCAGTTGCACATTTAATAGTGGACAGTGGGCCTGATTCAGCAAGGATTGCTAATGCTACAGCGTGCGCAAACGGATGATTGTTGCGTACTGCGCATGCCTAAGCCACGCCGTGCGGGAGAGTACAACTGCGATCGCGCTGCAATCATGGAGACCATACAGAGCCATCATAGAATAATCGCCGGGCAGTGAGCGTTTGGGGGTAGTGACGGGAGAGTGGGCGGAGAAACGCTGGTGTGCCTGACCGTTTGAATGCTGTTGCATTGGTGTGCATAAATTAGCCATAGCGATTGCATAGACAGCTTGAGTACTCACTGCGTGCAACGAGGTTAGCAATTTCTAAGGTCAGGGCTGCTGTAATAATTCTGCGCAAGGAGCCGATGTTACCGATGTTTGAAGGTTTGCAAAGTATTACGCATGTGAGATAGCGGTAGTGGAAAGCAGTGGGCGTCTCTATACTGGCAGTGCGACAGCATTGCGATTACGGAGCTGCGATCGCAATAACGATCCTTAATGAATTAGGCCCAGTGGCAATGAACACATTTTGATTGTTTTTATGTGCAATGCCAGAACTAAAGTTGCAAGACCCCAATATATCAATATGAGCGACTTTAATATTGTGCAGTGACTGCACTTCTGCATTAATAGATCACTTGTAATAGTAACCAATTGCTTGAGGAGACCAACTTCTGTAATTGCCACCCATAGAACCACACTGGCCAGGCATGTGCTTGCATTTAGGCTAGTAGTATATAAATATACAGATTTTATCCTATCTCCAGGTCAAATTTTACATTAAACCGCTCAGTCCAGTCAGTCTCCTCAGGCCATTGTTTCTTTAATCTGACATGTAATTTATTGTGAAACGTTTTCCCATCTGATTTTTCATATTTTCACTGCTCCCTCTTTTATGTAGTGGTTTAATTCCAAGGCTGCTAGGAGACATCATTTCCCTGTGGATATGTAACATGGTGGCTTATCTCCTCAACACGTATGCCCTGGAATATGGGGTATGTTTGTGCATCTACGCTTTGTGATATTGCGCTTTTGCGGAAGACTTGTATCTTTTACACGTGCGGGACAAATCGTGTCTAATCCTTTTCCTTTTATAGGCAGTGAGTGAGATGAAAAGCTACTCTCAAGCAGTAACTGGGGTAAGTGTACCTTCACTGAGCACCTCTAGGGGGGAGTCTTGAGCTCTGTATATGTGTTTTGTGTGTGGACTTTCTCGGCTTATGAAAACTGTTTGAGGCTTTTATATACTGCCAATGTGCAGTTACACAGCCAGTTCATTTACAACTGGATCCTGTGCAAACATTTTAGAGGATCATTTTATGGGAATTTTTTTGTTCAGTGTGTTTTGGTATTTGTGCTACACAAGCACAATAATAAAAATAGCAGGAGTAATTAATCTAATAGACCTGCAATGTTTTCAGCAGCTTTGCACAAGTCTCACTTGCTTACATATTCTTTTTTTCAGCATGTAGATATGCTTTAAAAAAAAACAACTAATAAAAGCCTTGTAAGGTTATTAGCTGTGCATGGGATATAGGGCCTGATTCAGACCCGCTCGCAAGCAGGTCGATGGCCGGGCAGTGCGCACACCCCAGAACGAGCGAGAAATCACTCGCTCCGGGGCTCGCAGCAGAACGGGGCGGCTCAGCTCGCCCCGTTTTGTAGGCGGGGAGTGGGGGGTGGCTGGCCAAACAAAGGCATTCCCGAAGGAACGCCTGCCATTTGAGGGCGGCCCTACTGACCTCACCAGTGACGTCAGTAGTGAGCTTCCAGCTCTATTAGAGCCGGAACCTCACTGGGGCTTGCGGAAGAGGAGACCCTACCTACCACAAGGGTCTCGTTGCAAGCCCGATGGTCGTGGCCATCACCTGGGCGCTCGCAAAAGCTGTGGGTGGTCACCCACAGCTTAGTGAGCGTCCAAAAGGCCGGACCTAAAAAGAAAAGAGAGGAAAAAAAAAACGCCCTTCAGACCTGCGAGCTGCCTCCGGCAGGGAGCGGGTCTGAATCAGGGCCTTAGTTAGAAGTCAGGGAGACATTAAGAGGTCACTACAGGAGTGCAAGTGAGAAGCATTTATAGGTGTGATCAGTTTTATATACAGTATATTAGATTTGTAAACAAACTTGTCCATAAGACTTGGCACATTGATGCCATTTTTTTTTTTCCCAAAAACATTTTGTAGGGATTAACAGCGAGGCAGATGAATACTGTTTGGCTGCATTTATCATATAGAGATAGAGATATATATCTATATCTATCTCTCTCCTTCATGGCAGCCATTACAATGTGTGTACATTCCATCTTACTATTAATAGACGGGAAGTTTTGGTTTTGTTTTTTTTCCCCCTTGGGACCGCCCACTTAGGGAATATAGGTTCCCTCCTCCTCTTCCTCCCTAGTCTCTCTTTTTACTGTCTCCTAGTACAGACCGTGTAGGGAAGTTTTTTATTTTATCAGCACTGAAGACTTACCTCAAGTTATGAAATGTGTAGGTAGGTGCTACTAAGGTGCTTTTCCTGCCCCCAGCTGCTGGCCACATAGGAGGTATTCCAACCCCCCAGTTGCAAGTATTAACTAGATTGTGTCCAAGCACTGCGGAGTGGTCATAATGACCATAATTAAGTAATTAATGTCATTGTGTTTGCAAATCCAACTGTGTTGCAACACTAAGTGTGTAATTATTGTATGATTGATTGGGGATTGTTTCAGTCGTGCCGTAGCCCAATTAATGTCCTTCATCCCAAAAAAGTTCAGTCCCAAAATCTGTAGGAAAGGTGTTCTTAATTAGATACACGCCCTGCTGCTGCTCCCACCGACTTCTCCCTCTAGCCCCACACAGACTGTGCTCACACTCCGGGCTGGTGCTCTGAGTCTGCTCGCTGGGCATTGCTGTGGGGGACGAGGTTACACAATGCCGGTCGTGGTGTCGCCCATGCCCTGTGCACACCCTCCCCTCACACGCATGCATCTGACAGAGTGTACACAGCACGGGACACCGGCGGACCAGCAATACAGCGGCAAGATTTGGTGAGTACACAAAATTTACCCTGCACATAGCACAGCATCAGGGAACTTATAGGACACTATGGTGCAATCTAATTTTGAGGTGGAGAGGAGGACCAAGTGTACACAGCACCATCTATATTGTTGGAGGCAGGAGATTTCTTTTTATATAAGTGGATATAGAATTGAGCCATACTACACAGACAATCCCCATTAGGATGAATATCCAGCCTACAGTTATTGGAGTCAGTACCTACATGTAATTAAGAACACCCTTCCTACAGATTTTGGGACTGAACTTTTTTGGGATAAAGGACATTGGGCTACGGCATGATAGAAACAATCCCCATTCAATCATACAATAATTACACACTTAGGGCCTGATTCAGACCCACTCGCGAGCGGCTGTCCGCTCGCAAGTGGGTCGATGGTCTGCACTGCGCACTGCTCTGATAGAGCCAAAATCACTCCGGGCCTTGCGGTTGAGAAACTCAACCGCAGGCTTCTGCTCGCAATGGCGATGGTCGCGATGGTCAAGACCATCGCGACCATCATCCTGCACGCTCGTATATGCTGTGGGTGGTGACCCACAGCTATACGAGCATCCAGGAGGACGCTCCATATTTATGGAGGTGGGCCCTGGTTCAGAGCGAGCGCTCTGGTCAGAGCGTCCGGCTCTGAATCAGGGCCCTAGTGTTGCAACACAGTTGGATTTGCAAACACATATTGACATTACTGTCATTATCACCACTCCGGAGCGCTTTTATGCTGGCACAGGAGATGCAGGATATCGCTAGTGAGGGATCTGGTGAAGTACAAGACAGTGTTAGAATATTTAACTTGGATCTTGTGGATAGCCTGCTAAAATTGCTGTTTGAAGACTGGTCTAAAAAAAAGCAGATAGTTATGGAGGAAATCCTGTATGAAGAATGTCAATGTATCGCATGTATCCTATTAATGTCGAACAGTTTTAACTTTGTATGCGGTTCCTAGAATTGGTACAGCAGTTTCTGAAATTGTATCTAAAACTTCCATTCCTCTTCAAGATGGGGCTGTTTTGTGAGGGTATGGATGAAAGGATGGAAAGCTCCTTTAAAAAAAAAAAATTGCATAGCTCTATGGCAGTCTCGTTAAAATCCTGTGTTGCGATAGCCTCGGACTCTAGAACTTTGATACTTTGGGCATTTGTTATGAACACAGACTTGGAAGAAAAAAAAAATCAAGACCTTATTTATAAAGAAGTCCGTCTATAATGAATAAAGCTATAGAGTATCTGTGAAGCCTCACTGTGTTGGCATTTCTCTGTAAAATCTATATCTGCAGGGGTGATGGCATGAAGGGTGCTATGGTTGTGTTCTTGGGCAGCGGATATGCACTAAAAGAATAGGCTTGTTTTGTTACCTTTATGAAGGTTCACTGCTCTTTGATCAATTAGAAGCAATCCTACTTAAGTTGACTGGAAGCAAATCTGTAAAGTTACCTCAGGTTAGAAGAAGCAGGTATCCTATGCCATCTCCTAAACCGGAAGCAAGAAGTTATAGACCTGGACGGCAAAATAGTGGCAGATATTCCGCAGGGATGACTAGGCGGTCCTTTCGTCAGTTCTATGGGAGAAACAATAGGAGACGATGACTATCACAGGCCCCTAACACAGGTGTCAGTAGGGGGCAGACTTCTAAGATTTGCCAACCAGTGGAGAATTACTGTTCAAGACAATTGGGTGCTGAAAGTAGTATCTCGGGGGTATCGAATTGAATTTTCAGAAATGCCAAAAAAAGAACACGTTTGTAGAGTCAAGAGTTCCAGTGGTCACTTTGGAAGTCAAGGCTCTGGAAAACAGCTTGGAGAAAATGTTCAGCTAAGGAGCCATAGAGCTTGTTTCTGTGGTCGGAAGAAAGGAAGGGTTGCTATTCTCCAATATTTCTGGTAGAAACACTTTCAGGGTGTTTCAAAACAATACTGGACCTCAAACAATTGAACTAATTTGTGAAAGTGAAGAAACTTCATATGGAAACGCTGAAATCCAATCTGACGGGTATAGGACGAGAGAACTTTTTGGAGTCAATAGATCTAAAGGATGCCTATTTCCATGTTCCAGTGGACAGAAGACATTGAAGGTTTCGGAGATACTGCGCCAGAGATAACCTCTAAATTTACCTTACAAAGAAAATAATAATAAGAGGCGCTGCTCAAATATAAATAATTTATTGAACTTTTCAAAGTTATTAGGAAATGTATATTTTTTACTAAATTAATAATCCTTTCTGTTTACATCCAAAAAAGGCCATATATTAAACATGTACACATATACATTTACCACATATATATTAATATTATTAAAAGCAATACATTCAACATATTAGATACACATCACTTAGCCACATTAATCGCAATGTTTTAATAATTGTTAATAGTTAATATCCTCCAATTAGTAGTGGTTAGTAATCTCAGTTCAATCCAGTAAAATTATTGAAATCCAGTGTTAGTAATTAAGCATGCTTATTACTTATGATATATAATATTACCACATAAGACTTCTCCCACGTTGTTTCTGTGGTCTTTTCTTGTTATATCCAAAACGATACTCATTAATCGCTGTCCATGGAGTATGTCAGGCCAATAGTTAGCAACCTCCTCTCAATTTGCTGCCAGCGTCTCCACAATGCGGTCTGGAGAGGAGAATGATAAATAATCCACACCTCTTTTTCTCCACAGCCCACAAATTGGCTACCGTAGCCTGTTATATTGATTCCGCTTAAAAGTCTTTGTGGAATATGATCCACCTTATGGAGGCAGATATCTTACTTCTCCCCAGCGTGGGTAGCAGGCTGGCCGTGCAGACCCTGCACCTGACAGCGGATCTCCCACTCCTCCACAGCGCGAACTGCAGGCTGGCCAAGTGTGGTCCTAGCACTCTCTTTCCTCGTAACGCGTTTCCCCGCCTCCTAATCGGCGGCTTCCTCAGACGAAAATGACGTGATAGTCCATACTCACACGAGAGCCCGTTTTTAAATCATTTCCAGCGTGACTCTATTACACGCACCTGCCATCACAGCTGATACCTATTACATAATCCTCCAGCATTAGTTCGCCGGATATAGACCATATTTGGCTCCCCTGTACTTTTAGCCGGAAGTTTTGCGTTCCAGCGGCCATAACTATCTTCCTTATACGTGCGTTCCAGCGGCCATAGCTATCTATCTTCTATATGCGTTCCAGCAGCCATTAATTCACAAGCTTTTAGTACTTTCAGGTTATGATGCGCTTATAGTATATCAAATGTTTATAAATATTATACTATTATAACCCTGAAAGGAACCATATATTAATATTGAATATCATGATTAAAAATATATAGACCTTAAAATCCATTATTCACCTCACTTTTTAAACTGACCCCATATCGCTGAATAAATTAAAAAATTATAAAAATAAAGATACACATAAAAAAAATATATATACATACATAAGGAAATGCATATAAATACATATATGTACACCCTCAAACCAATGTATACATATATTTACAGACAACAAGACACAATTAGTGAAACAATACATGAACGAGAGTAATATATAAGAGTAGTAGTAAGTTGTTAATACTAATGCAAAGAAATGATTCATATATTGTTAAGTTCGATGGTATCATTGAGCCCTCCTGGATCCAATGTCTTTAATATATCCAGAAGGCCTCTCGCCTACATAGGAGGTTAAACCTATCTCCCCCCCTGGCTGTTTTGTTAACCTGCTCAATTGCTATTATATTTATTCTATCCATACAGCCTTTCTGACAATCTGAAATATGCTTATATAACTGATTAGTTCTAGAGTTCATCAATATATGTCTTTTATGTTCCATAAACCTAATGTGTAGTTGCCGAATTGTGCGACCTACATATTGTAGTCCGCAACCACAACTCAGAACGTAAATGACATATTCAGATCTACAGTTGATATAACTTTTTATACTAAAGCCTTCTTTGGATTTAAAGGAAATAAAGGCCGATGTTTTCCTCTCTGTATATTTGCATGTAAAACAGCCCATTTTCCCACAACGATGAAAAACCTATAGGTCTCTGTGGTAGCCACGTAGTTTGAGGGTTTTCTTCTAGAGTTGGTTTATGATTATTCTTGAAAAAACTTGGAACTAGTTTTCTCTTTAAATTATCTGCTCTTCTAAAGATGACTTTTTCTTTTAGTACCTCTGATTTTATTAGAACATCGTCGAGTCTTATTTGATAGAAAAGATAATTAGAAAGAATTTTTATCTCATAAGCTTTGGAATTAAATTGTGTTACGAAACATGATGTTCTTTCTAACTTATTTTCCCCTTTTTTCGTAACCTTTTTAAGAAGACTGCTTCTATCTAACTTATTCACATCTTCCAATGCTTTGTCTAATACTTTATTGGGATAGCCTTGCTCTTTAAAGGAATTGTACAAAGGATCCACTTGTTTTTCATAGGCTTCCATCGATGAACAATTACGCCTAATCCTTAAAAATTGCCCCTTTGGGACATTATCCTTCCATCTTTTTTGATGACTACTGGTATAGTTAAGGTATCTATTCTGATCCACTTTTTTTATGTGTCTCCGTACTGATAGTATTATTATCCGTGATGGTTAGTGCAATATCCAAGAAAGTTCTGTGTCTGATGGATGGTACTAGTGAACCTTAATCCATAATTATTATGGTTTAATGTGTCAACAAAAAACTCTGCAGTGCTCAAAGGACCATCCCAAATAAAAAAACAAATCATCAATATACCTCCCATAGAGGACCAGGTTCGACCCAAGCCTGCCCCAAATGTGGTGTTCTTCAAATTTACCCATAAATAGGTTGGCGAAACTCAGGGCGAACCTGGTCCCCATGGCAGTACCCCGTGTTTGTAAATAATATTGTGAATTGAAAATAAAGTAGTTGTGTGTTAAAATAAATTTAATAGATTCCAAAATAAACTCCTTATTTAATCCAGTGATGGTGTCATCTAGTGATAAATAATTATCTATCACCTGTAAACCTAATTTGTGATCTATATTTGAATATAGTGACTCCACGTCACGAGTGGAAAAGTACGTATACTTTTATCACATAACACCCTCCAATATCCTCAAAAAAACAGTAGTATCTTTAATAAAGGCCTTCAAAGACCATACATATTTTTGTAACTTGCTGTCTATATATGCAGACAGATTATTAGTCCTAGATCCCACCTCGGAAATAATTGGTCTTCCGGGGGGATTAATCAGACATTTATGTAACTTTGGAAGATAATAATATGTAGGTACCACTGGGTACTGAGAAAAGGAATTGACATATTTCCTTAGATATTGCACCCCTCATCAACGCTGTATTCAACATACATTTCAAACGATCTTTATATCTATCTGTTGGATTTCCATCTAATTTCATATAAAATACTTTATTGTTAAGCTGTCTATTTGCTTCAACCAGATAGTCCAATGTATTTAGGAGGACTATGCCCCCTCCTTTATCAGCCTGTTTTATTGTAAGTGCCGGATCAGAGCATAAATTCTTAAGCATAAATTCTTAAGCGCAATTCTTTCCCTTTTCTTTAGGTTATCTCTAATCCTATTTTTTTCAGATTTTTCACACAAATCTCTAAATTGTTCCATAGTGGTTTTAAAAAAGCTTTCTATATAAAGTCCTTTGTACTGCAAGGGATAAAAGTTAGATTTTTTTCTTAAATGTTTTTTAAGGGAAAATACCTGTTTTGTTTACATCAAACAGTTTTTCTTCCTTTAAATCGTTTGTATCTAATGACTCTAAAATTTCGATAATCTCATCATCCTCACTATCCAAAACTATTGGAGAGCCCTCTATATTCTTTTTTTTTTTATTAAGATCTTTCATAGCAAAATAGTGTTTCCTACTCAGAGTTCTAATGAATCTGTTTAAATCTATAAATAGATTGAATAAATTTGGTTTGGATACTGGTGCGAAGTTTAATCCCCTTTCTAGTAATTCTACCTCAGCTTTACTCAGTTTCTTTTTAAAGAGATTAAAAATTCCCTTACCAGTGGTTTTATTTATACAATTTTTGTTGAATTTCTTTTTACTCTTTCCTCCTCTGATACCCCTTCTTAACATCTCTTTTTGTCTTTTTTTAGCGCCCATCTTTCTCTTTGTTGATAAAGATTTGGGCGATTTTGATACCTGTGTTCTTCGTCTAAAAAAACATTTCTCTCATTTCCTGTTCTATCATTCACCCCTTCATAATCTTTATTTAAATATTGTTTTTTCCTAGTGAGTGATTGTTGCCTTGGGGATTCTACCGTATCCAACACCTCAAACCTATTTCTAGTGGGCAGTTGGGTATTGGGTTCTCTTAATTTCGAACCCTGTTTTTCCAATCTCTGATCTAAAATCGTCTCCATGGCTATTTTTCCTATATTGCCTCAGATGGTCTGATCTAAATTGATTCGTTCTAGACTGATTAGTCCAGGTTCTGGGGCCACTCATAAGTCTTCCTCCCATAAACCTTCTGCAGGCGATTAAATGTATGGATTTCTCCCTTCTCATAATCTTGTTTATCTCTATTTAGTTTTCCTTTTTTCCTTATTCTAATGGATTTCTCAAATTCTTCCACTTTTTTATTTACTTTTGCATCTCTCTCTCCAAATGTCGGATCATTTGTAAAACCATTTAATAATTCTTGTCTGTTCTATTTCACTTTGTATTTTTTCAACTTTATTCCCTCTATATCTAATTGGCAGCTTCATGAGGTTTTTTGAACAATTATCTAAAACTTCATTCCAATCTTCTACAAATTGTTTATCGTCCTGAAAGGTGGGTGATTTTAAGATTCTTAGACCTCTAGGTATCCAACCTTGGTCTAAATATTTTTGTAATAGAATTTGGTCCCACCAATGTTTAGTTTTGTTTATACATAGGTGTTCTAATTTATTAAAAAGACCATGCATATCTTCCAAATTCTCACTATCTATATCCACTGATTTTAATTGGTAATTATCTTTCAAATAACCATTCCTCCGTTCAAGCCTTTCTGATAAACATTTTAATGTTGACATTTTTAAGGTCCAGCAGCCAGGTAAATTTACCTGTCTTCCTTTTGACCTGGCAACTTCCCCGGGAACATTTACAAAGGTCCTGGTGACTCTCTTTATAGCTCATTTTAGAGACCAGGTGATCACTATCTGAGTGTATTAAGACGATCTGTTAATTGTTGGAAGCCCAAAAGAAATTGTACAAAAGGCGGTAGACAGATAAATTTCCTTCAATGTCATGGTTGTATTATAAACTGGGAGAAAATCCAGTTAAATCCAAGACAGCAAATACAATTTCTGGGTGTACAGGTAGTCCAATTACATATTTAAAGGTGCGTATCCACTACACGAGAGTGGAACGATTGCACGATTACAACATTGTAATCGTTCACCATACCGTGCAGTGGATAATGTGCCCACACTGAACGATCTGTCGTTCAGTACAGGCACCCTCCCTTATCCCCGAACATGCACAACCTCTTGATATCGAAAGGTTGGCCTGCATGTTCAGACGACAAATGCGCATTCCCTCTGGTCGTTGTCTGCATTGCTGGCCGTTGACATTTTACTGCACGACTACTGCTTGATGAGCGATTGAACAATAATGCTATTTTAATCGTTAAATCGCTTATTTTTCTCGTCTAGTGGATTACGCACCTTTTTAGAGTATCAGAAGAAAGATGCAAAAAGATTCAGCGTTTAGCCTCTTTTGTTCAGGTATGCGACACAATACCGTTATGCCTTGAATCTCGTCTCTTGGGAATTATGTCTTCCACCATTGACTGAATTCCTTGGGCAAGATGGAGGATGAGAAGGTTATAGTTAAACCTAATTCGATACAGCAGAAAGGGATTCTCTATCTTGGTGGACAAATACAGAGCTAAACTCCAGGTCAACACCATTGTGAGAAACTCCAGGTTTAGTCTTAATCACTGATGCAAGCTCAGTAGGATGGTCAGTGCAGCTGCTGGAACAAAGTAAGCAAGGAATTTGGACTATTCAAGAGAAGATGATGTCCTCAAGCCAGTAGGCAGTTTGGAACGTAATTAAATGTTTTCCTATTAACAGGTCTTGGAAACAATTTTAAGATATTTTCAGACAATATATTAGTGGTGGTTTAGCTAAACCGTCAAGGTGGAACCAGAAGTCAACTTTTAGTGAAAAGTGTCAAGAGTTTTGGAATGGACAGAAAAGCTCAATTCCTTGTCTGCTCTTCTCGAACCAGGGAAAGACCATGTTGTTGTAGACTTCCTCTGCAGACACCATGTACTACCGGGAGATTGGGAGTTGGATGCTCAAGTATTCCTGAACATATTAGTAAAGTTTGGTAATCCACAAGTAGATTTGATGGCAACACATCAAAATGCCAAGCTACCAATTTTCTTTTCCAGATACCATATGCCAAGAACACGTGCAGTAGATACATTATAGCATAGAATTTCAGACTGGTGTATGTGTTCCCACAGTTTTCAATGATTGCCCGTGTACTGAAAAAGATCATAGAAGATTGAGTGGAGGTAATAGCAGTTCTTCCTTATTGGCCAAGAAGAGTATGGTTTCCAATGGTGGTGGGGAGACCCTTGGATTCTGCAAATCACACCAGGGCTGTTGCATCAGGGTCCGTTGTTCCAGCCGAATCCCACCAAAGCCTTCGTTTGACGGTGTGGAAATTGAATGGGAACTACTAAGATGGAAAGGACTGTCTGAACAAGTGGTACAATGTCTCATGAAAGCAAGCAAGCAAGAAAGTATCCTCAGATATCTGTTACAGAACCTAGTGAACTTTCGCACTAGGGGCAGGTTCGAGATTTGATGCCATGAAGGCTGATGAGCCACAAGTGTTGCAGTTTCTGCATGATGGATTTGAAAAAGATGTAGCGGCTTCAGTTATTAAAGTACAAATAAGAGCATTAAGTGTGTGGCTGGATAGAAGATTATCTGAGGAGAATCTTGTAAAAACATTCTGTCAAGCAATGAAAATAATACATCCTCAAGTTAGGTCAGTCTTGCCCCCATGGGACTTGAATCTAATTCTTAATGCATAAATGGTATCTCCGTTTAAACAATTACATGAGATTCCATTAAAGTTATTAACCTGGAAGGTTGTCGTTTTTTTTTTTTTTTTTACGGCTATTACTTTAGCAAAGAGTTGGTGTACTACAAGCATTATGGGCAGCAGAGCCCTATTTGACAGATAAAGTTGTTCTGCGAACAAATCCACATTTTTTGCTAAAGGTAATCTCAACATTTTCATTGAAATCAAGAAGTGTATTTTGCCTTCGTTTCTTTCCGCAGCCAAAAGAAGAGAAGGAGGGAAGATTGCATAGGCTGGACTTATTGCCAGCAAACTGCTTTCCGAAACTTTAACTCTTTCCAAATAGACAAAGCATTTGTTTATCCTACATACAGGCACCCACGTAACGGACAATAGCTAATTGGATCAAACCGCTAATTATGTTTGTGTATGAGGAGAGTGGTCGTAAAGTTCCAGAGAATCTGAAGGTGCACTCACCCGGGGCAATGGCGACATCGTGGGCTAGGAAGGCTCAAGCGCTTAGGATAAACATTTGTGCAGCGGTTACTTGGTCGTCTGTTCATACTTCCTCTACGCATTATGCTTTGGATGTTTCAGGTGCACACTTTGGAAGTCATGTCCTTTTTAAAGGGGCATTAACATAAATATATTTATTAAGCATAATGTTTGTTTTTTTTTGGGGGGGGGGTTTGCTATCCCTCTCTATATATAGATAGAGATAGATAGCTTTGGTATATCCCAGAGTAATGGCTGCCGTGAAGTAGGAAGAAGAAAACTGCTAATTATATTTACCTGATTTTTTTTTTCTTCAAGTTACTTCATGGCAGCCTATAATATACTCAGGAACAGAATGTGAGGGGGGGGAGGGAGAGATTTATTTTCTGATAATAGGCAGGTGGGATGTAAACCCCAGAGTAATGGCTGCCATGATGTATCTCTCAGAAATGAAATTGTCAGGTAAATATTGTTGGCTGTTATCCTATAAGTATACTATAAGTATAGTTTGATCATATATCCACATAATCTTCTCCCTGTGTCCCTAGTTCCTGGCCAGTATGCTGACATACCCATTTGTCCTAGTCTCTAACCTCATGGCTGTGAATAACTGCGGGTGAGTATGATATATACAGGCACTGTGCGGCCACATCTTGTCTCCTCCTTGTCTTCTAATAGATGTACTTGTGTTTCTGTTCTAGGCTGGCTGGGGGTAGCCTTCCCTATGCCCCTGTGTACACGTCCTGGACAGACTGCTGGAGACAGCTCAGCAGAGAGGTATACTAGGCTTGCAGCACCAATGACTTTCTGGAAACCTTTCTTGTCAATGTCATTTATTACCTTATTTGTGATTTGATCAGAGGTGAAAATCGTGTTACGTTTATGGTGCATAACATAGCTCTATATGAAGATCAGGTTCATTTATCTGGGTAAATATTTTGAACTCTGACTGCAGAGGCTTAAGGTGCCCACACACATACCGACTTTTCATCCAATTTGGCCGATTTCGACGAATCGAGACGACAGATCAAGTGTAGAAACTCACGATTTGGCCATTTTTTACATGATCACGATGCCGATGCGCGTCCCCGCTCGTCGTACATCGCATCTTCAGATCTGCCGTGCTGTAGGGCAGATTAGCCAATCTGGGATACAATGCACTGGCTGCACGATAGATCTTAAGTCAGATTGGACATTTTTAACTCCAAATCGTGACCACGACTGCCTGGGGAGAGTTCAGGGAGAGTTCAGGGGAAATCGTGTACATTGGCTGATTGGGAGCAAGTCGGTATGTGTGTGGGCACCTTTGGAGTTCTCTGCCTGGCATTGTAGGCAGCAAGTAGGATCTGTACATCCTACCCAGTAACACCTGTGTGTATAATTTGTATAGCAGTGTTTGTTCCTCCCCCAGACTACTGCTGGGAGGACGTGAGACACAACGCATTACTGTAGCTGTAGTTGTGTTTCCTGCTGCAGCCAACTGGTTTTTACTGATAACTGGGTCAGTGCTGCACATACGTTTCATATTGGCAGAGATAGCTGTCCAAAGGAAATGCAGTGGGAAGTTCAAAGTAAGTTACCTATGCACCCGGTACTGCCTGCTACATGGTATGGGTTACATACATCTCCTTTAAGCAAAAAATATGGTAGTTGCTCAATCAGCTTAATATACTACAGGTGCTTGTAAAGGGCGGGGTTTACACTGAACACAGAAAAAAGAAAATTGCCCTCCAGCACACTGCAGATAAATCAAAAATACTTGAATCCTACATGATGATAGAATTAGTTTACATACATTTGCAAATATATGAATAAGCGCTGGGCCGTCGTCAAGGCTCCTCTATACCAGCGTCCCTAAAATTAAGGGGTTCACGTCCGAGAAGCAAGGACCACCCCCAGGGCATCACGAAAGGGGGAAAACAGGTGATAGTGAAGTGTTAAAGGATAGGTGTGTAAAGATAAATCAATACCGTATATACTCGAGTATAAGTCGACCCGAATATAAGCCGAGGTACCTACTTTTACCCCAAAAAACTGGGAAAACTTACTGACTCGAGTATAAGCCTAGTGTGGGAAATGGTAGCAGCTGGTAGTGCCCCCAGTGGTAATCCCCCCTTTCAGTGCCTCCAGTAGTAATACCCCCTGGTAGTACCCCCAGTAGTAATCCCCCCTTTTAGTGCCCCCTGTAGTAATCCCCCACTGGTAGTGCCCCCTGTAGTAATCCTCCCCTGGTAGTTCCCCCAGTGGTAATCCCCCCTTTTAGTGCCCCCTGTAGTAATCCCCCCCAGGTAGTGCCCCCTGTAGTAATCCCCGCCTTGTAGTTCCCCCAGTGGTAATCCCCCCTTTTAGTGCCCCCTGATAATGCCCCTTGTAGTCATCGCCCCCTGGTAGTGCCCCCTGTAGTCTCTCTCCCCCCCCCTAGTAGAGAGAGACGTGAAAAGAATAAAAATAAATAAACACTTACCTTAAACTCCCGCTCCTGGTCCCGCCGCTGTCCGCTCCTCCGGCCGCTTTGCATGGGAGAGACGTCGTCATGACGTCGTGTCTCCCATCACCCACTGCGGGAGCCGGAAGATGGCTCCCGCAGTGGGAGCAGCAGCAGCCGCTGAGAGTCTGACAGACTCTCAGCGGCTGCTGATTACACCAAACACGCAGCCGCCGGCTCCGGTGGCTGTGTGTTTGGCAGTGTGTAGCGCTGACCGAACTCCGTCCGGTCAGCGCTACACTTGACTCGAGTATAAGCCGAGGGGGTACTTTTTCAGCACATTTTTTGTGCTGAAAAACTCGGCTTATACTCGAGTATATACGGTAAGTGTTAATGAGATGTAAAAGAATTAAAATGACATAAATAATACACAAACGCATAGAAAAGTGAAAAAATATTCTATGTGAATTAAGTGGTGATGCCATGAGCTCATGGCATCACCACTTAATTCACATAGAATATTTTTTCACTTTTCTATGCGTTTGTGTATTTGTCATTTTAATTCTTTTACATCTCATTAACACTTATTGATTTATCTTTACACACCTATCCTTTAACACTTCACCTTTTTTCCCCTTTTCATGTGATGCCCTGGGGGTGGTCCTTGGCTGGAATTTTTTGGGGTGCCTTGCTTCTCGGACGTGAACCCCTTAATTTTAGGGACACTGGTATAGACGATACATCTCCTTTACCCTTTGCATCTGGTACTGGCCACTACATGGTATGAGTTACAGACACCTCCTTTACCCTCTGGTACTGCCCACTACATGGTATGGGTTACATACACCTCCTTTACCCTCTGCATCTGGTACTGCCCGCTACATAGTATGGGTTACATATACTACCTTTACCCTCTGCATCTGGCACTGCCTGCTACATGGTATGGGTTACATACACCTCCTTTACCTCTGGTTCTGCCTGCTACATGGTATGGGTTACATACACCTCCTTTACCCTCTGCATTTGGTACTGCCCGTTACATACACCTCCTTTACCTCTGGTTCTACATGGTATGGGTTACATACACCTCATTTACCCTCTGCATCTGGTACTGGCCGCTACATGGTATGGGTTACATACACCTCCTTTACCTCTGTACTACATCCAGTCATCAAAATAACGCAATGAGTGAGCTCTGGGAACACTTTTTATTTTGGTACTGTTTCTGTGTTCGCTTGAATCAAGAAGATAATAGACTAGTGGTTCTTAGGACCCCAAACAGTTCATGTTTTCCAGGTCACCTAGCAGGTGCACAGGTGTATTCATTACTCACTGACACATTTTAAAAAACCCACAGGTGAAACTAATTATTTCTGTGAAGAGACCTGGAAAACATGAAGTTCATATTTCAAATCTTGTTTTAAGGCTGGGTACACACTGGAGCGGTATCTGTACGAATGCCCGTGAACAGTGATTGTGCGTCCACACCGAACGACTTTAATGAACTACTGAATGATCACCGTTATGTCATTCATTAACAATGCACTGGCTGCTAGTGATATCGCTAGGTTTCAAGTGCAGCACATCAAACCTGGCAACCGTTGCTAGCGACTGTGTACACACTGCGCGATATGTCATTACGAAATGCCATATTGTCCCCACGTCGCTCCACTGTGTACCCGGCTTTAGTCCTACTTACAATTGTGTTCCATCTTTAGATCGAAATAGAACCTTCCTTTTTTGTTATATTCCCATACAGAGTACAATCTTACAGCTTAGATAAAAAATAAATACCAAATGTAACCATTTAATATGAGCTAAATTTTGCCACTAGCGTGATACACCAGCAACAATTACTTCTGGGCAGATATTCATAGGCAGGGAGAAATGAGATTAGTAAACCTATAGATTTGCAATGGTAATAGAATTGTCCGCTAAATTCTGCAGCTATTCATCTGTGCATCTCTGATCTGTTATTGACTCGTAGCCCTCAGTGGTCTGTTCTGCAGTGAGTTCAGATTGCGGAGTTGGCTTCACTGCTGGACAGGTAACTGAGGCCTAGTTCCACTGAATAGCAAAAGCTAATGGCATCTACACACCTGGATGGCAGAAGTGATTGCACTAACGCAGAGGTTCCCAAACGCGGTCCTCAAGGCACCCCAACAGTTCAGATTTTAGAGAGATCCATGGTTGAGCACACGTGGTTAAATTGACTGAGGTACTAATTAAATCACCTGTGGTCAAGCATCAGCCTTAAAATCTGAACTATGTAGGGTGCCTCGAGTGCTGAGTTTGGGAACCTCTGCACTAACCACTAAGTAGGGTGTCCGTGTTGTGTATTGTGCAATGTATATGTGTTGTGACTATATAGAATGAAGGTCCTTTTTCCAAATTTTTACGTAATGGCTCTTTTTCTTTGTAGGGAAACACAACTCGGGGAAACAGCCTGTTTTTCCGCAAGGTGCCTGCAGGAAAGAGCTACATTTATGCACAGAAGAGATTTTATTGAAGAGAAGAGCATCAGGGTCCCTGCCTGTACCCGTCGCTGTTCAACCTTCAGGGGGGGGGTGGGGAGAGTATTTGTTTAATTTGTACACATTTTGTTTACAATTATGTATGATTTTTCATTTTAATAATCATTCATTATTGAGAACTGAAGACTGTGTATAACTTTGTTTTTAGCTGCCAAATAACACCATCCATTTCACCACGTGACCTATGTCTTGGCATTTAAAAAAAAAAAAGAAAGAAAAAAAAAAAAATGGAGTCTTCAAGTTAATGCAGTTTAAACAGCATTTTGTAATTATTACATTTAACATTTTATTGCTGAGCACTTCACAGGACCTTTTTAAGTGCAAGAAGTGTAAACTGTTTTATTCCCAACTACAGTCTGTAGATCAGAGATCCAATTGTGGCCCATCTTAAATGAACACTAAACCTAAGGAAAGGGCTACTAAAACAATTTGTATCTACATACCATACTCCTTCATCTATGTTAGGTGCTGGAACACTGGGACATACTGGTGGGCGGAGCATGGACGCTTTAAAAAAAAAAAAAAAGAGCTGCTGCTACACAGGCTCCTCCCCCACTTTGCCCCGATTGGCTTGTGACACATTCAGTTTGTTTAAAGTGCCTTTTGAAGCTGGGAAAGCCCTATGGAGGTGAACTAGACAGCCTATTACACACTTTTTTTTTTTTAATTATTTTGTTTCTATAGTTCATTGTTTGGTAGCCTGAAAAATGCTGGCATCTCCCTGGAGTGACCCGCCCGCTACCATCACGTGTTTGTACATGGGACCCCAAAGCCTCTCGATCAGTGGCTGTCCACTGAACCCGAGGTCAAGGTGCTATATTCCCTACACCCAGGGGTATTCAACATTCAGGCCTCCAGCTGCCACAGTTTTGCTATCATTGTGGCAGGGCATGCTGGGATGTGGAGGGCTGCATGCTGAGTACCCCCCCTACCCTACATAGTACCTTGGACAAAGACCTCCATAACTCTCCCCCTCAGACACTTGCAGCCGTGTTAAGCAGCTGCACAGACCTCTGACATTAGTGTCTGGGAATCTCGGACTATATTTCCTTGTTCCTTTTTTCTCTATCACTATACAAAGGTTATAGAATAGCAGTTTATTTTAATATATTTTATTTCTATTTGTGAGGGATAGACAGCAATGTAGATTTATGTTTTACTTGTGTATGTGGCAGTTCTGTTTCTACCTTGATTTAAGGCCTGTGATTTTAAAACCATTTTAAATAGGGCGTTTGTTTGACAAAAATAAGACCCTACCATATGTTCCGTAAAATTTCCAGGTGCTGGCCGGACTATGGGCCTGATTCAGCAAGGAACGCAATGGTGCGTGCGCACACAGCCGGCCGATGTTTGCAATCTGCGCATGCATATAAGATGTAGTGCGCGAATGAGACGCTGCGAAGGGGAATGTGATCGCAGACAGCACGCAGACCTACCACCCAGTGATTGGCGGGAAGTGCCGTTAGTGGGTGGTGATGGGCTGTGGTTGTGTGAATGTAGGTGTGTCAGCGCGTTTCGACGCTGTTGCAGAGGCGTGCATAAATTAGGCATTGCGAGACCTTACGTAGCCTGAGCTCTTGCTGCGTGCAGTAGATGTAACAAAGTCTGCGGGAGGGTCAGGTCTACCACTAATTTTGCGTATGGGTCCAATGGTTCTCGATGTTTCCGCTATCTTGCCAGGTATAGAGGACGTAAGTAAAGGGAAGTGGGTGGTATTGTGTAGTGCTGGGCGTCTGCTTATTCTGCTGTGATTACCGTGCGTATTCATTCATTAGCATATTCTTGCAGCGGTCAGGTGCGTGCGCACACTTGCGTTCCTTGCTGAATCAGGCTCTATCTCATCTGTGCAAGGTGCCCTCCTACGCTTGTAGGTGACCCAATTATGGCTGTGGGAGATCCCCCAGTGTTCCAATGGAAACCATAGATGAATGAGAAAATGATTATATTTATATATTCCCAATATTTTTTTTTTTGTTTAAGTTGTCAAATCCTTGTTTGTTGATTTCCATGGAGGGTTCTGAGCACTTTCACTCTTGGTCCCTGTGTTCTGTTCTTCAGTCATATAGTTGTCTCTCCTTTTTTTAGTTAAAAATTCTGAAGAGCAGAATACATGGAGCAAGAGGGAGAGTGCCCAGAACCCTGCATGGGATCCACAAAAAGGATTTGACATTTGGAGTATACAGGGGGAGGAGCCTACATAATGCTTTCTCCTAGCTCCTCCTACCATTTATAGTGCCCCCCCATTGTCACGACCAGCCGGACGATTCTCCAGATACCTCAATCTGAGAATCGCCGACAGTGATTTTTGGTTACCTCAGCACGTGCGGTTAATCTAACACTGTACTGCCACCACCAACGAAGTTAACGGGAGTAGTTAGGTTCTCCCCTCAAATCTCAATATGCACACTCACATATAGGTACGTAGCTTTGACCTCACAGGCTCGTGAATTCGACAAGAACACGTAGAATACACTGGATTAAGAATGTTTAATCCAAAAAATATTTCCAAGGTTATTGGTTACAGAAAAAGGTAGTGCAAATATGGACAATACAAATATCACAAATAAGTTTCAGAAAATAAAAGGAATTAAAATGAAAAAGAACCCAGAGTCTTTACATCTAGACTCAATCGTGAAGGAGGCACAGGAGCATTGGATTCTGGCCAGTCGTCTCGGACTCTCCTTGGGCACAAGAACACTTATCACTGAGGGAGATGCATAGTTATACCCTCACAGCTGCACTAGCCCCCACCTTTGGGTTTTTCACGCTTTCATTGCTGTACACTGGGCATTAGGAAATCGCCCACACCCTTCCATATTGTCTATAGGAAGTAGGGGGTCTTGAAACAGTGTGAAGGAGTCTTTAGAAACCAATAAGCAGGTAACATACCCTACATTCCTGTCATCTACCTCCTAAAGGATTTTATATCCCATGACCTGGCTTGACCAGGTCTGACCATCTGCATTAAGGATGTATCTCTCCCCAAGCTTTATGGCCTGTAGAGAGAAGAGATGGTTATCTAGATGCCTGGTTCCAGGAAAACACATCTCCTCCAAGCTTTGTATTCCTACAGGTTAAATACAGGACACCGCCTAGAAAACATAATGATACACACATTTATTTATATATATATATATATATATTTACATGACATCATTCCTGGCGATTATTCTTGAGATAAACGCCACACCCATGAAATAGGAGAGAGATTTAACATAACTTCAAGAATCCCTCAAAAATCTAATGTTTCTGGTTACCCCTTCTAATTTGTGTTTGGCCATGTCAGCCACTCATTGCTCACAAATGCATAGAATGAACCATGCGGTCTCTATAGCCAACATTAGACGTATAAGGGTGATAGTGTAGAGCTCAGTGTGGCACTGCCCTAGGATGCCTCCTTTCTGTCCTGCTCAGCTGTAAGTGCTGTTATTTATAAAGTGGAAATGTATAGGAGCAAGAAAAGCCAGGGGCCCCACAGCCTCGCAGAGCCGGACCGCCGCGCGCTGAAACAATCGCTATATAAAAGTGGCTTACAGCACCTTGCTCTGATTCTTCCTGAATCATTTTAGTGACGTCTGTCTAGGCTGTCCATGTAGCCCATGTACACACATCCGACCAGCTGCTGTTGCTATATAATCCTGTCAACTATTAAGTTATCTATATAGCGCGTGCACACACATTCCGTGGTGCATTACAGAGAATATATCAGTCATTCATATCCATCCCAGTGTTGCTTACAGTCACATGGACACACATACACACTTGGGTTAGTGAGGGATATTTTTTTTCTTCTTGTTACTGTCAGGTTAACTAGCTTTTTTTTTGGCGTGTAGGAGGAAGCTGGAGCCTCAAGTGGAAATCAAACAAATGTTTGGAGAACATACAAACTCCACACGTAGGGCCTTGGTAACCGATATTTCTACATCAGGGTCCATAGGGTATCCACAGGATACCTTGGGGTATAGGTGAATGATGTCAGGCATCGGGCACCATAGAGTTAAGTTTTCAGCCTCCTAGGATGCACTAGGGTCCCCCTCCTATACCCCACCCCGAGCCAATGCATCTCTGTTTCGTTTGGTGCCCGGCTGGAGTCGGATGCACCTGTTTAGAGGGGGGCTAAGGATAGCCCCTGAAGTTTTCTTCAAAGCAGCTGTGGCCGCACATCTGGAATTACAGCATGGACAGTCAGTGCTGACGTCCATGCTGTCTTCCCTACACCCCCGCCGGTACCAGAACGCTGGTACTGATCCGGGGATGCTGGTGAGCATCTGGGGTCACAGCTAGCGGTAACCCCAGATGTTTGGGGACAATGGCCGGATTCAAGGAGGCAGTGGGGTCCCATGGTGGGACCCTGCTGAAACATGGTCCAGAGTCCCCAGGCAGGGGGCTCCCTGGGGACTGGCTGCAGCGTGGGTAACTAACTGGCGCTTCCACTACCCCCCTGGGACAGCGAACCGCGGCTGAGCCATAGCGCTGCGGTGTCCCAGGGGTTAATTGCATACCAGGGGAGCGCGCCTTCCCTGTAACAGCTGGCGTCTCCCCCCACTGCACACAGCCCTCTCTGCTCTAGCTGACTGGTCCTGTGGCAGCGCACCTCCCCCAGGCCGGCCTCCTCTCTGCTCCTCGGTGGCCATCTTTTGCTGGAAGTATGGTGAGCGCTAGTATGGTGAGCGCTGCTGGACGCTGAAGATCGGTGGCATCGCGGTCTGGGTCCCCCGGCATACCTCTCCGTTGGTTCAGGTCTGTGTATGCAGCGCTGTGTCCTACCAGGCTCTGTCTGCGTAGTTGGGAATCAGCGCTGATAGTGCAAGAATTGATTTCTTTGCATTGTATGTGACTTCTGCTAGCGTCTGCTGCCTGTACTTTCACTTTCTACTGTCAGCCATTTCACTGTCCCTGATCTTCTGCTAAAGCCCTTGCGGTGCGATGATTGCAGGGTGGTCTCACACTATACTAACAAGTATCAGTGAGAGGGGTCACATACTTACCATCATGTCTGAGAGTGACTTTCCTCTCCAGCTTATGTGTACTACGTGCAAGTTACCTATAGCGGAGGGGGAGGGTAGCGCGGAGGGGCTATGTCGGCAGTGTTATTTATTAGCGCGGCCAATTACTGTCACAGCTCCGGTACAGGAGCCGCCCTTTGCTTGTTTCGCCAAAGCGCTTACAACCCTATTGGGCCAGTTAGCTCCGCAGCCTGCGTTCCCACAGATGGGATTGAACCAGCAGTCAGTGGTGTCGTCACCCATGCAGGGTTTCCCGAGACAATTGATCGTACCCCACGGTCTCCCTATTTCCCCTCCTCAGGTCTCAGGAGCCTGCGTGGGTTAATTCACTGACAAGTTCTGTACAGTACTTGTCAGACGTGTTACAAGGGGAGTCTGTGTTGGGGCCACATAAGAGGCCGGTGGCGTCTCTGTCCGCTCCTTATGAGGATGACGACGTGACGTCTAATGATGGGGAGATTCTGGATCTTTCTGACCAGGAACCTCTCCGTACTAAAGAGTCGGATGCTAGGTCCAAGGTTTATATTCCTGGACTTATTCGGGCAGTCTGCACAGCTTTAGTGATTGAGGATGAAGATCCTCCAGTGTCCAAATCTAAATATGCCTTTTTTAAGGATATTAAGGGTGACGCCACAGTGTTTCCTCTTTCGGGTCAGTTAGTGGACCATTTAGAGGAGGCGTGGAAATATCCTGGCAAACGGTATCAGCCTCAGAGACGCTTGGCAGTGGCTTATCCGTTTGCGAATAATTATTTTTCTAAGTGGGAATCCCCTCCACAGGTGGATTCTCATGTGACACGCCTAGTCCGAAGTGCCACATTGCCCATGCCCTCCATGTCTTCCTTGAAGGATGCTACGGACCGTAAGGTGGAGATCTGCCTAAAGTCCGTTTATTCCCTTGCTAGGCCGGCTATGGCCTTTTTGTTGGGTAGCCAGAGCTATGGAGCGCTGGGCTGATAGTTTGGAGGCGTCTTTCGATTCCGACTGTTCGGCTGAACAGACCGAGTTGATAGGCAATCTCCGGGATTCGGCCACTTATATCATTGAAGCGGCCTTGGATATCAGTACCCTGGCATCTCGGATTTCTTCGGCAGCTGTAGCTGCTCGTCGCACCTTATGGTTGTGATCTTGGAAGGCAGACACTGATTCTAAGAAGGGCTTGGAAGCTTTTCCTTTTAATGGAGAAGTCCTATTTGGTCCGGATCTGGACAAAATCGTAGCCACGCTGGCGGCAGCCAAATCTGCATGTCTTCCGTCTGCTGCGGTTCCTTCCAGTTCAGGTATGTCCTTTCGGCCTTACAGGGCCCAGGGTAGGCCTAAGACACAGTCTTTTGCCAGACAGGCTGGCCCAAAAAAATCGGCCAAGCCCCGGAAACAGGCCTGGAGTACCAGACGTCCGGCCCCTAAGCCAGATGACAAGCCTGCGGCCTGACGGTCAGGGCCTCCCTTTGGGGGATCCCAAAGTGGGAGGCCGCCTGCTGCAGTTCACCCAGTGTTGGTCGGTTACCACGACAGACACTTGGGTTCACGAGGTGGTTTCTCACGGGTACGCCCTCTCCTTTCGGCACAGGCCCCCGTCCCGATTCTTCACCACGGGTCTCCCATCAGACCGGAACAAAGCCATGGAACTGCAGAAGGTTTTGCACACTATGCTCCAGGCTGGAGTTATAGTGCCTGTCCCATTCTCCCAGAGAGGCCAGGGTTTCTATTCCAATCTGTTTTTGGTGCAGAAACCCAATGGGTCGTATCATCCGATCCTCAACCTCAAAGCACTCAACAAGTCTTTGCGGGTGCCGAGGTTTCGGATGGAGACCCTACGGTCCATCATTCTGGCGCTGGAACCTGGGGATTACATGGTGTCGTTGGACATACAGGACGCTTACCTGCATGTCCCTATTCTTTTACGCCATCAACAGTTCCTCAGGTTTGCAATCCGCAACGATCACTTCCAGTTTCGGGCGTTACCTTTTGGGCTGGCGACAGCACCACGTGTATTCACCAAGGTGATGGCGGTCATGGCGGCTTCCCTGCGGCTGCAGGGAGTCCGCATGTTACCGTACTTGGACGACCTTCTGTTGGTGGCAGGATCTCCAGAGCTCCTTCTACGCCACTTGGACCTGACCATTGCGGTACTGCAACGGCACGGCCAGTTGATAAAGTGGCAGAAGTCCACCCTGATCCTGTCTCAGAGGATTCTGCACCTCGGAGCCTTATTGGACTCCGGACAGCAACGGATCTTTGTGACGGGGGAAAAGATCTCTGCCTTGCAGTTGAGGGTGCGCAGTTGTCTGCAGAATCGCCGTGTGTGTCTGCACTTGGCGATGAGGTTACTGGGCTCCATGGTGTCAGTATTTGACATGGTGGAATATGCCCAGTTTCATTCCAGACCTCTGCAGCAATTGATCCTGTCCAAATGGAATGGACTGCCTGTCCCTAGCCTGGTGGTTGCAGACGACCCATCTCAACAAGGGTCGTCCATTCTGGGTGGCGAATTGGGTCCTGTTGACAACGGACGCCAGTCTTCGGGGCTGGGGAGCTGTCACGGGTCCACACTTGTTCCAGGGCAGGTGGACTCGGGCGGAAGCAGAGCTTCCAATGAACATCTCTGAGCTCCGCGCGGTTTTCAATGCTTTCCAGCAGGCACATCGGGTTCTCCAAGATCACCCCGTGCAGGTCCAGTCGGACAATGCCACCACTGTGGCCTACATAAATCGGCAAGGAGGAACCCGAAGTCGGGCGGCTCTCGTAGAGGTGTCCCGAATCCTGGGTTGGGCGGAGCGCAATCTCCCGGCCATATCAGCAGTATTCATCCCGGGAGTCCTAAACTGGGAGGCGGACTTTCTCAGTCGCCAGGACGTTCATCCGGGGGAATGGTCTCGGCACCAGGACGTCTTCCAACTTCTGATGGACAGGTGGGGTCTTCCAGAGATCGACCTCATGGCGTCACGGCACAACAACAAGTTGCCGGTGTATGGGTCTTGCACAAGAGACGAAGGGGCGTCTCTGGTGGATGCTCTGTCCGTCCGGTGGACGTTCCGGTTTGCTTATCTGTTTCCTCCGTTTTCCCTTCTTCCACGGGTAATCTGGAAATTCAAACAGGAAGGAGGGACGCTCCTGTTGATAGCTCATGCGTGGCCCCGGAGGCACTGGTTCTCAGACCTCCAGGGACTGTCCGTGGACATTCCTCTGCGGTTGCCGTTACGACCAGACCTCCTGTCACAGGGTCCTTGTCTTCACCCGGACCTGACTCTGCTGTCTTTGACGGCGTGGCTGCCATGTTAAGGTCCAGGGGGTTTTCCAGCTCTTTAGTGCAAACAATGCTAAGGGCTCGGAAACAAGCTTTTGCAAGGATATACCATCGTGTGTGGCATATGTTCTTCCAGTGGTGTCGGCCGAGAGGTTATGCTCCTCGGGAGTCCAGTCTGTCTAGAGTGTTAGCTTTCCTACAGGAGGGACTGGACCATGGGCTTCGCCTTGCGTCTCTGAAGGTGCAGGTGTCTGCCCTGTCCGTCTGGTTCCATCGTAGGATTGCTACAATCCCTGATGTGCGCACCTTTATGCAAGGTGTTCTCAGAATTCAGCCACCTTTTGTTCCACCGGTGGCGCCTTGGGATTTAGCTGTGGTCCTGAGGGCTCTCCAGGGACCGCCGTTCGAACCATTGGGCTCAGTGGACCTCAAATGGCTGACAGCTAAAACAATTTTCCTTCTGGCCATTGCTTTGGCCAGACGTGTTTCTGACTTAGGGGCTCTCTCCTGTAGACCCCCTTTTCTGATTTTTCATAGGAACAGGGCGGTGCTGCGCACTCGTCCTGGTTTCCTTCCTAAAGTTGTTTCCAGTTTTCACATCAACGAGGAAATCGTTGTGCCGGCTTTTAACTCACCTGATATTTCAGTGGGTGAGGCCACTTTGGACGTTGTGCGGGCCTTAAGGATTTATGTTGACCGCATTTCTTCGTTTGGGAAGTCGGATGCCTTGTTTGTCCTCTATGGCTTGCGTAAAAAGGGTTGGCCTGCTTTAAAGCAGACTTTGGCAGGCTGGATTCGTATGGCCATTTCAGAAGCTTATCTTCATGAAGGCCTTCCGGTTCCTCTGTGAGGCCTCATTCCACTAGGTCTGTGGGTCCTTCGTGGGCTGCTCGATGTGGTGCCTCTGCAGTCCAGATCTGCAAGGCTGCCACATGGTCCTCGGTCCATACCTTTGTGAGGTATTACGCGTTTGACACCTTTGCCTCTCAGGATGCTTCCTTTGGGCAGCGGATTCTCCTTTCAGCACAGGAGCGTCCCCACCCTTAAAGGATACTGCTTTGGGACATCCCCAAGGTATCCTGTGGATACCCTATGGACTCTGATGTAGAAAATATGAGATATGGTAAGAACTTACCTTTGTTATTTCTATTTCTACGAAGTCCCTCTGTAACTTCCAGGCGGCCCCTCCTCCTCCTTTCCAGCTAACCTTCTTTCTTCCAGTGCCGTCCTCGATGTGCAGTCCCGGCGGGGGTCGCGTGATCGCCAATTCACGGGATGATGCATCTGTGTAAATATTGTAAATGCTGGTAACAGTCTGCTTGAGAGTCGTGCTGCATCTTCCCTCCAACGCGTTTCGGCTTCTGCCTTTGTCAAGGAGTTGTTAATTGGTTGTAGCTACTGTCCTTTATATGCCCAGTAAGGACGTCCAGCTGTGATTCTATCAAAAAAGGGGTGTGGTTGAGACTGATTCTGGTTTTGAAAAGACTAGCATGGGTATTAAATTTGGAGCGAAAAGTCAGTGCTGGACTTTTCGCTCCACATTGCTGATTTTCCAGGGATAAAGTATCAGGCGCGCGCCCGCTTTATCCCCGTATTCAAATTTAAAAAGCTACGAAAACAGGAGCCGGCAAAATAGGATCGACGAAAAAAAAACGTGATTTACCTGGAATAAATTGTAGGACCCCCCCTAAAGCTGTCATAACATGGGGGATCACTATGAGTACCCCCATTTTAGCCTGCAAATGAAAGTTGGGGTTTTAAATAGTCACGGCAGGTGGTTTTTTCCTGACATTGAAGAAGTGATGCAGAAGAGCACTTAGGTTATTTTTTAAGTGGTCCCATCAAATTTGGGGTATATGAAAATGGGTACTAGCATATTTTTATGTCCCTAAAGTAATTTTTTTAAAATTCTGCAAAAATGCACCTGCCGCTAATAGCCTATTCTAGAAAACACCTGCCGCATACTTGCAGAATAGCCCTGAACCTATTTCCCTATTTTTAAACACTTTTTCCCATTTTTTTTTTTCACCCCAATTTTTTAATTATTGTTTTGGGGTGTCCCTAATTTTTTATGTTTAAATGACATTCCCAGGGTTGCAGGCTATTTTTTTTAAGCCTGTACCCCTAAACCCCAATTCTGCACTTTTTTTTGCCACCTATTCAGTGGTGAAAAGTTATCCCTGTTTTTTTTCAAAGACTTTTAGAACTTGCTAAAAGTCTTTGAAATTGAATACGGGGATAATTGAAATCGTCAAAAATGACGCTCCAAATTGAATACCCCTGAGAGTCTTGATTGTCAATAATGCTAATTGCATACCAGGTTTTCTTTGGGAAAATTAACCGAATGTTATCTGTTTTCTTTAGCCCAATGGAATACTAATTTACAACATGCTGAAAAAAAACAATTAACAGGGAAACCAAAACACGGTGGGATAAATACACTTTGCAGTGGTATTTACAACATGATATGGTTCCAATGGGCCTTAGATTAAAGAAATTACCAACACACAATAAGAACGATGACATTTTTATGAATAGCTGGCATAAGATCCTGCACAATTGCTCAAAGGATCTAATTAGACTGATCATAGCCAAACATGATGAAACACTTAATGGGCTAGAAACTCAGATTCTTGATCTGTATACACAATTAGACCCCCTTAAAAGGACGAAGGATTCACAGATATAGATCTCACTTCCAACACTAGGATACGGAACAAAGAACAAAAAATTATAGAGTCTAAGATTAGGAAAATTGCACGAGACCAATTAACAAATATTACAGAACCTAGGAAGAAGAGAGAGAAAACGTCCAACAAACATAGGTCAGGGACATTTGTCTCCAGCACTAAGTTTGGACACTCACAATGTAGAAAAACACATGGAAAAGACAGAAGAGACACAGTTACAACACCAATATACAAAAAAATAGGCCTAACATATCAACAATACATGAGTAAAATACACAAGCAGGTCAAGAAGAGAGGCACACATTCGAGCACTGATAGAGACAACAATACTGGATCATCACAAAACATAATAAAGATTTAGACTGCAGAAACCGTTCATTTCATCCAATACTCAGGATACATCATTCTCAGTGTATGACTGGGAAGAAGACTTGGAACAAAGGAGAGACTCTCATTCGACGGAGGGTGGATCAACACAATTAGGGGAGAACCACTTATTACCAATATCGAAAAGATAACCGAACACAAGGCATTGAATAATATTGACACCAGAATACAGGCATGTTTAGACACCACAAAGCACTTGGATCAAGACAGAATATGGGGGCAAGATTTTTTAGACTTGGAGGCAGGCCAAAGGTCCTGCACCCCAACACAACAAAACATACAGTGACAAAAAAGGAAAAACAGAACAAGACGGGGAGGTCAGGGTAAACACACCCAAAAAAAGAAACCCCAAATAATGTAATTACAGTTATTTAGCAAAATAATGAAGAACAAAAACATATAGAGATCACACAAGCTCATGTGGAAGACACCATTGACAATGATACAGCTGTTACCAAGTCAGGGATCTTTAATCTCAGTTCCATACCCCTGGACAAAGCACAAATCTCAGTTTTACAGAAAGGACTAAAATTTGCACCCAAAAAGAAACTTAATAAATTTGAAACATATCTGAATGTTAAAGCATTCACTAGAAAATTAACCTTAAAAAAGTACTTTATGCAAAACAAACAAATACAAAAAGATACAGGTAGCACATCTATCTATCAACACACGCAATTTAGGCCTGCATCACAATTTAACCCAAACCATTTGAAAGGAAATTTCATCACCACTTTTGAAACTTTAGTACAAGAAGATATAAATAAACTTGATGATTGCCATAAGAGACACAATAATAACATCACGAATAAAGAGAGACTACCTCTAAAACAATTAGACGATAACACACAGATAATAATTAAACCAGCTGACAAGGGGGTGGCATCATTATCCTAGAAAAGAAAAACTATAGAGGAGTCAATGAAAATTCTGAGTGACCCCCTTCCCTACAAAATTTTTAAATTGGACCCAACAGCATCCTTGAAGAAGGAACTTAATTCACTATTAAAGAAAGGTCTGGAACAAGACATCATAACCAAACAAGAATTTTAATTCCTTGACATACCTCATCCAGTGATACCGGTGTTTTATCACCTCCTAAAGGTGCATAAGGACAGCAAACACCCACCAGGTCGACCGATCATATCCGGTATACACTCACTCACATCCAACTTGTCTCAATATATAGATCCATTCCTACAGGAAATAGTTAAAACACAACCTTCATACATTAAAGATACCACTGACATTTTGCGCACACTGGATAACATTACATGGCAACAGGATTTCTGGCTTGTCACAAGTGACATGACATCACTTTACACTGTAATTGACCACAATCAGGGACTTCATAGTGCCCAATAGTGATCAAATAGGCTTCATTATTCAGACAATAGCATTCATTCTGAATCACAATTACACTTGGTTCAATGACACTTTTTACTTACAGACCACAAGGACCGCCATGGGAACAAGGTTGGCACCAAGCTATGCCAACCTTTTTATAAGCAAGTGGGAGGAGGATAACATCTGGCAGGGGCATGGCTTTGGTGCAAACCTTGTTCCCTGGCGTAGGTACATCGACGACATCTTCATCTGGCGAGGGTCATTAGAAAGCCTCCAGAATTTTACTACACATATGGATAACAATCACAATAACCTCAAGTTCATTTCAGCAAATCAAGAATAGAATTTCTAGAGTTAGAGATTTTCATTGAAGAAGGCAAATTACACACCAGGAACTTTAAGAAGAATGTGGACGTAAATAGCTACATTCTAGCTAACAGTGGCCATCTACATAGTTGGCTAGCCAATATTCCCAAAGGACAGTACAAAAGAATAAGGAGAAATTGCAGTAAATTGGAGGATTACGAATCCCAGGGCAAAGAATTATCACAACTATTCCTAGATAAGAAATATGACCAAGGTTTAGTACAGGGATCTAAGGATACTGCCTTTGAACCTCTATATACCCCTGCCTATACCTTCTAATATCCTACCTATAAACCTCTAAGGATGACGCTAATTTGCGTACGCAGTCATACAGTAAATAAAGACTCCAGACCTAGAATCTGTGGTTCCAAAGCACAAAGTATTATTCAAGTAAAAGTGCAGCAGTTACACGCTATGATCCTCATATAATCTTAGCACAAAGAGATTATACAGACCCAAGTACAATTATACATACGTCGCGCTCTCTGGTCCAGATGTTAGGCATCAGCAAGAAACCCCTCGTCAATCAGCATTCAGCACAAAGACTAGGAACCCAGGGTCAGAGCACACATATTTATACCCCCCCCCAGAAATAAACAACACAATAGAGAAGTTTGTTGCTAATACCATTGGTCCTAAAGGAGAGGGCATATGTTACAAGGCATTTAACAGGTTGATTCAAATAGACACAACCCAGCCTCTAACAACTGGAGGTCTCTGGTTTCCTGCCTCATGCAACATCCTAACAGTTGTTCATATAATGTACATTATGTTGCTTGAAGTCTCTGCGGTCCATAAGTTGAGAATGCATGATGCGATCTCCACACCGATGGTACTGGAATACTGTTGAAAGAGTACGCATCAGTACAATACCAATCACGGCTTACTTATCATGTATAAAACCTTAGTTACCAAATAATCTTTATTTCACAGCATTTATGCTAAATGAACAAACTTAAATCTTATACTTTAAAGCTTATTAAACCTTTTATGTGAATATGTAATGTGTAAGTATGCGGGGTGTGATGTAAAGACGCTAGTTAACTTGGGGCAGATGCGTGCGCATGAAGCTAATAAACAGCGTTTTCATACAGGATCTTATGCATTCGCTAATATGCAATTGTGCATATTAATGTGTATATGAGAAATGGTGCACTTAAATCTCACTTAAACTAAGTGAACTCCTAACAGTGTGGAATGCTGAGCCTTATAGTTCCACATGCCCCCCTCTCTCAGCAGCCCCCACCCTTCCCAGGCTCAAAAGTACAGTCCTTTGTTGTCCCAGGTTCTTGTGTAAATGCAAATTAGCACAGCTACAAGACCCAAACCTCAGATACTCTTGGCTTTGAAGGTATTTTATTGCAGGAAGCCTGCTAATGTAAGGTGCTACAAAAGACCCTCTTGCTGTATTCGAGCAGGGCCACCTGGAGTGAGAGCAGACGTTATGTCCATGAAGCTTGTCTTCACAGACTAGTTGTCACGTGGCCATTTGCTCTGTTTAGCTAATGCAATCCAATTTTGACATACTGTAATGGGCTTTTGGTGAATCGCCGTAACTTATGGCAATGGTCACAGATGCAATCGTATGATGCTAATAGTAATATCGCCACATGTACTAAAGTGTGAGTTTATCTAAAATGGCGCTTCGGCGGCCATTCGCAAAATGGCGTCTTGCGATCTCATTTCCAAGATGGTGTCTTGCGGTCAGTCGCAAGATGGTGTCGCTGCGATTCAATTTTAAACCGATCTTGTCTCAGCCAATAATCCAGCTTTGACAGTCCACCCTTTGATAGCGAACAACATGCTATCACAATCTGATTTTAAAATATAATTTAGGCTTACATTTATATACTATTTAGTGTTATTATGGGATGGCACAAGGTGGTTCTTAATCCATCGATAATGTGTCTCTGAGTGGGTACATAAAACTACTATTATACGCACACCGCAGATCTTGGAAGATCATGTGAAAGGTGTGGGGATACACCAGTCCTATAAAGGCAGTCTTGAAGGGGAATTGAGACTTTACATTATCTAAGGTGTTTTTAAAAATAACATTTCAATAATACATTCTATGCATGTCTACATATAATACATTAAATTATGGTATTTCCTAGTTCAGGGTTGTAATGCAGTTCTGTATTTACCTCGGTATTCATACTGACCACCATCATAATTTTGTTCTTTCATTTTACTCTATTTTTACATTTTCCACACTTCAACACAATAGGAACACACCGGACACATATGCCAATTATTATGATGACAATCAGTATAAGGATTAAGAATTCGCCTATACTGGCAATCATTTCCTGGACCCATTCCCCTAGGCCTGAGAAACATTTCACTGGGTTCAGCCATGAAACCCATGTTTCTATCTTCTCCCTTACTTCAGCCACTGAAGCGTTATGGTTCTTACGAAACTCCCATTTTAGCTGCAGAATTTCATCCATCTTCCGGTCTATCACCTCCTTGGGGTCACTGGTATCATTGGTAACATAGGTGCAACATTTTACTCCAAATTGGGTGGCCAACGTTACACAATACCCTCCAGTAACAGCAGTTAAATAATTTAACACTAACCTGTGTTGCACCAGTTCTTTCTTGTACGCTTGCAATTCTCTCCCTGTATACCTGAATGTGTCATCGTACATCTCGGTGATATTATCTATCAATTTAGCAAGTTCCTGAATATATCTAAAGTTTAATGTACCCCGAGCAATCCTGGTGGGATCCAATGCGACTAAAACTTGAAAGCCAGTTGTCTCACTAATTAACTGAGTGGCTTTGTGCACGTCACCAGGTATCATATTTCATTTGCCTCTGTGTTCATATTGTGTGTGAAGATATGGTGATGATGTGTTTTTATGTATACCAAGCATTTCAACATGTGTGAGGGTCATAACTTCTGGGACTACTCTTCCCAGGTAACACAAACCTTCGGAACTCGGGGAGAGCCACTTATACGCTTTTCTTCCACATATAAAATATACATTATCAGGGAGAACATAAGGAATGGTATGCATCATTATCATTAAGCACATTTCCCTTGCAAACAATCCTATTTCTGGGTCTTCCATCTGGTACATGCAAGTTTCTGGCTGTATTATTTTAGCACAATAACCATCTGGCACCTTACCAATCATTTCTTTGGTGGAACTCAATGTATACCGATACCTAAAATGTTTCCCACTAGATTTAATTGAGCGTAACAGATCATGGTTTATGGACTCATTATCAGCTCTTTGTGAGAAGGTCATCGTCTGATTATGCCCTGTCACTTCCCAACTCCCGGGTTTATTGGGGTCGGTTATGTTTAAACACAAAAGTGATCTATCTACTTGGAATTGATATAGTTTGAAATGAGGTGGTTTGGATGAGAGAAATTTTCCATCCAATGTTTTCCCTTTTTGTAATTCTAAAATTTCCGTGATATTCAGCGGAAATGGCACCAACCCTACATTATGCTGTCCCTGTGGCACATGTGAACACACCCAGCAATCAGTTTGATTTAACACTTTGCCTACCATGCTATGATAATCCTCTAAAGGCTACCCACCCCAGTACGGGTTATATTTAGGTTGGCACCGTTGGATACAGTTCTCATCAACTAGGGACCCACAAAGCTCACAAATACAGGAATCTTCAGATGATAAACCTCCACACCGTCCCCGAGTATCCGGAATGACAGCTCTCTTAACAATAACAGTACTAAGATTGGTCAGACACTCCCCTAATTGGCATTGCACTCCTCCTGACTCCACTCCATCAGCACTGCCATCAGCTCCCATTTCCTCAATCGGTCTCCCATCACAGAAACTGGATATTCCCGTACCGACCAGGATGGTGAACACTCTAAAAGAGAATATGAAAAATGAACACAGCAGGCCCATCCATTGTCACAACAAGACCTGCAAATTTCTCTTAGTTCAGGTATCTCACTACGACCTTTTCAATCCTCCCGGAACAAGCTCGCGAGCGACAGGTCCACGCTATCAGCCTGGTCTCCGACTTGTTTCTCCACCGGTTGATTGACCTTTTTGCAGTGAGTGGAATGGACCCAGGTATCTCTCTCAGCCACCTTCAAATATGTAGTACTTGTCAGCAGCACCTGGTATGGACTTTCCCACCGATCAGTCAAACAACCTGAATGCAAAAAATTTCTGATCATAACATATTCTCCTGGTTTAACATCATGACAGTTTCAGGCATATCATGGGACAACAATTTCAGTTTCTGCTGCTGTTGCTTTAACTGCTTACTCATTGATATAAGATACTTTACAGTTACCTCGTTGTTACCCTTCAAGTCTTCCTGTGGACTTATAATCAAATGAGGTTGTCTACCAAACAGTATTTCAAATGGGGACAGATTTAGAGGGGGTCTAGGAGTGGTCCTTATGCTATGTAGGACCAAAGGTAACGCTTCTGGCCATCCTAGTCCAGTCTCTGCCATGATTTTACTTAACTTAATTTTAATAGTCCCGTTCATCCTCTCTACCTTGGCACTGGCTTGCGGTCGGTAGGGGGTGTGAAGCCGGCCATTAATACCCATCAGCTTACACATATTTTGAAAAACATCACCTGTAAAATGAGTACCCCTGTCACTCTCAATGATTTTAGGGATACCGTACCTGCATACAAATTCCTGAACTATTTTCTTGGCAGTAAACGCAGCAGTATTAGTGGCTGCTGGGTAGGCCTCAACCCAATTAGAAAATACATCAGTGCACACTAATACATACTTAAGTTTCCTGCAGGGTGGTAATTGGATTAAATCAATTTGTATCACCTGGAAAGGTCCATCAGTCAGTGGAATGTGGGATGGTTCGGTAGGGATCACTTTCCCTATGTTCTTCCTCAAGCAAGTCAGACAGGACATTGCTATCTTTTCTGCTTGTGAAGAAAAACCTGGTGTGCACCAGTATGCTCTCACCAACTTGCACATACCTTGTTTTCCCAGATGAGTCAGACCATGTGCTGCCTCAGCCAGGCTAGGGTAATATGCCTTGGGGGCTACTGGTTTACCTTGTCCGTCCCTCCAGAGCCCGGAGGACTCTTGCCCACATCCCTTGGACTTCCAAATGGATTTTTCCTGAATTGAACACAAATTTTGCATCTCAATTAATTTCAATTGTTTGGAAAGACATAATTTTTTCAGTGGGAGAAAACATTTTTAACCATGCTGCCCATTTTGCAGCTTCATCGGCTCTGTTGTTGCCCAGTGACACCGGATCATCCTCACATGTATGGGCTTTACATTTAATTACTGCCACCGCTTTGGGCAGTTGGATTGCTTATAAAAGATGTTTTATGTGTCGGGAATGTGCAACTGGTGTGCCTGCTGCTGTCATAAAATTTCTCAGGCGCCATAGAGCCCCAAAATCGTGCACCACCCCGAACGCGTACCTCGAGTCAGTGTAAATGTTAGCAGATTTGCCTGCTGCCAGTACACACGCTCTAGTTAGTGCTACTAACTCTGCCACCTGGGCTGAGTGAGGAGGACCAAGAGGTTTAGCTTTTATGATGTTTGTGTCATTTACAACAGCATAACCTGTACATAATTCACCTGTGTCTGTTTGTCTATGACAACTCCCATCGGTATAAAAAGTCACATCCACATTCTCTAAAGGTGTGTCGTGTATGTCAGGTCTAGCAGTAAAGGTCTGATTCAGATATTCCATACAATCGTGCGTGTCATTATGTCCACTGAACTCACCTCCCGCCAGCAACTCACCTCCTTCCACCCTTTGTACATCATGTTGTACATATGGTAAATACGTTGCTGGATTCAGCGTGCTGCAACGTTTAACAGTGATGTTTGCAGGTGCGATTAGAGCTAGTTCCCATTTGGTAAACCTAGCCGAAGAGACGTGTCTGGTTTGAACTGAGTTCAACAGAGCAGATACAGCATGGGGAGTGTAGACAATCATTCCATGACCCAATACTACGTCCTCACTTTTACTCACCAATAAAGCGGTAGCTGCTACACTTCTCAAACAAGTGGGGAGTGATCTTGCCACAGTGTCCAATTGGGCACTGTAGTATGCTATGGGCCTACTGGCATCACCATGTTTTTGTGTAAGGACGCCTGCAACACAACCATTGGCTTCCGTACAATACAAATCAAAAGGTTTTTCATAATCAGGTATTCCCAATGCAGGAGCTTTTGTCAGACTATCCTTAAGATTAAGAAAAGCCTGCCCTGTTTCCTCTGTGTGTATGACATGATCGGGCTTTGAGGAAGAGACTAGTTCCTGTAAAGGCAAGGCCAAAATAGAAAAACCTGGGATCCACATTCTACAGTATCCACACATTCCCAAGAAGGTACGAATTTGCTGTTGATTCTGCGGCAGTGTCATGTTCTGTATGGCCTGGATTGTATCATTTGTAAGATGTCGTAACCCCTGGGTTAGACAGTGTCCCAAATATTTTACTCTGGATTGGCACGGCTGTAGTTTGTCCTTAGCCACCTTGTGTCCTGTATGCGAGAGATGAAGCAACAAAAGTTTAGTATCATTCAAACATGACATAAATGAGTCAGAACATAGCAATAAATCGTCCACATATTGAACTAGAACAGATCCATTGGCAGATTGAAAAGATGTAAACAGTCATGCAATGCCTGGGAGAAGATACTGGGGCTGTCTATGAAACCTTGGGGTAACCGTGTCCATCAGTGGCGTAACTATAAATTTTGCTCCCCCATGCCAAAAAAGTTTCAGGCGCCCCCCCCGCCCAAAGATCAAGCACACCTGAAGACAACGTTTAAGGTGTGTGGTTACATGATACAGCAACTTGCCTTACACATTATGAGACACTAAGTAATGCCACTTATAACACAGTGTGCCACACCGGAATGCCCCTTACTACACAATATGCCACACCGGAATGCCCCTTACAACACATTATGCCACACAGCACTGCCCCTTACACATGCCTTACACATGCCACACAATAATGCCACGTATAACACATAATGACATACAGTAAAGCCTTTATAACTAATTTATGCCATGCTGTAATGCCCCTATTTCACATTATGCCACACTGTAATGCCACATACAACACATTATGCCACACAGTAATGCCACATACAACACATTATGCCACACAGTAATGCCCCTAATAGCACATTGTGCACACAGTAATGCCAAATACACATTATGCCAAACAGTAATGCCCATTACATCCCACCCTGACAGATCTACTTCACCAACCCTCCTCTCTGCTCCTGCCAGTCTGTCACCTCAGCTCAAGACAGGTTGCACAGTTTTTATGTCTGTGTAGAACCAGATTATTGGGAAAATAGTTTATAACCTGTTAACTAGTGTGTATCAAGTTAGTGCCCCTTATACAGTGCCCCCTGTAGTTGTGCCCCAAAATGCAATGCCCCCTATACTAGTGCTTCTTATGCAATGCACCCTGTAATAGTGCCCCTTATGCAATGTGCCCTGTAGTAGTGCCCATTATGCAGGGGCCCCTGTAGTTGTGCCCATTAAAGTAGTGCCCCCTGTAGTTGTACCCCATATGCAATGCCCCCTATACTAGTGCTCCTTATGCAATGCCCCCTGTAATAGTGCCCCTTATGCAATGCCCCCTGTAGTAGTGCCCATTATGCAGTGCCCCCTGTAATTGTGCCCATTAAAGTAGTGCCCCTTGTAGTTGTGCCCATTTTAGTAGTGCCCCCTGTAGTTGTGCCCAGTAGTTACCCCCAGTAGTGAGCCTCCAGTAGTTGCCCCCTGTAGTGAGCCCCCTGTAGTGAGCCCCCATTAGTTGTGCCCATTTTAGAAGTGCCCCCTGTAGTTGTGCCCAGCAGGGGCGCCAAGAGGGGGGGGGAGCGGGTACAGATTACCCGGGCCCGGGCATGGCAGGGGGCCCGGGCCGCCCACAGCACGACTTTTTTTTTATTTCATCTTTTTTTTTAAATTCTTTAGTACTTTACTAAAATCACCTCGGGTGGCGGCGAGCGCAGTTCGGTAGGGGGGGGGGAGTGGCGCACTGTCTATGCCATGGCCGGACTTGTGTTGTTACTGCCCATATAAAAACGGAGTACAGCATACCACTGTCTCCGCTGTGGTTCTCTTCACCGGCTCAGCTGTCACCCTACAGCAGCCGCCGAAGAGCTTCACTACTGTCTCGCGAGATGAAGATGTCAAATCTCGCGAGACTGTGACTTGCAGGACAGAGAGCAATCCTCTGTGGCTCAACCTCGGCGGCTCGTCCTCCTCAGGGTTCCCACTACCCACATGGTACAGCACAGTGGTGAGCGGAGAGACAGGTAACCACTGCCCTGTTGTGTCCCACAACAAATTGGAGGCTATATTTTATATATATATATATATATATATACATATACTGTGTTTGTGTGTATGTATATATATATAGTAATTATAGCTATATATAATATATACTGCTATGTGTATTTATATATATATATATTATATATATATGTGTGTGTTTATTACTTTTTATTTTATAATCACTGGAATATCATCTTCAAATATATATATATATTTATATATATACTGTGTGTTTATATGTGTGCATGTGTATATATATATATATATATATATATATATGTGTGTACATAAACACAAATATATATAAAGCTATATGTATAGCTATATATGTGTGTGGTTATATACTCATATTTGCTGTAACCTCATTGAACCACTATGATGTATTTAAACTATTTCTGTGAAGGCTGGTGATTACACCCCTTGTTTTGAAATATATATATATATATATATATATATATATCTATCTATCTATACACATATACAAACAAATAGTCCGGAACTCAAATAGATCCACCATCCAAAAAAATGCTCAGGTGCCTCCTAATGAAGGAAAATATACTGTATAATGAAGTGGCACTCTGAGACTTAAAAGCAGGTAACGAATGATGTTTTTTCCATGAGCTGGAAAAGCGACCAACGTTTCGGGGCCACACCGCCCCTTTGTCACGGTGAGTAATAACAAGTGAACTAAAAGACATACCTTATATATCCAAGAAAACCCGGTCAGAGCGGAAGAAGCATGCCAGGAAGATGTGCAGGTGCGCGGCTGCCGTGTCTCGGAATGATGACGTCATCACGTCGATGACGCCCGGTAACCCGGGTAACCAAAGACGCGGACCAGCCTAAATAGTAGATAGACAAAGAAGAGAGATCAGTGACGGCCGCGGGGTCCGTTATATGCCCCATAACACAATAAGACAAAACAAAGACAGTGCTTGCACCAAGAATTAAAAGTGCATGTACCCGACAGAGAGGAAAAGGATAGTGAAAAGAATAAATTAAAGCCAATGGTTAAATGCCCCATAGGAAAATAATCATAATGAGAAAAAGACAAAATTTATATACAAGTATACACTTAAACTGTAATAATGTCATCAAACTAAAAACAATAAACATGGATACTAAATACATAAATGGGAGAGGTGCATATTGGGAGCTATAAGGCCACTGACAAGTCAATGTATAGCGCAGTCTATGGACCCGTTAACCATAGATTAACAGAAATGTGCAAGAGGGGACGGTGGCACATGGTCAATTATCATCTAACTTAGACACATGATAACTGACCATGTGCCACCGTCCCTGAGAGGTGGCGATCGGGCCAATAAGCTTCTCCAAATGGAAGCCAGATGGATGTACAACTTGAACACCATTAGACCTTACGGGTTGAATGAGAGGATCACATGAAGTGTGTTCTGAGGGTTCGGACCCCACATGCTGGACCATCAACCGAATTGGTCCGTTTGCTTCGCTTACGGACTCTTGCACATTTCTGTTAATCTATGGTTAACGGGTCCATAGACTGCGCTATACATTGACTTGTCAGTGGCCTTATAGCTCCCAATATGCACCTCTCCCATTTATGTATTTAGTATCCATGTTTATTGTGTTTAGTTTGATGACATTATTACAGTTTAAGTGTATACTTGTATATAAATTTCGTCTTTTTCTCATTATGATTATTTTCCTATGGGGCATTTAACCATTGGCTTTAATTTACTCTTTTCACTATCCTTTTCCTCTCTGTCGGGTACATGTTTTGTCTTATTGTGTTACGGGGCATATATAACGGACCCCGCGGCCGTCACTGATCTCTCTTCTTTGTCTATCTACTATTTAGGCTGGTCCGCGTCTTTGGTTACCGGGCATCATCGACGCGATGACGTCATCATTCCGAGACACAGCAGCCGCGCACCTGCACATCTTCCTGGCATGCTTCTTCCGCTCTGACCGGGTTTTCTTGGATATATAAGGTATGTCTTTTAGTTCACTTGTTATTACTCACCTTGACAAAGGGGCGGTGTGGCCCCGAAACGTTGGTCGCTTTTCCAGCTCATGGAATAAACATCATTCGTTACCTGCTTTTATGTCTCAGAGTGCCACTTCATTATACAGTATATATATATATATATATATATATATATATATATACATATATATATATATATATATATATGACCTCCAAAGGTGTGGCACTCGGACACAGATGTAGGAAGTACATCTGATGGGGATGTGGTCGAGATGCCAGCAGACGTTATGCTGGACGTCAATATAACGACGCAGGAATCCTGACGCCCGGCAGAAAGCCAATGCTGCCATCCTGAAGGGATCAAGGTACCGACATCTGCATCCCATCCGCCGGTTAATCATAAGTATTCCCATCTGATGTACCTCCATCATCTCTGCATCTGTGTCCGAGTGCCGCACCTTTGGAGGTCACATGAGTTTTCTTTGTGAGGGCCAAGTATATTTGAATTGGAGAGGAGCGCCAGTCCCTTGCCTGTGTATATATATTATATGTGGTTATAGGGGCCCCCACAAGTTTGTTGTCCAGGGGCCCCCGCAGACCTTAATCCGGCCCTCTTTGTGTCTGTCACAGGGTCACACAGACAGTGCACTATCACTCACGAGCAGGGGCAGAACTATGGGAGACAATGGAGGCGCCTGCCACCGGGCCCCAGCTCTGAAGGGGCATCTCCTGCATTGCCCATAACATTTTCACCCCACTTTGGGCTGTAACTATGTACCCAGCCACCCAATACATGGCGCCCCTTCCCGGCGCCCCTTCCTGGAGCTGTCCACCATACACTAGTGGACAGCTCCATGTTAGACCATCAGCTGCTGCCTTCGTCTATCTATAGCCTGTTTGCATGCAAATTGCTAAATTACAGCATCAGTGTGATAAGGGGGGGCACCGAATTACAACTTGCCTCCGGGCATCTGGGATGAATTTACGCCACTGCTCACGAGTCACTTGTCTTGCAGGGCAGAATGCAGCCACGCTGCTGTGGAGCTGGTGCTCTCGCGAGATGATGACGTCATCATCTCGCAAGGCTCTCAGTATCAGTTCCAGGTTCCGGGCGGTGGGCGGAGTTGATATTGAGAGGGAAGGAGGAAGGGGACAGCTGGCAGACTACAGTATGTGACAGACAGTGAGTCGGACTGTCACTATGAAGGGAAGAGCCAAGCGCGCCACTGACTGGCTGATAGGTTGACGCTGCAAATCTGTGTAAGTGGACTTTGATACTGTGATCCTGTTGCAAGTTGTAAATTTATGAATACTGTATAATATATATATATATATATATATATATATATCACCATTAGTGTATATTAATAATGATATATTATATATCTAATACACAGTAATGGTTGCAATATATATATTTATATGTGTATATAATATGTGTGTGTGCATATATATATATATATATATATATACTGTCTAATATGTATATAATAGTTATATCTATCTAAACGTGTGTAATATATATTTTATATGTGCATGATAAACGCATATATATATGTGTGGATAAATGTAATTTATATGTGTGGATAGATTTCCCTCTCTCTCCCTCTACCTCTCTCCCCCTCTATTTAGGTACGGTCCCGCCGTCCCACCCGCGGGCCGCAGTGTTGGTAGAAATGAATTTCACTGCTGGCAGGTGAATAAATGGCGTGCGCATGCGCACATCATCTCTTCACTGTGCAGGCAGGGCCTGGGGGAAGACCAGCGTCTCCGGGGATGCTGGGCTCGCCCTTGGAGTGGAGTAACGAGTACGTGTCATCATACCATACCCCTTTTTTGGGGCGACCGCTGAATCACCATTGTTGGGAGGTATGATCTTCATAGTGAATACTTATGTCCCAGCTGCTGGTAGCCATGTCATGCTCCGGTGGGTGCTTCTCACATGCTAGACACGCCCCCAAATAGGTGCAGCCCTGTCCCTAACATGCTGTGGCCACACCCCTCCGGGGGGCCCTGGGAAGTTGCTGTACCGGGGCCCAGGATTTCTCTTGGCAGCCCTGGTGCCCAGTAGTTGCCCCCTGTAGTGAGCCCCCAGTAGTTGCCCCCTGTAGTGAGCCCCCTGTAGTTGCCCCCAGTAGTGAGCCCCCTGTAGTTGCACCTAGTTGATCCCAATAGTGAGCCCTGTGTAGTTGCCCCCAGTAGTGAGCCCCAAGTAGTGAGCCCCCTGTAGTTGCCCCCAGTAGTTAGCTCCCTGTAGTTGCTCTCTCCCCCCCACGCGCACACAAACACACACAAAAAAAACACTTACCTTTATCCCCGCTCCAGTGCTGCTGCCATCCATACCCCGGCGTCCACTCCTCAGCACTATGGGATTGACGTCATGACGTCACTCCCACAGTGCCCGGCGGGACCCGGAAGACGGAGGGAGCTCCATCCTCCGGCTGCCGCTGGGGGTTTGCATAGGAGCCGGTCGCCCGCTGGTAACACACTCAGTGGGGGCCCGGCAGATGGAGGGTGCAGGGGGTGTGACCGCACCCCCTGCACCCTCCGTAGTTACGGGAGTTCCGCCACTGAGTGGCGTAACTACTGCCCCCGTCGCCCCCAAGCTACCCAGCTCCTCAAAGCCACCGCGGGGGCTGCGGGGGCAGTAGTTACGCCACTGGTGTCCATGTGTATTGTACACCTCTGTATGTAAATACGAATAGATACTGACAGTCAGGGTGGAGAGGCACAGAGAAGAAAGCAGAGCAGAGGTCAATGACAGTGAAATGGGTTGCGTTTGGTGGGATCTGCATCAGGATGACAGCTGGATTTGGCACTACAGGGAATTGGCTCTCTACTACCTTATTAACACCTCTAAGGTCTTGTACCAGCCTATAACCCCTCCCACCTGTCCATCCTTAGTCCAAGGGGAATCTGGAATTTGGGACAACATTTCATCTACCTGAGATGGATTTTCATTTAAACTTGTAGAGTGATACATTATCCTTTGGGGAGTGTCCAACATATCCCGCACCTCGTGTGCAACTCTCTCTGGGATATCTAAAAATACACCATCAGGGGTGCAATATATAACACATCCCATCTTACATAACAAGTCTCTACCCAGCAGGTTGGTAGGAGTTGCAGCAGCCAGAAGGAAAGAATGCCTGGTATGCAACGGTCCAATAGTAACCTCTGTGGACTTTGTTAAAGGATAATGTTCCACTTTACCTGTTACACCCATTGTTGGTACTGTCTCGTTGGTCACCTGTAAATTAACGGGAGATTTTATCACTGACCTGGTCGCTCCTGTGTCTACAAGAAAAGGATATTCAGTACCAGCTACATCAACCATCATGACCGGTTCTTCCCTAGTACTTCCCGTTAACCTGACTATCTGTAGACTACAGGTATGACCTGACCCCTAGCCTAGCGTTGGCTACCATTCTCCAATAAAGCATTTATGGCCACAATTGGAGCTAGTGCCTGCTGGAAATTTGCTGGTCTCTGTGCATATCCCTTATGGGGATGTCCAGGTCTTCCCTGATTTGGGGTTCCTACTCTTTTTACTGTACAGTTTCTACTTAAGTGTCCTGTTTGTTTACAATTAAAACATGTTCGTGGATCGGGTGAAGACACATGTTGTTGTGAGGTTTGAGCAGAGGGTAAAGGTGGTGGATATGGGTAAGGATAGGGAGGGTAAGGGTATTGTGGGGGATATGAGGTTTGTGAGTAGTATGGGATCTGTGGTTGTATAGGGTTTGTGGAATAGAGCTGTGTTTGTTGTTGTGTGGGATTAGTGAGGGCATATAACTGTTCAGGTGTAAGTGTGTGTGCAGATACGAGTGTGTCTGTTGGCTGTGATGTTACCGTCATTCCCTCCAGAGATTGCATACTGACAGCCATTAGTTTTTCGCTCTGGGTCTCTCTCTTCTTTGAGATGTATTTATCATGTTCTATGGCAGATTCTATGAGAGTTTCTATTGTGACTCCCCTCCAGCCAGGTTGTGAGGTCTGAACCCGAGTCTTTAAATTCTCTTTCAGACCGTCCATGAGTACCGTGACTATCATTCCCCTGTGGTGAGTGCTATCTTTAATATCTTCTAACTAGGGATGTGCAGGCTCGGATAGGTTCGAGTTTGCACATTGAGTTCGGATTTTTCCCTCCAAAAAAACGGAAATCAGAAAGAGGCAAAACGTCATCAAACATGGACGAACATCATCATTCCTGGACTTTTGTCCAGGAATGATGATGTTCGTCCATGTAAGATGACGTTTTGCCTCTTTCTGAGTTCCGTTTTTTTGGAGGGAAAAATCCGAACTCAATGTGCAAACTCGAACCTATCCGAGCCTGCACATCCCTACTTCTAACCCAGTGTACTGGGTGATAGCCTGCAGAGCCCGGTCGCAATAATCTTCTGCAGATTCACTCTCCTTTTGCTTAATGGTGAAAATTTTGTTCCAGTTAACTACTACCGGAAAATATATACCCAATTGAGTTACAATGCGGGAAATGTTACCTTGGTTTACTTGGTCTGTTAAGGGAACGTCACCATCCAATACACAATCCGTGATAAATTTTGTCACGTCGGTATTGCGTGGCAGACTGGCCCTTAACACCACACGCCAATCTTTATTACTTGGCTCATGAGAACTACTCAAATTTCTCAAAAATCTATGACATTTGGCTAGTTCCTTTTTGGGATCGGGGAAATCATTTATGATGGAATTTAGTTCTGCTCTTGTCCAGGGACAATGCATTACTACTTCCCTCGTGGGCACCATACCGTTCGCATCTGCATTTCCATTCGTAACGGTTATTGTCCGAATGGGATGCAGACCGGCAGCGCTGCTACCTTTGACCTTGTTACCTGGCTGGGGGTTTAATCTGTTGCTGCTATGTATGGTATTAACAACTTCCTCTACGGGTGCAGAGGGTGTTAGCACTTCCCTTACTGTTACTGATGAAGATGATGGCACCACTCGTGATTGTAGTGATGCAGCATCTATCATCTGTACAGCATGGGAAATGGCAGACATTACAATAGGCTCATCATCCACATCATGAACATTTTCTTTATAGTTGCTTAAGAAAGGGTACAAATTGCTTGTTACAGTTTTATGGGTATTTTTGGTAACTGTACTTGGACCTCCATCCACATAAGGTGGGGGTGGTGAGCGTGAACTGCTGGCAATACTCTCCACAATGCTACCTTGCTGCACATGCGCGCCATTTTGCGGCTCGCCTGTATTGCAATTTAGCGTCGCGGATTTATTCTCTGGCAATGTGCTCGCAACGCTAGTTTGCGTCGCTTGCACATTTTTAAGCCACGCATCCCCTTCATGCTGCCACAACTTTAAACATTCATAATATTTGACCTTTTTCTCTCGGGAGTGCATCAGACTGATGAGATCCCGGACATTATCTAGTACATTTTTATCAAAACTACCAATTCTGGGAAATGGTCTAACACTCTTCATCGTCATTTTAAACCATACATCACAATACCTTATCGCATAAGTACCGTACTTAGTATGCATAATACAACGGGCCGATCCAAACGGCGCTTCCATTAGCAGCACATCATTGTCTAACATCTCTATTGTTTGCATGGCCCCCATTCTGAGACAACTTCTATGCTTTTCAATAAAGATTTAAACTGGTGAAAGACAATCAAGATACTTTCACTTACCTGTGGACGATTTAAACGGCAGCGCCCACACACCTGGATAAGATTTGAAAAAGGCAACTTCCACACCCGGATAAGATTTAGTAAGGCAACTTCCACACCTATGGACGTTTAAGTAGGCTACTTCCACACACCTCTCTACAACAACGACAACATGTACACCTGCTACTGTGTATAAAACGGTAAGCTGCTTACCGAGCGACTAGCACTTAGCCCTTAAAGGTCATATGGTACCTCTAACTGTAGGGAACAAGTTACCCCTACCAACAAATACTCACTGTTACACACTTTTTCCTGCGCAGAAAAATACACGTTAACCCAGATATTGATAACAATTGAAAAATGTAAACCTCAACGGCTTTATTTAAACACGTGGCAGCACAACCGGAAGTACGTATACGCTATTGTGCGACCAGTCACATACACAATAATGCGGCTACCACACAACCGTATGACAACTTTTTAGCTGCGTACGCAAAAGTGCATCTTTACTGTGCGCAAAACTGCGACTCAGCCGTGTGCTCAATACTGCAGCACCCCTTTAAATGTTAGGTTCCATCAACAAAGGAAAACAAACTTTTTCCTCTCTTGTCCCTGGATTCTAGTCAGCTTCCTTGGCTCACACGAAAACAGATAACGATCTTTCAGCACAAATCGGTTGCCGGTAAACCCTGCATGTGGCTACTCCACCCTTTGCTGAGATATCGATAACCGTATGTGCCGTGTGAGTAGGTAAGTGACTTCACTATGAGCCCCCAACTAAGGATACTGCCTTTGAACCTGTATATACCCCTGCCTATACCTTCTAATATCCTTCCTATAAACCTCTAAGGATGACGCTAATTTGCGTACGCAGTCATCCAGTAAATAAAGACTCCAGACTTAGAACATGTGGTTCCAAAGCACAAAGTATTATTCAAGTAAAGTACAGCAGTTACACGCTATGATCCTCATATAATCTTAGCGCAAAGAGATTATACAGACCCAAGTACAATTATACATACGCAGCGCTCTCTGGTTCAGATGTTAGGCATACACAAGAAACCCCTCATCAATCAGCATTCAGCACAAAAGACTAGGAACCCAGGGTCAGAGCACACATATTTATACCCCCCAGAAATAAACAACACAATAGAGAAGTTTGTTGCTAATACCATTGGTCCTAAAGGAGAGGCCATATGTTACAAGGCATTTAACAGGTTCATTCAAATAGACACAACCCAGCCTCTAACAACTGGGGGTCTCTGGTTTCCTGCCTCATGCAATCATCCTAACAGTTGTTCATATAATGTACATTATGTTGCTTGAAGTCTCTGCGGTCCATAAGTTGAGAATGCATGATGCGATCTCCACACCGATGGTACCGGAATACTGTTGAAAGAGTACGCATCAGTACAATACCAATCACGGCTTACTTATCATGTATAAAACCTTAGTTACCAAATAATCTTTATTTCACAGCATTTATGCTAAATGAACAAACTTAAATCTTATAATTTAAAGCTTATTAAACCTTTTATGTGAATATGTAATGTGTAAGTATGCGGAGTGTGATGTAAAGACCCTAGTTAACTTGGGGCAGATGCGTGCGCATGAAGCTAATAAACAGCGTTTTCATACAGGATCTTATGCATTCGCTAATATGTAATTGTGCGTATTAATGTGTGTATGAGAAATGGTGCACTTAAATCTCACTTAAACTAAGTGAACTCCTAACAGTGTGGAATGCTGAGCCTTATAGTTCCACACGCCCCCCTCTCTCAGCAGCCCCCACCCTTCCCAGGCTCAAAAGTACAGTCCTTTGTTCTCCCAGGTTCTTGTGTAAATGCAAATTAGCACAGCTACAAGACCCAAACTTCTGATAACACTCTTGGCTTTGAAGGTATTTTATTGCAGGAAGCCTGCTAATGTAAGGTGCTACAAACGACCCTCTTGCTGTATTCGAGCAGGGCCACCTGGAGTGAGAGCAGACGTTATGTCCATGAAGCTTGTCTTCACAGACTAGTTGTCACGTGGCCATTTGCTCTGTTTAGCTAATGCAATCCAATTTTGACATACTGTAATGGGCTTTTGGTGAATCGCCGTAACTTATGGCGATGGTCACAGATGCAATCGCATGATGCTAATAGTAATATTGCCACATGTACTAAAGTGTGAGTTTATCTAAAATGGCGCTTAGGCAGCCATTCGCAAAATGACGTCTTGCGATCTCATTTCCAAGATGGCGTATTGCGGCCAGTCGCAAGATGGTGTCGCTGCGATTCAATTTTAAACTGATCTTGTCTCAGCCAATAATCCAGCTTCGACAGTTTGGAAATTAGTGGAAAGCCTTATTGTGCGTGGGAGGGCATTCCGCAGGGTGGGTGCAGCCCGAAAAAAGTCCTGCAACAGTGCATGGGAACAAGTAATGCGCGGGGATGAGAGACACAGATCTTGTGCAGAGCGGAGATGTCGGGTTGGTAGATATTTTGAGATAAGTGAAGAGATGTATATTTGTGTGGTTTTGTTAAATTGAATATGGTAGAAGACCGGCAGCCAGTGGAGGGACTGACAGAATGGATCAGCAGACACTGAACATTTGGTGAGAAAGATCAACCTCACAGATGATTCAAAATGGATTGTAGTGGGGAGAGCCTGTTTTTGGGAAGACCAGTAAGGAGACTATTGCAATAGTCAATGCGGGAAATAATAAGTGCATGTATTAGAGTTTTTGCAGTGTCTTGCGTAAGATATGGTCGAATTTTTGGATGTTTTTTAGATGTATGTGACAATATTTAGAGACAGATTGAATTTGGGGAACAAAAGACAGTTCAGAGTCAAGGATGACATCTAGGCAGCGAGCTTGTGGGGTGGGGTTGATTGTCGAGTTGTCCACAGTAATAGAGATATCAGGTTGGAAACTACTATTGGCCGGTGGAAATATAATTAATTCTGTTTTGGATATATTAAGTTTGAGATGGCGAGATGACATCCAAGATGAAATGGCAGAGAGATATTCAGTGACACGGACCAGCACAGATGTGACCTAGGGATTGTAGTGTTTGTATGAGAACAGAGTGGTCAACAGTGTCAAAGGCATAAGAAAGATCTAGAAGGATTAGAAGTGAATAACGGCCTTTAGCCTTGGCAGTGACCAGATCATTTACTACCTTAGTCAGTGCTGTCTCAGTGGAGTGTTGGGAACGAAAGCCTGACTGAAGCGGGTCCAATAAGTTGTGGGTGTTAAGAAAGTGTGTGAGGCGAGTGTAGGCAAGTCTCTCCAGTAGCTTGGAGGGACAAGGTAATTTGAGAGAGATTTAGGGTTTTTCAAAATGGGAGTGATCACTGCATGCTTGAACAGTGATGGAAAGATACCAGTAGAGAAAGAGAGATTACAGATTTTAGTTAAGTGTGGAATGAGCACAGGAGACAGAGCTTTACTGATTTGTGAGGGTATAGGTTGATGATAATTGTGGAGATGTCAGAAGATAGGAAGTGAGGGAGCCAGGCAGAAAAATGTTCCAGAAATTGATTGGGTGGTCCAGGTGGACAATAGATAGCAGCAATGCGCAGAAAGAAAGGAGTGAAAGTCCTAATAGAATGTACTTCAAATTATGTAAATGTAAGGGATGATACCTGTGGAATAACTGTGTATGTAAAAGATTGGGACAGTAGTATTCCTACTCCATCTCCTTTACTATTACCAGGCCTGGAGGTATGTGTGAAGTGTAGGCCACCATTTGAGAACGCTGCAGGGGAAGAAGTGTCTGTTTGTGTGAGCCATGTTTCTGTTAATGCCAGAAGGTTGAGGTTATTTGAAATAAAGAGGTCATGGATGAATGTTAGTTTGTTGCAGACAGAGCGTGCATTCCATAAGGCATATTTCAGTGTTTTGGAGGGTGATGGGAGACATGTGATGTGTCTGAGGTTTGCTGGATTTATATTCCGTTGTGAGTAGGGCATGCGTGTAGGGCCTGGATTTGGTGATATGCCACCAGCTAATCGAAATAGTAGAAGGAGAGATATATAAATATACTGTAGTTCTGGGATTTGTATGAAAGTTTTTTATGGCAACAGGTTGTGGATGTTATTGTCAATTTAGAAAGATAAGTAAATAGCTTGTGTGTGTTCACAAGAGGGGAGTAGATTATTGAGACTGCAATGTGTACAGAGGCGTGAGCTGCAGGGAGAGTAAAGGATGTAATAGCCTTAGAAAACATGCCATGGAGTCAAATAAGAATTAATAATATTTGGTACATGATGATTTAGAATAAAAATAGAAAATCATTAGAATACAAATACATATAGATTCCATTTAGAAATTACCTGCTTTTTGATGTTGTTCAATGTTTGTTCAACTGTTTTTTAACTGTTCATTTTGGATACTTTGTGCATAAGATTCTTCCTTCATGGGAAGCACAGCTCTCTTAGATCTGACTCGTAAGATATACTGTGGCTGATTAACACAGGCTACATCTGAGACATGTCCAGCTGACCTAAGGTGTTAAATTGCCTTGTGTTTGACTATGTAAACAACAGCCCTGTATGTCATCATAAACTATGCTTCACTGACAACATCACAAAAATAGGTAATGACTGTTGCAACAATTTAAAATATCACATACATTTAAACTTTAAATAAGTTGAATGAATAAAGTTCAGAGTATGAAGATTGCAGGAGGGTGGATAACATAAATACTGTTAACATGAGGGGTATGTGGACTTGGTGTGGTGGATGGCCCTGCATGTATGTCTTTGAGGCTCTGTTGGAGGTCTATTGGCCAACTCTGAACATAAAATTGTATTCCTGTCTATTAGTCCCAATTGTGCCTTGTACAGAACTTTCTTTATAATCCTCTCTTTCTATCCTTGTGTTTTTATCTACATTCCTCAGCTTCCCAGCAATGTTCAAGGTTGCATTTTCTGATCTAAAACCAGTGGCGGATCCAGGGGGGGCAATTGGGGTGATCGCCCCCCCTAGCACACTGCTGCCTCCAGTGCAACTGATGGGAAGCACACACGCACTGTCCCGGCAGTCTGACAGTTTGTGCAACCCCCGTTGAGCCTCCTGCTGTAGCAGCTCACAGGCAGAGCGCTCGGATGGCCTGGGGGGCAGGAGGACTTGTGCCCCACCATAGAAACCGGGAGTCTGATTCTGTGATCGCGGCCACAATTCCGCGATCACATGATCTTTATGTGCAGCTAAACTCTAGTGCTGTCACTCTGTTGTGTTTCCGTGTGTTTGGCCCCTCCCACGGGACCGGCCACCAATCGGCTGTATTCATTTTCAGGCCCACCCTTCCCCTTCTTTATCCCGACTTACCTATCTTTTCTCCTCTCTGTCCGGCGTCTCCTGCGGCTGGTTTGTCACAGTGACACAAACTCACATGCTGCTTACTCCAACATGGCACCGACAGCTGCTCCCAAGATTCCTCTCCTGCAAATCGTTTGTAACTTTTAATAATTAACTTTAATTATTAAGCAAACCATTATATTTATATGTGTATACATATATATATATATATATATGTGTATATACATGTGTGTGTATATATATATATATATATATATGTATGTATGTCCTGATGAAAATACCGCTGTTCTAGGTATTGAAACGTTGACTTTTCTCAGCCATGTCTATAGTGTGTTTATTTGCTTGGAGTGCCGCATCACTGAGGGTCTTATATATATATATGTATATATATATATATGTATATATATATATATATATATATATGTATATATATATATATATATTTCTAAATATGTATAATTCAATTATATTGTGTTTTATATAAATTGTATTTTATATAAATACCTTTTATATAGAGGTCTATTTATCAACAAATATTTGCGGTATATTCCCGAAAACACCCATTTTTGGGGGTACCAGCAAATATTAAGTACCACCGAGATGTATGTTGGCCTACCATAGCATATATCAAATATGGCATTCTGCTTTGTAAAGATCGTGGTCGCCTCTCTCATTCTGCCCAAAAGTGATGGTCATGCCTGAGTCGGGACTGGAGATGGGAGGAGTCGGGACTAAACAGTAAACCGCCCCCCCTAAAAGAAAAGTCTAGATCCGCCACTGTCTAAAACACTTGGTGCACAGACCTGTTTTGTTATGGCCTCGGCACTGTCCACTGCGGGATGTAGTCCGGCCTATATCCCGACTGCTAAAGCCCGACGGGGGACTTAAGATAGGCGTTAAAATACCTACGCCTATCTTAATCCCGATGCCGGAAGACAGACAGACGCCGGACTGAACAAGGTAAGTCCGAGCATCTTATCAAGTAGCCGCACGCGCGGGGAAATTAGAGACTCCCAGGGGGACTTAGGGTTAGGTAACCCCTGGGGAGTTTTAGGGTTAGGCACCACTAAAGAAGAGTTAGGGGGGGCAGAGAGGAGGGTTAGGGTACTTACCAGCGTTAGTTGGCATCTTGTCCTGTCAGGCTTCTCCTGTCGGGATTTGAACCGGTGGTATTTCATACCCATTCCGTCCACTGCTTCTCTGCCTTTTCTTTGCTCTTCCTTGGTGAGAGCTCTGGCTTTGGTGCACAGATGTTGTAATTTCTGCTGGTGTAGAGATATCGGATTGCGCCAATACAATATCTGCTGCTGAGCTATATTCTGTACTGGACATGGAGAATGGAGACTCTGGGGCTGGCTCAGAAGTGGACACAGTGCCGATGATTGTGCAATTGAGCAATTATTTTGTTTCAGCGCATGCGCTAAAAATCCTGAAAACTCCTATGGCGCATGTGTTCCCCTGAGTGTATGCAGAGACCACTGTTGTATATGGAGGCGCTGGCATTAGGACCAGTGAGGCAAAAAAACATTGGCATTCCTGGGTGGTGTCTGGAAGGTGGTCTGACGTTAATGCAAATAAAAGGCCGTCCCATATGCGTGTTATGGAGGTGTCACGGGCGTGTCAGTGAGCGCTGCTACGTTGCCAAATATAGGGAAGCAGCCACAGAAGCCATGTGTAGAGCAGTTTCAGAAGGAGACACTGTGCTAGCCATAGGCTGGTGCAAGTGTCGATGGTGTAGGCGAAAGTGCGCATTGTCTACGGGCATTGAAAAAGGGCGTCTCAGGGCTTGCACTCTCCGGCACATGCTAGTACACAAGGAAAAGGCTGAAACTATAATTTGCATATTGGTGCCGCTGCGTTCCTTGTGCATGCATCATCACCCGCCTCTGAATTAGGCCCTCTGTGTCCTTACAGAAAGCTGATGGCTTAAAAAAAAAATCAATGAAGTTCATGATATTAATAGATATATTTATGTACTGTACGTATGTATCAATGTAAATATCATGGCAGGGAGAATAGTTGAGTTGAGCCATTGCCTTCGGAATTTCCTTACTAACATCAATTTACTGGTAGAAAAAATACATTCTGTTGTAATTGAATGCTGTGTCCTATCAGATCCGAAATTGGGCGGGGGAGGGGGGGCGCTAGAGGGGCATGTGCCCTGGCTCTAGAGCAGAGGCCGGTCACGGGGTGAGCTGCTGGCATCATCTGGGACCTGGCCACGCAGCCACATACAGTCAGCTGTCAGCCCGAAGCACCCGGCTGGCCAGAAAATTATCAGGAGTGGCATGATAATTGTAGTGTAATTGTAACCCTTTGGTGGGCGTGCCTGGGGTGTGGCTGCCAGACGGAGGCGTTCCCATGGGAACGCCTACCGTCTGGGTCCGGCCCCACTGACATCACTAGTACACGTACATCACGTACACGTACATCACTAGTGATGTCAGTGGGAGTGATTTTGGCTCTGAGAGAGCCAAAATCACTCCAGGGCTTGCAGCAGCGAGACCCTACCGCATGGTCTCGTCGCAAGCCCGATGGTCGCGATGGTCTTGACCATCGCGACCATCATCATGGACGCTCGCATAAGCTGTGGGTGGTCACCCACAGCTATGCGAGCGTCCAAGAGGCCGCTCCATTTTTAGGTAGGAGGGCCCTGATTCAGAGCGAGCGCTCTGGTCAGAGCGTCTGGCTCTGAATCAGGCCCAGAGTTACAGGCTGCTACGTACACTATACCCAGGGCCGCCATCAGGGGGGGACTGCCGGAACTATAGTCCCGGGCCCGGACAGAAAGGGGGCCCGGGTAGCAGCGGAGAGGACAAGTGCCAGCAGTATTTTCAATTTGTAGCCGGCCGCAAGCTGATCGGAGCTTGAGGACTGGCAGCCAATCAGGAGCAGCCGCAGCTGCAGCTCCTGATTGGCTGCTGGTCTGCAAGCTCTAATTGGCTTGCGGCTAGTGCTATGTTCAAAATGCGTTGCCTGCCCCCCGGGTCCCTCTCTCAGTGTCCGGGTAGATGTGAGGCTGTGCAAGGAAGGCAGCAGCCGGGGAGAGAGGGAGCAGCAGCTGCGGGCAGAGAAGCTATTTACAGCCGCCGCGTGTGGTGCAGAGGAAGGACGGCAGGAGCAGGAGAGGCTGGAGACGAACCAGGTGCATAGACTCCAGCTCTCACACTCACACCCTCACCCTGCTCTCACACCCTCACCCTGCTCTCTCACTCACACCCTCACCCTGCTCTCACACTCACACCCTCACCCTGCTCTCTCACTCACAACCTCACCCTGCTCTCACACTCACACCCTCACCCTGCTCTCTCACTCACAACCTCACCCTGCTCTCACACTCACACCCTCACCCTGCTCTCACACCCTCACCCTGCTCTCACACTCACACCCTGCTCTCACACTCACACCCTGCTCTCAAACCCTCACCCTGCTCTCTCACTCACACCCTCACCCTGCTCTCACACCCTCACCCTGCTCTCACACTCACACCCTGCTCTCACACCCTCACCCGCTCTCACATCCTCACCCTGCTCTCACACACACACACCCTCACCCTGCTCTCACACCCTCACCCTGCTCTCACACCCTCACCCTGCTCTCTCACTCACACCCTCACCCTGCTCTCTCACTCACAACCTCACCCTGCTCTCACACTCACACCCTCACCCTGCTCTCTCACTCACAACCTCACCCTGCTCTCACACTCACACCCTCACCCTGCTCTCACACCCTCACCCTGCTCTCACACTCACACCCTGCTCTCACACTCACACCCTGCTCTCAAACCCTCACCCTGCTCTCACACCCTCACCCTGCTCTCACACTCACACCCTGCTCTCACACCCTCACCCTGCTCTCACATCCTCACCCTGCTCTCACACACACACACCCTCACCCTGCTCTCACACCCTCACCCTGCTCTCTCACTCACACCCTCACCCTGTTCTCACACTCACACCCTCACCCTGCTCTCACACCCTCACCCTGCTCTCACACTCACACCCTGCTCTCACATCCTCACCCTGCTCTCACATCCTCACCCTGCTCTCACACCCTCACCCTGCTCTCTCACTCACACCCTCACCCTGTTCTCACACTCACACCCTCACCCTGCTCTCACACCCTCACCCTGCTCTCACACTCACACCCTGCTCTCACACCCTCACCCTGCTCTCACACACACACCCTGCTCTCACACCCTCACCCTGCTCTCACATCCTCACCCTGCTCTCACACACACACACCCTCACCCTGCTCTCACACCCTCACCCTGCTCTCTCACTCACACCCTCACCCTGTTCTCACACTCACACCCTCACCCTGCTCTCACACCCTCACCCTGCTCTCAAACCCTCACTCTGCTCTCTCACTCACACCCTCACCCTGCTCTCACACCCTCACCCTGCTCTCACACTCACACCCTGCTCTCACACCCTCACCCTGCTCTCACATCCTCACCCTGCTCTCACACACACACACCCTCACCCTGCTCTCACATCCTCACCCTGCTCTCACATCCTCACCCTGCTCTCACACTCACACCCTCACCCTGCTCTCACACCCTCACCCTGCTCTCACATCCTCACCCTGCTCTCACACCCTCACCCTGCTCTCACACCCTCACCCTGCTCTTACACTCACACCCTGCTCTCACACCCTCACCCTGCTCTCACACCCTCACCCTGCTCTCTCACTCACACCCTCACCCTGTTCTCACACTCACACCCTCACCCTGCTCTCACACTCACACCCTGCTCTCACATCCTCACCCTGCTCTCACATCCTCACCCTGCTCTCACACCCTCACCCTGCTCTCTCACTCACACCCTCACCCTGTTCTCACACTCACACCCTCACCCTGCTCTCACACCCTCACCCTGCTCTCACACTCACACCCTGCTCTCACACCCTCACCCTGCTCTCAAATCCTCACCCTGCTCTCACACACACACACCCTCACCCTGCTCTCACACCCTCACCCTGCTCTCTCACTCACACCCTCACCCTGTTCTCACACTCACACCCTCACCCTGCTCTCACACCCTCACCCTGCTCTCACACTCACACCCTGCTCTCACATCCTCACCCTGCTCTCACATCCTCACCCTGCTCTCACATCCTCACCCTGCTCTCACACTCACACCCTCACCCTGCTCTCACACCCTCACCCTGCTCTCACATCCTCACCCTGCTCTCACACCCTCACCCTGCTCTCACACCCTCACCCTGCTCTTACACTCACACCCTGCTCTCACACCCTCACCCTGCTCTCACACCTTTACCCTCACACCATCACCATCATGCTGTTCACACACATTATCCACAGCGACGCCCGCCTCTGACAAACTGCCCCCCCCCCACCTAAGGGGAGGGGCCCTGTCTATTTTATCAGTCCCGGGCCCCATAATTTCTGATGGCAGCCCTGACTATACCTAAAGTAAAATGGTCGCCGGGGGAGCTGTTGCGTATGCACAGCCGCAGCATCTCCTCCCATAAGCCTTTGCGGAACTTGTCACTGACAGCTCTGCCTCCAGGCTTTCTGCGTCCGGCCTCCATCCAGGATTAATGGAACGTGCATGCTGGCTGCTACAACAAGCAGCCTGTGCACACAGAATGCCGGGCATAGCAGCAGCCTGCAAATTCTGACTGTCACACAGTGTGACAGCTGACAGTCTGTAAGTAACCTGTCTTATTATATCTGAACATGTCTGCCTGCCGTTCCACTTGCAATATATCTATATATATATATATATTATTGTGTGTGTGTGTATGTATATATATATATATATATATATATTGTGATATCTTGGGGGCAATTAGCTTGGCCGAGGGTGGATTGGTGCAGTGTTTAGGTGCTTAATGAGGGTCCACATGCCACTTTCAAGTAAATAAATGATTCTTTACTTTCCAGCATGGAAAGTAAGGAAACAAACAGAAAATAATAAACAACCTAGCCCTTGTTTAGGGCGTCTAACTCACTTCTTGAACCCTCCCTACAGGGCTGCCATTAGAAATTATGGGGCCCGGGACTGACAAAGTAGGCAAGGGCCCCCCCACGGGAAAGGGAAGGGGGGTATGGTAGAGGTGGGCGGAGCTACACTGGGGGTGGTCCACAAATTTGTTCAAAAAGCTGTAAAGCAACGTTGAGTCCTGATTTCTGGGGGGGGGGGGGGGGAGAGGCACGTGACAGGGATGGCTATCAGGACTAGGAGGGGGACATGGCAGAGGTGGCTGGCAGGGCTAGGAGGGAGACATGGCAGGGGTGGTTGGCAGGACTAGGAGGGGAACATGGCAGAGGTGGCTGGCAGGACTAGGAGGGGAACATGGCAGAGGTGGCTGGCAGGGCTAGGAGGGGGACATGACAGGGGTGGCTGGCAGGACTAGGAGGGAGACATGGCAGGGGTGGCTGGACTAGTGGGGGAAGCACAGTGCAGAGAAGTCTGGTTGGACTGGGGGGGACAGGACAGGGAAGGCTGGCAGGACTAGGAGGGAGACAGCGCAGCCTGGCTGGACTAAGGGGGGAAGTACTGGGCAGGGATGAATGGCTGGAACGGAGTGGACAGGGCAGGGACGGCTGGCTGGACTGGGGGGGAGCATAGAGCTAACTCAGGGATTATGTTACAATACTGGTAGTGTACCTGTAGAATGTCTTCTGCTGCGCGCCAGCGCAGCCAGCCAACCAGAGTTGCAGCCGACTGAAGAGAGCGCAGAGAGAGAGGGGGCCCGGGTGTGGCTCTGCCAGTAGCGCTGCATCGGCGGCGGCATTCTAATATGGTGCTGGTCATGAGCCAATCACAGCTCGTGGACTGGCAGCCAATCAGGAGCGGCCACTCCTGATTGGTTGTCGTTCTGAGTGATCTGGATTGCTTGTGGCTGTGCACCATACATGCCGCTGGCAATGTATAGCAATTGTACCTGGCTTCCAGCGCAACACCACTGCATCCGGGCCCCCCTCTCTTTCAGCTCTCTCCGGGCCCGGGACTCAAGGCCCGGCAGTCCCCCCCCGATGGCGGCCCTGCCTCCCTATAAGGGTGCAGCTAATCTGCCAATAAAGTCTCTCACAGCACCTGTGCCTTCCCTGTATCCTCCAGGTATACAGTAGGTCCTGGCTTCCTCAGCCTGCAGCCCCGATGCTTCAATGTCACATAGTCTGGGAGGTTTATGGTCCCCCCTTGCCTCCTGCAAGGTCCAGACACAGGCCTCCTGGCCCCCAATGGCTCGCTTAGCTTCACTGGGCTCTCTGGCTGCCACAGTCCCACATAGACTGTTTCCAGCAGCAGCCTGACTGGTCTGCCTTCTCATCAGCCCACACCTGAGCTCTCTCCACAAGGCAGCAATTAGGCATCTTCCCACAATGCTTTTCTACTCTGTGTGGGCGGATCTGAATAGATCTAAATAGTTAAAGGATAATAATTAGCTGGAATAGAATGATGAAGAAGGCTAATTGTATATTTTATTCTAAAACTACTATTTCTATATTTTATACCCGAACAACAGGTAAAACGTATCTGTCGTGTTCCCATGTTGCACTTCCTTTAAGTCCTGTCTTTGTTATTGGTAATAGAATGAATGTGTCTGTTCTTGGTACCGTCATCGGAACAACAGTGGGCCTGATTCAGCAAGGATCGCAGGCGCTTATACGTACGCAATCGGTTGATTGTTCCATTCTGCGCATGCGTATGCATTGCAGTGCACGTGCACGAACTAGCCACTGCGATTGGGACTGCGAACGCAGAGGATATGTAGACCCATGGCAGAGTGATTGATAGGAAGCGCTGAAATAAGCAATTCCTGAGTGAGGTCTGACCTGCCTTAACTGTGCGTAATGCGTATGGGTCCGATGTTACCGAAGGTAACAATTAGGCATCTTCCCACAATGCTCTTCTACTCTGTGTGGGCGGATCTGTCCTGCCCCACACAGAATCAGCTGCTCACCAGTGCCATCTCTGGTGATACTGCCACATATCCCCCTCCCCAGCTTGAAACCCCTGGGTTCAGCTACATGGGACGAGGCATTCTCATCGTGAAGTCCCTCTTCATTACTCTCAGAACCATCCACCAGATCCAAGATCATCCAGACTCTGGTCATTTCTGGGGGTCACATCCTCCAAGTTCCGGAGGTAATTTTTCTCCTTACTTTTTTTCTAACTTTATGGTACCAATGGTGGTACTTGCTTTCTTTATGCAGTACTTAAGGCTCATCCTTGGGTACTGCAAACAGGCATTAAAAACTTGAAGTAACTTTTTCCAAAGCGACATACTTCATCTTTACTCTTGCCACTTAAACCTATTAAAGGTACATCTTTTGGCCAACTTCTACTTGTCACATCTTTAATCTTCAGCCTTAAAGCCCTGAATTGGCTACTGGCATACTTCACTGATGGCCCTTTGAAAGAAGAGGAGCTATCAGTATCTCGGGAGTCATCAGCATCACAAGTTCTGGACCTTGGCTTTATGTCAACAGACAACATACTGGCACTGTCACCCTCAGATTCTGGACTCCCGTGTGTGTCCACATAGGATACTTGAATATTTACTCCATTGATCCACATAATTTACCTCACGGCTTTGATGGCTATCTGCCACTTCATTAAAGCATAGATCTCTTGGATTTTCTTGTGCTCCTGATTTTTGCTCCTTGAAAATATAATGAACTTCCACATGTTCCACCAGCACAGGTTGAAGTTCACTTTCCACAGAGGTCTTTATTTTCCAATTCACTTTAGCTGGACATTTTGCTTCAAGCTTTGTAATTTGAGACCACTTCACTTCCTCACAGATAAATTCAGGTGTATTGCAAGTTTTATCCTGGTTGCATGATGGCATTACTTCATATACATGAGAATTATTTTCCACTGCAAAAATGCATGACTTGGGCACATTCACATTACTGTGCTCATATAGCGACATCAGAGTCTCATCTTTGGAAGTCATCAACATACCTGTAGAGTTCTGTACATCTTGTACCTTTGCCTCACGGGTTATGCGATCACCATCTGTATACGTTATTTCTTTATCGCCAATTTCAGACACGGTTTTGCAACCTGGACCTGTGTCCCTTTAGGAGGGCTTCACACCCACAGCTATTACTGTAAGCTGAAAGTCACTGCAAGGAATCTCATTCACTTTTCCAAGACGGACCATTAGGGAATTTCCCAACTCCGATACTTCTGTCCCTTCTTATACACCGGTATCATTAATGAGGACATCTCTATGATCACATTGCTGCTGAAAGACCTCATTCTGGAATATCTTACTTAGTTCCCGCAATTCACTGTTTGTCCGCTGGTCATCACACAAGACACTCTGTACCGGAAGCATATCACTGTGTGCGCCAGCCTTTTCAGGATCAACTTGAACCAATTGCTGCTTGTGGTTATGTACTTCTGCCACACTGGGTTCAACAAAGACATCGGACGCCATTTAGGTCCAGAATCCAACTTCAGAATGTTATTTAACTTCTTTCCCTCTAATTTTCCCACTACCATGTGGAACGTTTTCTGAGACACAGACAGCTGCTCTTCCAGATGGGAAATTTTCACCATGGCGCTTTCCAACTTGCTCTCGGATTGCAGTAGATTGCGCTCCACGACTTCAAATTCAGCAACTCTCAACTTTTGTACAATTATTTCAGACTCTGCCATGTTTAATTCACATTGCAACTCCATTTCTTTGGTATTCCTCTCCACTTGGAATCTTTCCAACTGGTCCTGTGTACTTAGCAGACACTTCTCAAGGTTCTCAATCTGTTCTTGCAACTTCCAAGCCATGCCATGGGCAAGGTTAAGCTCTCTCTCCACAGATTCACTTTGCTTGGCGGCTTTATGCAGACTTTCCTCCAGGAATACATTTCTTTCCGTCAGACATTCTGAAACTGCTCTAGCTGCAGCTAAATTTAATTGGAGTTTGTACTTGCTCCTTACAGCTGACTTTAAGACGGACCATCTCCATCTCATTTCCTTCATGGTCAGTTTCCCACCGAGCGCGAGTCTGCAGCATCTGGAGATACTTCTCTTTTACTTCACAAAACTTTTCCGCCAAAGAATTTTTCTCCAATTCACAATCTTTAAGCTTTACTTGAGTGGACACAATTAAATAGTCTTTTTCTTTTAACACCAGAGTCAGATCCACCACTTTCACTTGCGTGCGCTCTACATCACTCTGATGTCTCTGGACACATTCTTTCAAATCTTCCAATTCCTGCTGTAGTACCACACACTTTTGCTGCACTTCAACAATATCTTGCTCTAATACATCATTCTTTGCTAGCAGCACGTCATTCTCATACTTTGTAACACATTGGAACATTTTAGCCTCCTCAAGGTGTTCAGACATAACTGCTAATTTGAGGTCTGTCTCTTTAAGAACGTCAAGTCTTTTTTCTTCTTCTTGCACCAATGCTATTTTCAAAGACGACAGTTCACTCTGTAATGTCTTTTCAATTTGCGCATGCAAAAGCTTCTCTTTTGTAGACTTGACCTCCAAGTCACTTATCTGGTCACAATAGTGCATAAATGTTTCACGCCAAACTTCACACAGAGTCAACTTTTCCCATGCTGACATAGTCCTCTCCTAGTGGACCTTGCACCATACACTGACCATACACACTGACATATTTACATTCAGACTGTAAACTCCAGCCCAGGTTTTCCATCTCTCTAGACTGAGAATTAAACTTTGTAGCAAGAATTCTGCCTTTAGAATTTTTCATTTTATTTCCCATGATTCTTGGCACAAAATACACAGGAACAACTTGTTTTTGTTTTCACTGTATCCCACTTTGTCTTCAAAAGTATTTTCAACACGGCAAAAACATTTTTCTTCATGTGGCACTACAATTACCAGCATGTATCAAACAGTCTCAATAGCCTTTCAATAGGAACCTCTGCTCTCTCAGTAACACACCTTGACTTAATGAGCATGAGCAATTCACCAGGATAAACCACACAATTCTTTTAACCCTTCCAATGCTGAGGAAGTGCACATTGCTCTTCACAGACAATATACTTGCACTTTTCACTTTTGCAAAACAATTGAATACTGTACTTCTGTTTCTGGCAAACTTTGCATCTCTCATAAGCAAACAATTCTCCAGCAACTTGTGTAACACTTATTTATCTTCCCTTCCAAGGAAAAGATGTACACTTGCAGACAATTTTTTTGTTTAAACAACACTTCACAACAAACTTATCTTCACTCACCACCTTGACGAGCATTCCACCATTCAGGTGCCGTGAGTCTCCTTTTGGCTTTCTAGGAGAATCCAATTATGCAGTACAATAAGCATCCATATTTCCATTTGTATTCTTGTGTAGAATCTTCTGCGTAGAATCTTTATGCCCACATTCTCCACCATATGTGATATCTTAGGGGTAATTAGCTCAGCAGAGGGTGGATTGGTGCAGTGTTTGAATGCTTAATGATGGTCCACACACAGCTTGATGATGATGCTTTACTTTCCAGCATGGAAAGTCAAGAAACAGATAGAAAATAATAAACAACCTAGCCCCTATTTAGGGCGTCTAACTCACTTCTTAAACCCTCTCTATAAGGGTGCAGCTATTCTGCCAATAAAGTCTCTCACAGTCTCTGTGCCTTCCCTGTATCCTCCAGGTATACAGTAGGTCCTGGCTTCCTCAGCCTCCAGCCCCGCTGCTTCAATGTCACACAGTCTGAGAGGTTTATGGTCCCCCCTTGTCTCCTGCAAGGTCCAGACACAGGCCTCCTGGCCCCCAATGGCTCGCTTAGCTTCACTGGGCTCTCTGGCTGCCACAGTCCCACATAGACTGTTTCCAGCAGCAGCCTGACTGGTCTGCCTTCTCATCAGCCCACAGTTGAGCTCTCTCCACAAGGCAGCAATTAGGCATCTTCCCACAATGCTTTTCTACTCTGTGTGGGCGGATCTGAATAGATCTAAATAGTTAAAGGATAATAATTAGTTGGAGTAGAATGATGAAGAAGGCTAATTGTATATTTTATTCTAAAACTACTATTTCTATATTTTATACCCGAACAACAGGTAAAACGTATCTGTCGTGTTCCCATGTTGCACTTCCTTTAAGTCCTGTCTTTGTTATTGGTAATAGAATGAATGTGTCTGTTCTTGGTACCGTCATTGGAACAATCTAACAGTGGGCCTGATTCAGCAAGGATCGCAGGCGCTTATACGTACGCAATCGGTTGATTGTTCCATTCTGCGCATGCGTATGCATTGCAGTGCACGTGCACGAACTAGCCACTGCGATTGGGACTGCGAACGCAGAGGATATGTAGACCCATGGCAGAGTGATTGATAGGAAGTGCTGTTTGTGGGTGGTGATTGGGGAGGGTTGTGCGAATGCAGGCGTGCCAGTGCGTTGGGACGGCGTTGCATGGGCATGCATATTTTAGCCACTGCAATACCATACGCAGTCTGAGGCCTCATAGCGTGCGCTGAAATAAGCAATTCCTGAGTGAGGTCTGACTTGCCTTAACTGTGCGTAATGCGTATGGGTCCGATGTTACCGATGGTTTTGCTATGTTCCCCTAGTATACGGATGTGAGTAAGGGGAAGTGGGCGTCCTTATGTTAGGCTGCGATCGCAATGTGAATGCACTCATTTACATATCACCGCTGATATTAGCAACTGCGTTGCGTGCGTATAAGCAGAATAGCGATCCGTAGTGAATCAGGCCCTGTATTGTTTGTCATACTCTCCATGTACCTGTCAAAAAAAAAACGATTGTGTTTTATTGGGATTGAGATTTGCGGTTGCCATGGTAACGTGCAATTTCCAGAGCTCGGATGTTAGGAAGCTGCCGTGGGCGGAATTGTTTTGCGGTGAATCCGCCTGGGCTTTGGGTGGTCTCCAACTAGCATCCTGTGTTTATCCCTCCTTGTGTCACATTATTAGGTCACCAGCTTTGCCTGCAAGTATCTCGCTCCCCCAGGGAACGCAGCAGCATTGCAGAGGGGTCATTTAAAGGTAGAACCAGCTGTCATTCACTCCTCTCAGTCAAACAAGCTGCAAAACTAAATATTCAATGTTACAAAAGCTAAAAGGTTTAAACAGTCCTACAGTTCACAAATGCATTGCTGTAATCACTAGTGCTTTAGTTATCACAATCCGCAGCTGAGATGCAGATGGGTTCATACGCACACGCATGGGGGGTTTCTGAGTACCCAGAAATCCCCCATCAGACCAAATTTGTTTTATAGAGACGGAGACAGTCTTGTCTCTGTCTCTGCACTAGCTGTGGGTCTGCTCCTGGACTTCCCTCTTAATTTATGATTGCAGACACCTGCGCTGAAACACCTGTCTCATCGATTACCTAGTTCAATACAGGTGACTGCAATCATTCATTAGGTGGGAAGTTGAGGAGAGATAGAGAGAGAGTGTGAGTGTGTATCTAAAGGCCCCCATACATCAGCAATCGATTGTGGCAATTCTGCAATTTGCAATCGACTGTGTATAAAAATCTGCAATGCAGGGGCGTATCTATAATGGGTGCAGGGTGTGCGGGGTACACAGGCCCCTGGGTCCAGGGGGGCCCCACACCGCACACCCTGCACCCATAATATTACTTACCTCTCCAGAGTCCCACATCGGCGCGGGGGGCCGGCGCTGTAAAACAACTGCAAAATGGCCGTTGCGACCAATTTCCCATTGTATGCGCAGTACAGGGAAAATGGCCGCCACGGCCATTTTCCCGGTTACCTGTACATACACTATAGACTCTGGGCACACTCTAGTGCCCAGAGTCTATAACTCCGGCGCTGGCCGCGCACATGTCAGTGCGCTGCTGACTGCCGGGCGGAGAGGAGGGGGCCCGTGTTGGAGACTACACACGGGCCCCCTCCTCTCTAGAAACGCCCTTGCTGCAATGTATGGGCTTCACAGATCGCAGATTGCAACCAAAAAGTGATTGAAATTGATAAATCAGATTGTCCAACATGTTGGATTTCACAGATGGTTTGGGGCTGTAGATTGCTAGTGTATGGAGATGATCAGCAGATTTGCAGACCTTTACCAGTAAAATGATGGGCCTTTCAAGATTGACTTGCTGCAATTGATCTGCAAATCACTGAAAAGATCTGTAATGTATGGGCGCAGATTGCTAGATTGGGAAATCCTAAATTCGGGCAATAAATCTTCAAATTGTTCAATTGTGGTTTTAAGATTGCTGATCTATGGGGGCCTTAACACATAAAGTGCACCACTCCACAGATATCACATTCATTCATATACAGATATATTGGCTGGGTGAATCATTGAGCTGCACCAATGCACTAGAAGGTTGTGAACCATCCTCCAAGAATGTTTCCAAGTAGACTGATAATCATCCCTGTTTGATTAGTTATTAATAAAAAGACAAACAACGAACAAATGTCGCATGGATTGACAGAGTTTGCAAGAAACCTCCCTCTCCCTTGTTCACCCCCACTCAGCTTAAGGCCCCCATACATCAGAGATTGATTACAGCAATCGTGCAATTTGCAATCGATTGTGTATAAAAATCTTTCCCTTTTTCAATCGATTGCAGATTGCAGAATTGCCACAATCGATTGAAAAAGGGAAAGATTTTTATACACAATTGATTGCAAATTGCACGATTGCTGCAATCAATCTCTGATGTATGGGGGCCTTTACACTTACCTGGCCTGTAATCGGCGCTTCAGTGAGGTCCTCTAGGGCTCTGGTCAGCTGAACTGTGACTTCTGTCAGCTGCTCTATGCTGTACACTGGGACGCCGGTCACAGTCGGGGACATAGTGCAGGATCCCGGAGACCAACTGACTGGAGCCCCAGAGGACCTCACCGGAGCACTGATCACTGATCCCTTGTGATCTGTTTCTACCACAAAGTGGATCACAGGGGCCGGCTCCGCTCTGTTTGCCAGAGCAGAGCAGGATTCGGGAAACGGGACAGCCTGGATGACGCCATCTGAAGATGGCATTATTATCTCAGGGCTTTCCCTGGTATTTTATTACAATTAATTTTTTGTAAATCTGAGCAGTTCACATTTCCCATTACAAGTATGGGAAATGTGATTTGCTTACTGAAAATGTGCGAATTGAAGGGCTTGGAGTAGTTTTGTATGAAAACTGCTCCAAAAGCCCCTTAATACATTTATGTGATACTAAAATAATGTGAAAAGGGTTTGAAGACACCTTTTTTCACATTTTTAAGTAAAAAAAAAAAAGAATGATCAATAGGTCTGCAACTTGCAAAACAATAATTTGAACCTTGGTCTTTGGGAGCTTTTAATAAGGACGTGCAGTCAGGGTGAGCAGGGGAGGCAGAGCTCATACTCCCTCCCCATCATACTCCCTGTCATGCTCCAGAGGTTTGACATAGGGGCCTATTCATCAACACTAAAATAACGTTTTTTAGGATATTTCCCTTAATTACCGTTATTTTAGTATTCATTAACACACTTAACACAAGATATATCACTGATCTCTCCTGGTTAAGTTCACCTGCGTTAATTTCCACACTCCCCATACATTAGTACATTAGTATAGGGATGTAGAAATTTGGCTATTCATCAAATTGTGAAAATTCTGTATTTTCGGAATTTGATGGTGTTACTATACGCCACTCTCAGGTGGTGTATATCGGGTTATACTTACCTGCTTTCAGCTGGGCAGGTCCTCCTCCGGCTTGCTCCGTCGCTCCCTCGTCCCTCCTCAGGCTCCGGCAGCTGCTCCGACTGTGTTCTCCCGGCAGAAGGTGGGGGACAGGGAGGTGAGTGGAGGGGGGGTAAGTGTTGGGGGGGGGCAGAATTACCGCAGCTGTAGGCAGTGCTGCGCATGCACTGATTTTGTGAACGTGCACGGCATGCAGAGCGCATGCACGGCACTGATTACAGCTGTGGTAAGGTAGGACTAGGCAGGGGAAGATCGGCAAAATCGAAGCGTGGCCAGCGGGTGTGGGTGGAGCAGGACGTGGCCACGCATTTGCATCATTTTGGCCACGCCCCCCACTATACTATGCCGAGAAACTCGGCATTGTGAATCACGTCACCGCCAACCCACCCCCGCTGCAGAGGATTCTTATATAATCATGGGGGGAGGGGAGGGCAGGAGGGGTTGGCAGCTGCCGGGAGGCTTGCCTGCCTTTTCGGGGGGCCGGGAGTGGCGGAGATTTTCGGGAGGCTCCTGGCCAATTCGGGAGGGTAGGCAAATATGGTATATAACTCTGCCACACATACAGTCAGGTGCATAAATATTGGGACATTGACAGAATTTTCATATTTTGGCCTCTATTCACCACCACAATGGCTTTGAAATTAAACAAACAAGATGAGCTTTATCTGCAGACTTTCAGATTTAATTTGAGGGTAATTACATCCAAATCAGGTGAATAATTCTTCTGTCATCCACCACAGTTGTTTTCCGTGGTCTTCCGGGTCTTTTGGTGTTGCTGAGCTCTCCGGTGCATTCTTTCTTTTTAAGAATGTTCCAAGCAGTTGATTTGGCCACACCTAATGTTTTTGCTATCTCTCTGATGGGTTTGTTTTGATTTTTCAGCCTAATGATGGCTTGCTTCACTGATACTGACAGCTCTTTGGATCTCATATTGAGAGTCGACAGCAACTGATTCCAAATGCAAATGTCACACCTAGAATCAACTCCAGACCTGTTACCTGCTTAATTGATAATGAAATAACGAGGGAATAGCCCACACCTGTCCATGAAATAGATTTTGAGTTGATAGTCCCATTACTTTTGGCCCCTTAAAAAGTGGGAGGCACATATAGAAACCGTTGTAATTCCTACACCGTTCACCTGATTTGGATGTAATTATCCTCAAATTAAATCTGAAAGTCTGCAGTTAAAGCACATCTTGTTTGTTTCATTTCAAAGCCATTGTGGTGGTGAATAGATGCCAAAATATGAAAATTCTGTCAATGTCCCAATATTTATGCACCTGACTGTATAATCCAAACAATGCCATGGTGGACACAATTCCAATGTTTTCGCAGTTTGCCAATGTTTTCTCTACTGCGCATGCGTCCGAGTCGCACTGAGCATGTGTGATGGATTTAAGATGGCGGTTGTAGTGTGGATTTGCACACAGAATGATTGACAGGTAGTGGGCATTTGTGGGAAGTAACAGGGGGGGGGTGACGAGTAAATCGCAGGTGTGTCCGACCATTTCAGGGGCGTGTTGGAGCCAGTGACTGCCTCCTTGTATGTAGCTTTACTGGCTCCAGGTACTAAAGTGAGATGTGGCTTTAGCTATCTTTAATAGAGTGTAAACTTTCATTTTTAGGACAAAGACCAACATTGACATTTTTCAGAAATATGAATAAAGGACGGAACATTTATGCTCCTAGAATAAAATGAATAAACGTTAGGGTGTAGCGGTCTTTTAAGATTTTTTAATGGTTTTCTAGGAGGACCTGAAGACATACAGAGCTCCACAAGGATGTATTTGCAACTTAAGGTGCACTCTTAAATTGAAATACATTAAATTATAGGCTTATTCTCCATTTCACTACTTCTGTACTCAAACAGAAATTATTACATTCAGCTATACATCAATATTCTGTTTCCATCAATATCATTTACATTTTTGAAGCAATACAGCAATTAGGGCCTGATTCTGAGTTGTGAGCTGTGTCGATATCGGACGCATCCTGATTGTGCTTGTATAGAGTCGCAGTAGCGATTTCAGACGCATGCAAAAGTGTATTGAAAATGTATTGTGCATTGCTGGGCGGTGCCAGGGAGGTGGCTGTTCAGGCGCAGTGTGATGGTCTGTCTCATGGGTGTGTTGTGGCGTGTTGCAGCCATGGCACTGAAGTGGTTGCGTACACATTTCTGATTCAGAGATGTACCCGAACACGATGGTTTACGTGCCAACTCCGATGGTGGTCGAGCTGCACATGCGGCAGGATCTGTACTGCGCATGTGCCGATTGGCATCTGCGATGAAGGTCGCAGTGCCCCCTAAACTGCAGTATGATTGACAGGTTGCGGACATTTGGGAGAGAGAAGGGAGAGGCGGCGGCCAGCATCCCAGAAAACGGGGGGCATTTCAGCCCCATTTTCTGACTGTGCTGAGGCCAGTGACTGCGTCTTCCAACTCCGCTTAACTGGCCCCGGCAATGTGAATAACCTGAAGGTTACTCAGATGGCCGGTGTTCAAGCAGAGTGATCCGATGCTGAGCGATCAGACACAGCGGCGGATTATAGAAGCTTCTATATACACAAGACGCCTCCTGCACATTAGCCTAATTTTGTATCACCGCTATGTACAAATGCACAAGGGTGATGCGATTAGCATACACCTCTGAATCAGGCCCCCAGACTCTTCATCGCTCACGTTGGAGACCACACTCAGATGGAAAATCTGCATCTAGCATCAGGTCGATGGTGGTGTCTACAGATGCACCAATTGGTTTTTCAGTGTCTAAAGACGCTCAAGGTGGGTATCTCAGTGCTTGCATATAGGCTTGGCTGCACACCAGAGAAGGGCTATGTAGCGGTATCTGCATAAAGTCGCAGCTGTGCGCCTGGCAGAAAGACATGGACGCCACTGCATCCGACTCAGAATCAGGCCCTTAAAGAGCATAATCTATGGTAATATTATAAGAACGCTGCGTCTGTCTGTTTGGTCCAAGCTGGTGCTAAAACTACTGAACCAATTTTCATGAACACTGCGTCATTGTGTAGTGGAAACTCCTAGAAATAACCTGCACTTAGTGTCATCTCCATCTGTCAAGTTAAAGCTGAGCAATAACAAAAGCAAAATGTATTGGCATCATCAATGCAAGAGAATGGTGTGGCACCATGCGCGCGGCCGGTAAGGGAGTCACTGGCTTTGGGCCCGCGGTTACTTGCATAGGATGGGCTACATAGCAGTCTGTGCACAGGGCACACAGTGACATTGGTGTGAGTGGTGGGTGAATAGGATGGGCTACATAGCAGTCTGTGCACAGGGCACACAGTGACATTGGTGTGAGTGATGGGTGAATAGGATGGGCTACATAGCAGTCTGTGCACAGGGCACACAGTGACATTGGTGTGAGTGGTGGGTGAATAGGATGGGCTACATAGCAGTCTGTGCACAGGGCACACAGTGACATTGGTGTGAGTGGTGGGTGAATAGGATGGGCTACATAGCAGTCTGTGCACAGGGCACACAGTGACACTGGTGTGAGTGATGGGTGAATAGGATAGGCTACATAGCAGTCTGTGCACAGGGCACACAGTGACACTGGTGTGAGTGGTGGGTGAATAGGATAGGTTACATAGCAGTCTGTGTACAGGGCACACAGTGACATTGGTGTGAGTGGTGGGTGAATAGGAGAGGTTACATAGCAGTCTGTGCACAGAGCACACAGTGACATTGGTGTGAGTGGTGGGTGAATAGGATAGGTTACATAGCAGTCTGTGCACAGGGCACACAGTGACATTGGTGTGAGTGGTGGGTGAATAGGATAGGCTACATAGCAGTCTGTGCACAGGGCACACAGTGACATTGGTGTGAGTGGTGGGTGAATAGGATAGGCTACATAGCAGTCTGTGCACAGGGCACACAGTGACATTGGTGTGAGAGGTGGGTGAATAGGAGAGGCTACATAGCAGTCTGTGCACAGGGCACACAGTGACATTGGTGTGAGTGGTGGGTGAATAGGAGAGGCTACATAGCAGTCTGTGCACAGGGCACACAGTGACATTGGTGTGAGTGGTGGGTGAATAGGATAGGCTACATAGCAGTCTGTGCACAGGGCACACAGTGACATTGGTGTGAGTGGTGGGTGAATAGGATAGGCTACATAGCAGTCTGTGCACAGGGCACACAGTGACATTGGTGTGAGTGGTGGGTGAATAGGATGGGCTACACAGCAGTCTGTGCACAGGGCACACAGTGACATTGGTGTGAGAGGTGGGTGAATAGGTTGGGCTACATAGTAGTCTGTGCACAGGGCACACAGTGACATTGGTGTGAGTGATGGGTGAATAGGATAGGTTACATAGCAGTCTGTGCACAGGGCACACAGTGACATTGGTGTGAGTGGTGGGTGAATAGGATGGGCTACACAGCAGTCTGTGCACAGGGCACACAGTGACATTGGTGTGAGTGGTGGGTGAATAGCTAGGCTACACAGCAGTCGGTGCACGGGGCACACAGTGACATTGGTGTGAGTGGTGGGTGAATAGGATAGGCTACATAGCAGTCTGTGCACAGGGCACACAGTGAAATTGGTGTGAATGGTGGGTGAATAGGATGGGCTACACAGCAGTCTGTGCACAGGGCACACAGTGACATTGGTGTGAGTGATGGGTGAATAGGATGGGCTACACAGCAGTCTGTGCACAAGGCACACAGTGACATTGGTGTGAGTGGTGGGTGAATAGGATGGGCTACACAGCAGTCTGTGCACAGGGCACACAGTGACATTGGTGTGAGAGGTGGGTGAATAGGTTGGGCTACACAGCAGTCTGTGCACAGGGCACAGTGACATTGGTGTGAGTGATGGGTGAATAGGATGGGCTACATAGTAGTCTGTGCACAGGGCACACAGTGACATTGGTGTGAGTGATGGGTGAATAGGATAGGTTACATAGCAGTCTGTGCACAGGGCACACAGTGACATTGGTGTGAGTGGTGGGTGAATAGGATGGGCTACAGAGCAGTCTGTGCACAGGGCACACAGTGACATTGGTGTGAGTGGTGGGTGAATAGCTAGGCTACATAGCAGTCGGTGCACAGGGCACACAGTGACATTGGTGTGAGTGGTGGGTGAATAGGATAGGCTACATAGCAGTCTGTGCACAGGGCACACAGTGACATTGGTGTGAGTGGTGGGTGAAGGCGCTGGTGCCCCCAGTCTGTGTAGCGCTGCCTGTCACATGGGCCACTCCGGCGACAGGGCCCCTATGCTAAGCAATGCAACTACAACACCTCAAATAAAAATGTTGTCAGAAGTGATTTAATCATGAGTGAAGCCGCGGACAACTTTCTGAACAATTTTGGGTTCTAGTCCTCCAAACAAGGATAAACAAGCCTCAGTTGTCAGAACCTGCACATCTCATTCCACAGTTTCTTTTCCATGTTATTAAAAGGTTGTTACTTTCTGCAGAATTATTACACATAAAAAAAGATTATTGACATATTAAGGCAGGGCCGTAACTTGGGTGGTGCGACCTGTGCCATGGCAGATGGCACCGCAGGGCAGGGGGCGCTGCTCTGGCCTCTCAATTTTCTTGTTTATTATTCTCCCTTGTAGCTTGTATCTTCCTTTATCCCCAGCATCTCCTGGCCTCCCCTATCTCTTCTCTGGCCCTTCCCCATAAAGCCATGGCCCTTTTTCAGGTGCACTATCTTATGTCCCTATTTAAAAAATGAGGAGGGGGGGCACCAAAAAGTCTAGTTACAGCTCTGTATTAAGGTACACACCTCATTTGCTGCACTAACAACAAATCTAAGGTTGTCTTATTCTGAGGGGTAACAGTTCCAATGTTTCTAACCTTTTCCCCTCACCTAGGGATGAGGTAGCCCTATTAACATCACAGCGATTCTGTTAAGAGTGGTTAAAACTCTAAATAATGAGAGTCCCTATATTGGGTCTGATACAGAGATGCACGCAATGTCGATGTCGGATGCAGTGGTACAATAGTTTGCAACTGTGCATGCACCAATCGCATTACGCACACGCAGAGATTGTAGAGAGGTTTAATTCTCAAAGCGAGTGACAGGTAGTCAGCATGTGTGGGAGGTAACAGGGGGTGGCCACAAAAATGCAGGCGTGTTGGGTCCGTTTTCTGGGCGTGCGCTAGGGAGCCTCGGCGGATTTGTATGCAGCTGGAGAGAGCACAGCCTCTTAGGTGAGACACTCATTCTGATACAACATAGGCTTGCTCAGATGTTCAATGTGTGATCGATGTTTCCAATGTTTCCTCTTTGATACGTAAGGTTCCTCTTTAGCTATGCCTTAGGTCCTTGAAAACTGATACCAGTAGCGTAATGCTCCAGAATAGGGTTTTGAGGCAGGAACCATGTAAATGTATAGTACACAGTCAAAGGACAGAGAGCCTGTGCATGCGCAATGGATGCGTGAGCCGAAAAGGCCGAGCATAAGAAGATCCATATTCATCATTACTTTCAGCCCCAATCTGGCACACTGTCCCCATACACTAGTACGGGAGGATGTAGTCAGGAAGCCGACGGTCGCAATGCCAACCGCCGGCTTCCCGGCTGTCTTATCCCGACGGGACTAATGACAGGCGTCGAAATCCCTACGCATGTCATTATCCCTACACCGGGAGCCCGATGCCCGGCATACCGAACAAAGTTCAGTCGGGCTCAGACAGCCGTTGGGGGGGGTTTGGTTTTAGGGCTCCCGGGGGGGACTTAGGGTTAGGCACCTCCCTGGGAGGTTAGGCACCCCTCTGAGAGACTTAGGTTTAGGCTGCGGGGAAGGGGTGGTTAGGTTTAGGCACTTACATGGGGAATTAGGGTTAGGCACTAGGGGGAGGCTAGGTTTAGGCACCCCTAAGGGAGGGTTAGGGGGGGAGAGGGTTAGGGATAGGTTAAATTCTTACCTTGTCGGGATCTCCTCCGTCGGCCATCCACTGTCGGTATTTGAACCACCGGGCATAGGTCCGGCGGTCATTCATACCGATTCTAGTATGGGGACCTAAATTCATCAAGCTCCGAAAATACAATATTTTCAGAGCTTAACTTAAAATGCATAGGGGGCATTCGCCATCTTCAGATGGTGTTTGATGTCGCACCCTCACACCTTCCCTATGAGGAGTCCAAGATAATGGTGGTTGACGGCATATCCACTGCACGATATTGCGAACGATGAACGATATCGTTAAAATCGTCCAATTTATCGTGTAGTGGATATTTATTTATTTATTAACAGTTTCTTATATATCGCAACATATTCCGTTGCGCTTTACAATTGGATGGATATGCGCCTTTAGGGTGGGGAGGGTTAGGGTAAGGGTGCAAGAAGGGAGGCTTAGGGTTAAGAAGAGAAGGGGGGAGGGTTAGTATATTTACTCGACCCCTGTCGGGATTCCGAGCATCGGGATGCCGCTGTCGGCATTTTGACAGCAGGAATCCCAACTGCAGGGATATCACACCCAATGTGTTATAATGTGCCACCACCAAGGGCGACTACTATTGCCATCACCCTAATATATAATCATTTATTTCCCTATGTTAGTATGCAGTAATAGGAAGGAGCTACTATATTATATTCTGTGCATTCCTTTAAAAAAAAAAAAAGATCTGAAGCCATGAGGTGAAGCCGTGAGGTAGACTCTTGGTCGGCTGTGAGATTTTTTTTTTTAAATGATATCAGATTTATGAAAGGGGCTAATTACATTATTTTTCTATTAAGAATGTTCTCAGACGTCTGCAAACTCCAGCTCTTTATTACCTGTCCATGATTTTGTGCTCTGTACAGCCGGACCCCCCCTCACTGCACCCTCTCCCCTCCAGCGCCCCCCTTCACAGCCCCTGCACCAAATCCTTCTTCCCCGTGACACTAACTACAGATAAGACAGAAGACAAGTGACAGCCAGGAGCAGGACAGGTAGGTGCAGTGGGGAGGGTGCTGGGGGGTACCAGGGATGCAGGAGGGCAGTGTTGGATGAGGATCAGGGAGGCAGACAGCATCAAAACAGTGATGATAGCAGGTTTAAGGGGAGGGGGCAGGGAATGAGCTGCGAGGATGCTCTGACTGTAGGACTAGTTTCTGCGGTGGCACCTGCCCAAGGAGGAGACTTATATGAACAGCATCCAACCTTCATCATTGAACCAGGTAACCGACCACATTTCATCCCTTTATTCCATAATCCCCTCATCCTGCATTTATCCTGCTCAGATCCTGTCCCTGTCTGTTCCTTGCATGCCTGTCGCATCTCTACTGCTGGCTGCCCCCTCTTATCAGCCTCACTCCCTCCTTGGTAGAGAGATATTTTCTCTGGAGACATCTGGCATTGATTGGTGTCACATTCTATTCACCCTTCTGTCCAGCAGGTTTTCCACATGCCATCTTCCATTGCAGTCTGACAGCACAGGCAAGGTACCCAGGGACAGAGTCACAGCACAGGCAAGGTACCCAGGTACAGAGTCACAGCACAGGCAAGGTACCCAGGGACGGAGTCACAGCACAGGCAAGGTACCCAGGGACAGAGTCACAGCACAGGCAAGGTACCCAGGGACAGAGTCCCAGATGGTCTCATTTCTAGAGAATAATATTATTCTGATAATGAGAACAGTCGTCTGTTGTGACTCTGCATAAGTATAACCGTACAGCGCAGGATCATTTACCATAGGAACATAGAACATTTATATATCTCTATCTATCTATCTATCTATCTATCTATCTATCTATCTATCTATCTATCTATCTATCTATCTATCTATCTATCTGTGTGTGTATATAGTGTGTGTAATATATATATATAATTTGCTGTGTAGATAGTATTCTTCTGCAAATTTTGACTATGTACTATTTGTATACAGTGACCGTGTACATTTGTGTATAATGTGAACAATATTGAGATTTATATGTGTTTGTAGCAAATGTAAAGTGCGTATTTCTATTTGCACCATGTTCCTGCATAGTACGTTACCTGTCTCACTATTGTTATTATTATTATTATTATTATTAATAATAATAATAATAATATTATTACGTACAGTATTTTAATATATATATATATATATATATATATTATAATATATATACTTTTTTTTTATAGTATTAACAGGCATCTTAAACAATCTTAACATTGAGTGCCTCAGGGGACTGTTTGCTAGTTTGAACCCCTTCATTTCCTAATTGCATCCTTGTATATAATATATATAATGCCTCTCTCACTCTCACACGGAACCCTGTCTGACAAGGGGAGAAAGATGCAGGAAGAGGTCGGATACTTTACAACCTTGAAAAGGTTAAAAAGAAGAACTTATGGTTAATTCATGACATGAAGGCAACACTAACAAACCCTCCCTTGTTATGTTCCCCCATTAGCTGGCGCTGCACCGGGTGACAGGAAATAGCTGTGAAACTAGGAGGGTACTGTAACAGCTTCTAGGGCTGATATATTTTATTTTGTCCCATATGGTTGTTGGTGTTAGGGAGAGATTATCTTACAGAAATGGAATGTATTAAAATAAAATCGTTACAAATTCAGAACCAGACTATTTATAATTTTGCGTCACTTTCACACACTTCGCAGGGACAGAAAATCTTCTATTGCGACAATCTACCAAATAAAGTTTGCTGGGTTGCTGAGAGCTGTTCGGGTACCTGGCGATACTGACTGGCAGGCATAAGAAAGCTCTTATTGCTTTGCCCTAAAGAGCTTTTTCTATAGCTGTGATAAGCAACTATAGAGAAATGTTAGTTCTGACCAATATTGATAAATAGGCCCCACAGATCTATTACTTTCAGAAGTCAAAATATGATTTATCATTCTTAGGGGCCCAACTCGTTGAGTATGATAAATGGTGCTCCAGCCAATCAGCTGTCATTTTACAATCAGATGACAGTTAGGAGCTGATTGGCTGGAGCACCATTATCATACGCAACAAGTTTTAAAACTCGTTTTGTATGATAAAACTCGTTTCGTATGATAAAACTCGTTGATAAATCGGCCCCTTTGAAATAGCAATAAGGATTTGGGTCAGTGGGCCTGATTCAGACCCGGACGCTATGCTGCGCTCACTCGCATTGAGCAATTTTTCGCAATCTGTGCATGCGTATGAGTCGCATTGCGCATGCGCGAACCAATCATTGCAATAGGAAAGTGCTCGCCCGTAGCCCACAGTCGGGCTGCTATTTTGAGTGAAAGTGACGTTTGTGGGTGGTCACAGGGGAAGATGCTTGAAAACGGGGGTTTGGATGTGTGAACGCAGGCGTGCCCGACCGTCAGAACGGAATTTAATGGGTGTGCATAATTAGCAAAGTAGCGTCATTACACACGTGACTGGGCTGTATGTATTTTAGCCTGAACTGCTCTCAATGTTGTGGTGGGAAAAGGCTACCACAAGCGCTGCGAGCAGCTCCGATGGCTCTCGATGTTTCTGATTAATCCTACAACTGCCGGAGATGACGTGTGTTGCGAGTGGCAAATGGGCGTCTTTATACAGGTGCGAGCGCATAGTGCGGCCGCTCGCTATTCCTTGGTCTGCGGCTTTATGCGACGCAGTTCGAGAGCATGATTTAAATAGCCGGCCCCTTTTAGCCAGCAAGCGGACGCAAATAGCGTCCGGGTCTGAATCAGACCCAGTGTTCATTTAAATCCTAAATTATGCATTCCTAAATTATATATCTACATATAACGTGATATATATGCCAAGTATAATAATTGCTATCTTGCTCATACACAGGACAGATTAGGCACCATCAAGTACCAAATAACCAGTTTTCTCTATAATGCATGAGATTAATCAGCATCAGGAAATAACATAATGTAGGTACAAACTTGCACAATGCAGAAACGATGGTAACCAATCACATTTCTGCTTTCTCTGCTCGTCCTTGTCTTCTCTTTGCCCTCTGGGAGACCCCACAGGGAAAGTCTTAGGGGTCTATTTACTAAGCAGTGTTAGGAGACAGAGTGAAAAGTGATAAGGTGCCAGCCAATCAGCTCCTAACTGTCATATTTCAAACACAGCTTGTGAGATGGCAGTTAGGAGCTGATTGGCTGGTACCTTATCACTTTTCACTCTGTCTCCTAACACTGCTTAGTAAATAGACCCCTTAGGGACATATGTTGGGGATGCATTGACGCGTTTTACATAAACACTACCGCATTGTACTGCACAACTATGTGAAATGCGTCATGGCATGTATTAAGAGACGTACACATCTATGCAACCGCACCTCCCCCAGCCTCCAGTCTGTGAGTGCAGATGAAACTACTATTATCTGCATTTACACCACCTCTATTCTTGGTGCAGGAGATCCGTCTGAATTTGACGATCATCTGCAACTTTGATTGATACATTTAACGGCAAGAATAATAAATGCAAAACCAGGCTTGTTTAGCATTTATTTCTATTGGTGTTTTAAAACTATCGATATCAAATTCAAAACCCATGATTCTTTAACAAACGACGGCTTAGTAAATATACCTGTTAAAGCTTAGATCCCAACTGTTCCAAATCGGTCAGGACAGTCCCAATTTGAGTGAACTGTCCTGCCGTCCTGCGAATCAGGGCGTTTGACCTGTTTCCAGGTCAGTTAGGAGATATGTTTTCATTCCTGCTTGCCTCTTCAGTGTCATGTGTAGAAATGACCAATGCATATGGCATTGATTGGCTGATTTCATCGGAGGGAAACGGGACCCCCTTCTTGTTCGGAAAAAACTAAAGTTTGGAGTTATGCTTAGGGTTCCAGCTAAGATAAGCAGCGCTGGTCTAGAGACCAATGAAAGATAATTGCTGATTGGCTACTGCAGTCTGCACCTAAAATGATAAATAATCCCCTTTGTGTGTCACTTCTGCTATCACAGCGATATGTCTTCATTAGTGCAAGTAGGACAGCAGAGGTGTTGGCTTTGCTTACTCAACCAAAAAAAAAAAATGTTAAGACAGGGATTTCCTGCTGCAATTAATCACAATAACTTCAGTTCTCGGTGGGGAGGAACATATCATGCTGTGCGGAACTCGGAACTCGTGATCTGAGACAGGTTCCATGCATGACCTGCTGATTTGTATGCACTAGTCAGAACGATGCGCAGCTAGGTGGGAGCTAGGCCTTGATTCAGAGGTAGACTGCCTGTAGCTCACCAACTGCTGCGGAACTACAAGTCCTAGCATTCACTGCCAGCCAAAGTTATTATGCACTTTTTGTGATCACATGTAATGAGTGCAATTACATAATTACGTACATATAACACTGCGCACTTGTGTTTGAAATCCCATTATAAATGGTAAAATTACATTGATGTGTCCATAAACTCAAAAGAAGGTAAAGTGGGATGTAGTTGGTATCCTGGCACACACAATGCCAGCGGCCATAATCCCGACAGCAGTCAGAATCCCGGCTCCAGAATCTAGATGGCTGCGATCCCGACTGTGAGTATTAGGGTTAGGGTCAGGTTTAGGGTTACGCACTATGGGGAGGGTTAGGGATAGGCTGCAGGAGGGAAGGGTTAGGCTGTGGGGGTAAGAGCGGTTAGGGGGAGGTTTAGGGTTAGGCACTAGGGGGAGGGATAGGGTTAGGCTGTGGGGCAGAGAGCGGTTAGGGGTGGGTTAGACACTAGGGGGAGGGTTATTGTTAGGCTGCGGGAGGAAAGGGTTAGGCTGTGGGGGTAAGAGCGGTTAGGGGGAGGTTTAGGGTAAGGCACTAGGGAGAGGGATAGGGTTAGGCTGTGTGGCAGAGAGCGGTTAGGGGAGGATTAGGGTTAGATACTAGGGGGAGGGTTATTGTTAGGCTGCAGGAGGGAAGGTTTAGGGTTAGGCTATGGGGAGAGAGCTGTTAGTGTTAAGCTGCGGGGGTGATGGTTAGGGTTAGGCTGCGGGAGGGAAGGGTTAGACTATGGGGAGAGAGCGGTTAGGGTTAGGCTGCGGGAGGGAAGGGTTAGGGTTAGGCTGCGGGAAGGAAGGGTTAGGCTATGGGGGAGAGAGCGGTTAGGGTTAGGCTGCGGGAGGGAAGGGTTAGGGTTAGGCTGCATGAGGTAAGGGTTAGGCTGCGGGAGGGAAGGGTTAGGCTATGGGGGAGAGAGCGGTTAGTGTTAAGCTGCGGGGGTGATGGTTAGGGTTAGGCTGCGGGAGGGAAGGGTTAGACTATGGGGGAGAGAGCGGTTAGGGTTAGGCTGTGGGAGGGAAGGGTTAGGGTTAGGCTGCGGGAGGGAAGGGTTAGGGTTAGACTATTGGGGAGAGAGCGGTTAGGGTTAGGCTGCGGAAGGGAAGGGTTAGGGTTAGACTATGGAGGAGAGCGGTTAAGGTTAGGCTGCGGGAGGGAAGGGTTAGGGTTAGGCTGCGGAAGGGAAGGGTTAGGGTTAGACTATGGGGGAGAGAGCGGTTAGGGTTAGGCTGCGGGAGGGAAGGGTTAGGCTGCGGAAGGGAAGGGTTAGACTATGTGGGAGAGAGCGGTTAGGGTTAGGCTGCATGAGGGCAGGGTTAGGGTTAGGCTGCGGGAGGGAAGGGTTAGACTATGGGGGAGAGAGCGGTTAGGGTTAGGCTGCGGGGGGATGGTTAGGGTAAGGCTGCGGGAGGGAAGGGTTAGACTATGGGGGAGAGAGCGGTTAGGGTTAGGCTGCGGGAGGGAAGGGTTAGACTATGGTGGAGACAGAGGTTAGTGTTAAGCTGCGGGGGTGATGGTTAGGATTAGCCTGCGTGAGGGAAGGGTTAGGGTTAGGCTGCGGGTGAAAAGGGTCAGACTATGGGGGAGAGAGCGGTTAGGCTGCGGGGGGATGGTTAGGGTTAGGCTGCGGGAGGGAAGGGTTAGGCTGCGGGGGGATGGTTAGGGTTAGGCTGCGGGAGGGAAGGGTTAGGGTTAGGCTGCGGGAGGGAAGGGTTAGGCTGCGGGGGGATGGTTAGGGTTAGGCTGCGGGACGGAATGGTTAGGGTTAGGCTATCGGGGAGAGAGCTGTTAGTGTTAAGCTGCGGGGTTGATGGCTAGGGTTAGGCTGCGGGAGGGAAGGGTTATGGTTAGACTATGGGGGAGAGAGCGGTTAGGGTTAAGCTGCGGGGGTGATGGTTAGGGTTAGGCTGCGGGAGGGAAGGGTTATGGTTAGACTATGGGGGAGAGAGCGGTTAGGGTTAGGCTGCGGGAGGGAAGGGTTAGGGTTAGGCTGCGGGAGGGAAGGGTTAGGCTATGGGGGAGAGAGCGGTTAGTGTTAAGCTGCGGGGGTGATGGTTAGGGTTAGGCTGCGGGAGGGAAGGGTTATGGTTAGACTATGGGAGAGAGAGCGGTTAGGGTTAGGCTGCGGGAGGGAAGGGTTAGGGTTAGGCTGCGGGAGGGAAGGGTTAGGCTATGGGGGAGAGAGCGGTTAGTGTTAAGCTGCGGGGGTGATGGTTAGGGTTAGGCTGTGGGAGGGAAGGGTTATGGTTAGACTATGGGAGAGAGAGCGGTTAGGGTTAGGCTGCGGGTGGGAAGGGTTAGGGTTAGGCTGCGGAAGGGAAGGGTTAGGGTTAGACTATGGGGGAGAGAGCGGTTAGGGTTAGGCTGCGGGAGGGAAGGGTTAGGCTGTGGAAGGGAAGGGTTAGGGTTAGACTATGGGAGAGAGAGCGGTTAGGGTTAGGCTGCGGGAGGGAAGGGTTAGGGTTAGACTATGGTGGAGACAGAGGTTAGTGTTAAGCTGCAGGGGTGTTGGTTAGGGTTAGCCTGGGTGAGGGAAGGGTTATGCTGCGGTAGGGAAGGGTTAGGCTGCAGGAGGGAAGGGTTAGGCTGCGGGGGGATGGTTAAGGTTAGGCTGCGGGAGGGAAGGGTTAGGGTTAGGCTATGGGGGAGAGAGAAGTTAGGGTTAGGCTGTGGGGGGGATGGTTAGGTTTAGGCTGCGGGAGGGAAGGGTTAGGGTAAAGCCGCGTATACACTAGATGATAAATTGATCAATAACGATATCGTTCATCGCGTTCAATATCGTTCAGTGTGTATGCAAGACATCGTTAACAACACTGAGCCGGCAGTGTAGTGGAAACACTTAACAATATCGCTTATGATGCATATCGTTAAGTGTGAATGAGCCTGTAGGCTGGGGGGGGGGGGGGCGGTTAGGGTTTGGCTGCGGGAGGGGGGGCTTGAGGTTAGGGTTAGGCTGCAGGAAAACGTGGGGTAGGGTATGGGGAAGGGTTAGACTACTTACCTACATGCGTCTGTATTTCCACCGTCAGGATAACGCCGCCGGGATTCTGATCGCCTGCATTATGTGCACCAGGATCACTTACCCAACCCGGTTAAGCCGCCTGTTTGTCCGCTGTGTGCAGCCCAAATCTGTATTTTTAAGTTGACATTAGACAATGATTTGCCTGGCTGCACTCTGCGATGGGAATGCACAAGCTGCAGAAGTAATATGTCACTGTCACTGCCCTCTCCAGAGGTGCCAGCAGAAATCCACGTTAAGGACACCCTCTGGGCTTACTGCAGGCAATAATTGAATAGCTCTAGGCACCTAGCACGTAAGCTAAAAGCCCGCGGTAAGTCCTGCGCCTAATGGAATTCGCCCTAAATGTGTAAATATTGAGGTTACCCAGAGTATCTTGTCTCAAAACAACAGAGGTTGACGCAAAGCTGAACATTCTCCCGTTTGCATATTGTACATGCTCAGTAAATGGGTGTGCACAAGTATGGAAAATGCAGATTTGAATCTACGCTTACGGATAGAGAAGCAGAACGGGAGTGTGATTGGGCAAACCCCTAGGCAAAGGGCAGGAAGGCAGAATAGCACGTAAGTGAATATACTGTATGCCGGTTAGGTGGCGCATCGTTTGCACCTAGTATAGAGCTGATGTAAATATAGATGATGAAGACTTTGCTTAGTAAAGCAGATGCATATGCTACATAGAGAGAAGCGGACACATCTCTAAGCGCTTACTGCTCTACACATATCTATCAATTATCCATGCATGCTGGTTATGAATAATGTAATGCTTACTCCACACTCTGCTTGGGGCACAAAAACTCCTTTTTTAAATTGGGTGAAAGCTGTGGCTACAGTGGCGTCCTTACCTGTTGATACACCTGGTGCGGGTAGGGGTGGGCCGGGACAAATGGGGCGTGGCCTCATTGCAATGGGGTGTGGCCTCGTGGATGGAGGTGGGGCCACGCACCCAAATCCCGGTTTCAGTCTCTCCGGGGGGAGTGCTGGCTCCCTCACTGTGACAGGATCCAAGTGCTGCATGTAATGCTACAGTTCAGCACCCGCCTTGTGACGCCACGGTGTGGCTGGACTACAATCAGCAAGAAATATCCTAATCTGCCCCCTCTTGCCCGTCAGGAAAGCACTCAGGGCCTGATTCAGCGGTAGGCGCTAATGCAGTGTCTTTTTCCGCAGCACGAGTGTGACTTTATGCTACCGCTCCAGCCGATGGGCTTTGTCCAGAGATGTCCACTGGCTCCTTAGCTAATCCGCCACCGTGCGTACAAAGGACGTACCATCAGTCACACATCGGTCATTGCACCAGCCCTATGGAGGTGCAGAATGTCCATCTGAATATGGGTTCACCTCTGTATCTGCAGAAAAAGACAAAGGCCCTGATTCAGAGCGCTCGCTCTGAATCAGGGCGCTTTTTTTTTATGGAGCCGGCCTCCTGGCCGCTCGCTAAGCTGTGGGTGACAACCCACAGCTTTTGCGACCAGCCAGGTGATGGTCGTGACCATCGTGGCTTGTGACGAGACCCTTGTTGTAGGGTCTCGTCCCCGCAAGCCCCAGTGAACTTGCTGCTCTAAATAGAGCAGGAAGCTCACCACTGACATCACTGGTGATGTCAGTGGTGCCTCCCACAAATGGCAGGCGTTCCTTCGGGAACGCCTCCGTTTGTGTAGCCACCCCCCCTGCCCACCTCCAAAACGGGGCGAGCTGTCAATCACAATCGACAGCCGCCCCATTTTGGTGTGAGACCCGTAGCGACGGAGCGCCCGTCGCTGGCCGGGTCTCGCGCATGCGCAAGCCGGAGGAGGCGCATGCGCAGGGGGCAAACATTGACCTGCTTGCGAGTGCATAGCGCTTGCGAGCGGGTATGAATCAGCCCCAAAGTCGCTGCCCGCGATATGCCCGCGTCTGGCTAGCCACCCCATTACCTTCCAGGAATGCCCACCGAAGTTGCTTCTCTCTGCTTCCAAATTTGTTCTGCGTCCCCTGGCAGTAACCATCGGGACTCATGCATTGTGCAGCTCAGCCGTATGCACAGAATTAAAACGTTGTCCGCTTGCGTCCGACATTGACACTGCACTCGCCTCTGAATCAGCCCCTCGCTGTCCTCTTAATACTCTGGGTCTGATTCTGAGGTGCACGCTATGCCTCACAGAGCTTCACCGAGTTAAGCAATTTATTTACTACTACGCGTGAATCTGCCACTATAAAGTTGCACACAGACCCGCTGACAGCAGCGGCGGGCCTGTGTAATAGGGGGCGTGGCCTAATCGTGGGAGGCGTGGCCACGCCCCCTTCCCGGAAAAAAAAAGATTTGCAGTGCCGCGAAGCGGCGCTGCACGCTGGGGAGGGGGGCGCTCTGGGCCCCCTCAGCCCTGCTCAAAGCCACGGGGGGTGCGATCAGTGTGATCGTTCCCCCCCACAGGCATAGGAGACTGCTGTGGCTGCTACTCAGCAGCCACGAGCAGTCTCCACTACAGCTCACCACACGCTGTGTGCTGGGCTGCTGTGAGGGAGGGGGAGCTGCGCCGGACACGGGCCCCCGCCGGGCCCCTCAGGAAGCCCGCTCCCCCCCCTCTCGGCGCCCCTGGTCGCACAGTGTATAGGTCCGTCTTATGGGCATGTTATGGGTGTGTCACGGAAGTGGCTGCAAACTCAGCCGCATAATGGTTCAAACTGGAGGCCATACTCTGACGGAGGATCTGCACCTGGCATGGGGCTGGGGCAAGTTAGGACGACGCGACTGATGGTGGCGTCTAAAGATGCGGAAAGTGGGCGTCTCAATCCTTGCACAGATGCACGGCTGCACACCGGGGAAGGACTTGTTACGTTATGTGCATAAAGTCGCAGAAGCAATAGGGCAAAAGCCGCACAGACGACCGCTGCAGCATCCCACTCACAATCAGACCCTCTACGTCATGCATTTGCACGCAAAGGGCCTCATTCGGAGGGGCACGCAATGCAGATATTCACGCAGTTGGGCGATGTGTAACGAGACTCACGCGCCTGAGTCTCGTTACACATGTATCCCCATGGTTACCACCGGGAGATGCAGAGCAAATTTAGATGCAGAGCGATAGAATTTCGGTGGGTGTTTTTGGGTGGTCACAGGGGAGTTGGCTATTCAGACCCGGGCACATCGCGGGTGTGTCACAGTCGGCGACTGCGTGTGAAGATGCAGTTGCAGTGGCACAGGCAGTCAAGCTTTGATGGAGAAATTGCACCTCCATGGGGCTGGTGCAAACTTCGAAGCAGCGACTGATGGTGCACCTTAATATGCGCAGTGATGGATTAACACCGTCATACAAATGACCTTTGTAGGACATAAATGGCTCCAATTTCTAGGAGAGCGGTATCAGAATAAATACACTTTAACTGATTTAATGTAATTCCCTATTAAGTAAATTCTTGCTTTTCCACAAAAGCGATGCTATATGGGCAGGAGATCAAACGCCTACGTTTATAATTCTTTAGAATGTTCATCAAAGGGCTCATAGAAACAGTAAGAAGATTATCCTTCTGACGTTAAGAAAAGTCTTTGGTATAAGTGCATGTAAAATACTGTTTATGAAGAGTGTATTCATGAAATATTAAACTTTTTTTTTTTAAATTGTAAATATATATATATATATATATATATATATATATATATATATATATATATAATATATATATTAGGGGTGTGCAGGGCCACGTTTTGTTTTGGTTTTGGATCTTTCCTCGTGTTTTGGATCTGGATTGGTTTTGCCAAAACCACCCTTCCGTGTTTTGGGTTCTGGGTTTTGTGTTTTGGATCTGTATTTATTTTAAATAAAGCATAAAAACAGCTAAAATCACAGAATTTGTGGGTTTTTCTGCTCCTGTGCTATTATTAACCTCAATAACCTTAATTTCCACTCATTTCCAGTCTATTCTGAACACCTCACACCTTACAATAGTGTTTTTATGTCCAAAAGGTTGCACCGAGGTAGCTGGATGACTATGCTATGCGACACGAGTGGGCGGCACAAACACGTGGCACATCTAAGTGTGACACTGCAGTGGCAGACAGGATGGCAGTTTGAAAAACTAGGCCCCAAACAGTACATAATGCAAAGAAAAAAAAGAGGTGCAAGATGGAATTGTCCTTGGGCCCTCCCACCCACCCTTATGTTGTATAAACAGGACATGCACACTTTAACAAACCAATCATTTCAGCGCCAGGGTCGGCCACACGACTGTGGCTGAAATGATTGGTTCGTTTGGGCCCCCACAAAACAAGCTGGCAATTAATCTGTCCCTGCACAAACTGGCTCTACGGAGGCAAGATGTCGTCCTCATCCACCGATTCCTCACCCTCTTCAGTGTTGTGTACATCCTCATCCTCACAGAGTATTAATTCGTCCCCGCTGGAATCCACCACTACAGGTCCCTCTGTACGTTCTGGAGGCTGGTCTCCCTGGAAGAGTTGATAATTCATTTTTATGAACATCATCTTCTCCACATTTTGTGGAAGCAACCTCCTACGCCTTTCGCTGACAAGGTTCCCGGCTGCACTAAACACTCTTTCGGAGTACACACTGGAGGGGGGGCAACGCAGGTAAAATAGAGCCAGTTTGTACAGGGGCCTCCAAATTGCCTCTTTTTCCTGCCAGCACAGGTATGGACTGTCTGACATGCCTACTTGGATGCTGTCACCGATGTAATCCTCCACCATTCTGTCAATGGTGACAGTATCATATGCAGTGACAGTAGACATGTCAGAAATTGTTGCCAGGTCCTTCAGTCCGGACCAGATGTCCAAACTTGGTCCTGCATGCCCTGCATCACCGCCAGCGGGTTGCTTAGGATACCTAAGTTTTTTCCTGGCAGCCCCAGTTGCGGGAGAAAATGAAGAAGGAGCTGTTGACGTGTCACGTTCCGCTTCAGCTGAAAGTGTTTTCACCAGCAGGTCTTTACACCTCTGCAGGCTTGTGTCGGCCGGAAAGAGAGACACCACATAGGCTTTAAACCTAGGATCGAGCACGGTGGCCAAAATGTAGTGGTCTGATTTCAACAGATTGACCACCCTGGAATCCTGGCAAAGCGAATGAAGGGCTTCATCCACAAGTCCCACATGCCGAGCGGAATCGCTCCATCTTAGCTCCTCCTTCACTTTTACCAGCTGCTTCTGCAAAAGCCTGATGAGGGGAATGACCTGACTCAAGCTGGCAGTGTCTGAACTGACTTCACGTATGGCAAGTTCGAAAGGCTGGAGAACCTTGCATAACACGGAAATCATTCTCCACTGCGCTTGAGTCAGGTGCATAGTGCATACCCCCTCCTTTGCCTATGTCATAGGTGGATGTATAGGCTTGAATGGCCTTTTGCTGCTCCTCCATCCTCTGAAGCATATAGAGGGTTGAGTTCCACCGCGTCACAACCTCTTGCTTCAGGTGATGGCGGGGCAGGTTCAAAAGTGTTTGCTGGCGCTCCAGTCTTCGGCACGCAGTCGCTGAATGGCGAAAGTGGGCAGAAATTTTTCGGGCCACCCAAAGCATCTCCTGCACACCCCTGTCGCTTTTCAGAAAATTCTGCACCACCAAGTTTATTGTGTAAGCAAAACATGGGACGTGCTGGAATCTGCCCAGATGTAATGCCCGCACAATATTGGTGGCGCTGTCAGATATCACAAATCCCCAGGAGAGTCTAAGTGGGGTAAGCCACTGGGCGATGATTTCCCTCAGTTTCTCTAAGAGGTTGTTGGCGGTGTGCCTCTTACTGAAACCTGTGATACACAGCGTAGACTGCCTTGGAACGAGCTGGCGTTTCTGAGATGCTGCTACTGGTGACGCTGCTGTTGTTGCTGCATAAGGTGATACATCTACCCAGTGGGTTGTCACTGTCATATAGTCCTTAGTCTGCCCTGTTCCATTTGTCCACATGTCCGTGGTTAAGTGGACATTGGGTACAACCGCATTTTTCAGGACACTGAGGACACTTTTTTCAGACGTTTCTGTACAGTCTCGGTATCGCCTGCCTAGTGAAGTGGAATCTAGACGGGATTTGGAACCGGGGACACACTACCTCCATCAATTGTCTAAAGCCCACTGCACTAATGGCGGATACCGGACGCACGTCTAACACCAACATAGCAGTCAAGGCCTCAGTTATACGTTTTGCTTCAGGATGACTGCTGTCGTACTTCATCCTCCTCGCTAAGGACTATTGGAGGGTCAATTGTTTAGTAAAAGTAGTGGTGTTCCTACTTCCTCTCTGGGATGATGAACGACTCCCAGCAGCAGCAGCAGTAGGCGTAGCAATGCAGGATCCTCCGGAGGAATCCCGGATAGGAGAGTCAGTCATGCCAGAGACATGGCCTGCAGGACTGCTTCCGATCCTGACTAAGGAGGAAATTGACGAGGAGGGAGTTGACGGTGTGGTTTGCAGGTGCTTGGATACAACAGGACAATGGGATTTAGGTGTCCCTGGACTGCTTTCGGTCTTAGCCAAAGTTTCTGAACTTGACAGTAACTTTTTATGAACGCGCTGCAGGTGCTGTATAAGGGAGGATGTTCCTAGGTGGTTAACGTCCCTACCCCTACTTATTTCACCTTTACATATGGTACATATGGCAAGACAGTTGTCCAAATTTGGATATAAATATTGCCAGACCAAAGAGGTGGAATGTTTGGTCTTCTGCCCACACATGACCGTGATGGGCTTTTTCATCCCACAGACAACAACTGTCTCCCCCGGAGCCGGATTTAAACAAACCACATCACCATCAGAATCCTCCTCGCCAACTTCCTCCTCAGCACCAGCTACACCAGTATCCTCATTATGTTGTACTTCAACAGTGACATCTTCAATTTGCATATCAGCAAGTGGACTGTGGGTGCTCCTTTCAGCACTTGCAGGGGGCGTGCAGATGGTGGAAAGAGCCACCTCTTCCCGTCCAGTGCTGGGAAGGTCAGGCATCGCAAACCGCCACCACACTTGGACTCTCCTTGGGGATTTGTGATATCTTCTTAGAACGCACAGTTCTTTGCTGTGCTTTTGACAGCTTAACTCGTTTGATTTTTTTTAGCGGGAGGAGGGCTTCCATCGTCATGTGAAGCTGAACCACTAGTCATGAACATAGGGAAAGACCTTAGCCGTTCCTTGCCACTCCGTGTCGTAAATGGCATATTGGCAAGTTTACGTTTCTCCTCAGATGATTTAAATGTTTTTTTTATGGTCATTTTCCTGAACTTTGTATGTGCCCTCTACTATGACATCGGCCTTGGCAGACGACATTGATGGCATGTTATCCTCTATGTCATGACTAGTGGCAGCAGCTTCAGCACTAGGATGAAGTGGTTCTTGATCTTTCCCTATTTTATTTTTATCGGAGAAAGTTTGGTCCTCCATTTATGTTATATTGATACAGTACAGCCAGCCCCTGTGAACTTTGGAGGAGTGGACACAGCCCCTATGGACAATAGCAGCACAGCGCAGCACAACACTACACTGCACTACACTACACAGCCCAGCCAGCCCTAACTCCCACCCTCCCTCTTCACTGTCCACAGCCGAGTGAGAAAATGGCGCCGACGCGGGTACCTTATATAGAATCCATAGCCCGCGAGACCTGGAAGGTGGGATGATGACGTTTTGCCTCGATTTCAAATCTGAGTCAGGCAGGAAAAGTCAGGCGGGAAAAGTCGAGCCTGACTCGGATCGGCCTCGGATCGGGGGGGGCTCGGGGGGGTTCGGATTTCTGAAATCCGAACCCGCTCACCCCTAATATATATATATATATACTGTATATACAATATTGTGTGGTTCAGCACTCCAAACAACAAGCCACTTAGCTGCAGACGGTGCCTTCACAAGAGTTCCATACAGTATGTCATAGGTGCAGCACTCGCCTATAACAAACCACTTCAAACATCATATAAATGCCATCAACTTTTCAGTGCTGTAATGCTGTATATAATTGTACTTGTTGATCCTACTACAATATCTCTTTGGAGGGCAAACAAATATGGCTGGTGCAGGTTGTCCTTTCATGTCAGGAGAGGGTGGAGAAGGAGGGGGAGGATGTCACGGTGCACAAAGCAGACCTGAAAGTACACTGTGCACATGCTCCAGAACCAAGCACAAGTTCCAGCAATGCAGAGATATATGCATTTCAATTGCATGTCCACTTGCTACTGAGTAGGCTTACTCGGGTTGTAACGGGATGTTCTTGCATACGCAGAGATAGAGATGGCGTGTTGACAACAGCAGACTATAAAGAGTTGCTAACATAAATATGCTTATTTTGAATTGCATCTGTATAGGGCTGGTGCAGGTCTGCAGTGATGATGATTATGACGAGTAACAAAACAAGTGTATGGATAGGGGTCAGACGCAATGCAAGATAATAAATAATAAATCTGTGTAACTATGCATATGTGCAAATGTATGCATTTCCTGTGACTACATCAGGACCATTGTTATACAGACATAGACTCTCATGCATGTCATGTGAAGGCAGAGGGGTGGGTGAAAGAGAGGAGAGGATGTCACAGTGAAATGCACTTCCTAAGCTTCTTCGCTCACTATGCTGTGTCATGTGACTGTGGTTGCCATGGTAGTCATGTAAATGTGCTGAATTATCAATCTTTAATAGTAGCCTGAAGAAAAAATAATTGCCAAACCACTTCTTACAGCCTGCCACAGAGGTTTATGTTAACAGAAATATATACAGTATATATATTTTCCTAAGGCATTATTGTTTAAATATCACTATGTCATTGAGATTAGATTATTTGTATGGATTCTCCTCTCCCCAGTTATCTGTCAGAATTTTTATGGTCCAGTGACAATATTTTATCTGAATGTTCCAGGCAATTGTCCATCGTAAAGAGACTATAGCTGCATACACACACAACGACTGAGTTAATGAACGATTTTAGTAAACGATTTTCTACCTTGAAAAAATGAACTAAAATCGTTTACTAAAGTTGTTCATTTACTATGTTCATTTAAATGTAATGAACGATTTTTGCATATTAACTTAATGAAAATCGTTGAGTTGACAAGTCTGACTGAACTACAAACTACAAACGTGAACGCGCATGAACAATAATCGTTCATCGTTTGACTCAGAAAGTGAACAATTTTTTCAAACAATTATCGTTAAACGATAATAGTTCAAAAAATTGTTGTGTGTGTATGCACCTTTAGGGGTCTATTTACTAAGCAGTGTTAGGAGAAGTGAAAAGTGAAGAGTGATAAGGTGCCAGCAAATCAGCTCCCAACTGTCATTTTTCAAACACAGCCTGTAAGATGACAGTTGGGAGCTGATTGGCTGGCACCTTATCACTTTTCACTTCTCCTAACACTGCTTAGTAAATAGACCCCTTAGGGCCTTAGTCAAAGGTGGTACGCAGCGGAAGTGAAGAAGTTATGCTAATGCCGCAGCCGCACCTAATGGCTGTATCTCTAATCCGCCCCTTGCATATAACGATCCACCATCGGCCGCTCCATCGAACTTTTGAGCAACCCTACAGCTGCTCAGAACGCCCGTTGGAAGTAAGGGTCCGCTAGGTCCAGTGATGCGACATGACCATCCACCCCCCGGGAACCTCCCACAAACTGTCGATCACTCTGCATACAAATACTCACTACGATCGCCATCAGCAATCCATCGCGACACTTGCGCAGTGCGTCTCAGGCGCAGCACGGAAAACACCGTCCAACTGCTGAAACATCGCCATCGCATCCACCGCTGAATCAGGCCCTTATGGGTTGATCCACAGTTACACGCTGCTGCGACCGCTTTAGCATTGTCCGCCGTAGCAGCTTCTGTGACTGTACGCTAATGCTAGTATTATCTCTCCTCCTGGTGTACGCCCGCTATAAGTCCTTCTCTGGTGTAAATCCGGGTGTCTACGTAAAACCACATGCTAGGTGCAGATTTTCCATCTGAGGGCCTGATCCACTACTAATAGCAACTGTGATTACGCACGCAGTCTCACTGCGATAGTATGCTAATCCATTGCGATTGCTATGCCGGCACAGCATAACATAAGGACGCGCATCTTACCTTACACACATCCGTAATGTTTAGCAAAACTGCAAAACCAGGTAACATCGAGCACAATCGCAGCCTCACGCACACTCCGCACACCCTGCACCCATTATAAATACGCCCCTGACTAAGGAATGGAGGGTAAAACTACTTGTGTATTTATTGACACTAGGGAGAGGGAGGTACTGTTACAATGGGTGCCTATGGACATGGGGGGGGGGGTTAGCCAGTTAAATTATTAAACCTGATCAAACTTTTTGCCTTGCTTGAATTTAGCTAATTTAATTTTGGTCGATCTGGAATTGAAGAATTTTTGATACATTTTATTATTAACTGTGCAGCCGATTGGATGAACCTGCTTGAGAAACAATTTCAGCATCTGTACTATCCAGCTTTTCCTATGTCACATGTTGGAGGATTAACACAGGACCGATTGGCCTTTGGAATGCACAGTATATTACTTTTTTCCCATACTTCACCATCAATGAATGGGAACTTTCACTGTCTGCAAATAATGTCACTCTGTCAAATGGCAAAACGGAGGAACCATTGAAATGTGTGACCTAATCTCTTAATAAGCCTGAGAGGCACAGAGAGAATATTCTCCTCTGAATGTCAGGAGAAAATATCTGTAAGACTATCCCGTCTACGCAATGACTGGCCAGGCTGTTTTCCGTACAATCCTGAACATATTTTCCTGGCTCCTCTCCTATGACTGTAAGAATTAAACTCTGAACCAGTTTGCCTGTTGCCTTGGAGACATTCTACGTTCCCCTCCGGGCTCACTCACATTTCTGCCACTGCCTGGGACTCACCTGGGAAATGACGCCTTTGATCATAAATCTTCTGCTACTCAGCTGTACACATTCATGATGGCAATACATATAAAAGTGTCTAGGAAGAGAACTGTGCATTAAGCTGCTTAGGTCTGGAGTGAAGGTAATAATAGTCTGCAATGTGAAAGATGCTGTAAGTCAGCTATAGAGGTAGGCAACATTATTATCTATATAATAATTCCGTAAGGTCTGTCCCGCCTCCAATATTTGTGCGCCATTCCTCCAATTGCTCCCACTGCTAGGGAGACGGGACAGATCTAGAAGGCATCCGAATAGATCTACAGTGTCTAGATAGACAGTCAATAGGTTGAAACCAGATGGTCGATAGGGTCAAAAGGTCAACAGGGTCAAATGGTCGACAGTTAAAAGGTCGACGTGCTCAAAAGGTCATCACATACATTGTCACAGAAAAGGTCTACTTATGGTTTTTCATGATTTTTAGGGTTAGGCCCTTGGTGGAGGGGTCGGGGTATGTTGCGGAAGTGGATGGTTAGGGTTATGCACTAGGGGGAGGGGGAGGATTAGGGTTAAAAACATAAATAACCATGTCAACCTTTTGACCATTTGACACTGTCGACTTTAGTTCATTTCGACCTTTTAACTATCGACCATTTGACCTTGGCGGCCTTTTTAATCCAGTCAACCTATTGCCTATCGACCCTGTGGTGTAGACCTATTGAGTGTCTATCTATACCAATGTATATTATATTATACAGCACCTATCTAGGAGAAGAGGAGAACCCTCTGGGGGGCGGTATGGAAGGGGGTCAGACCGAGGTGATGGGTACCTTTGCTAGTTATTAATAATATCTTTCATTTATATGGTGCCTCAAGAGTTCCATAGGAGAAGTGGTAGAAGAGTGGGTGAAGATGGAGTTGGTATACCAGTGAGTAAGAAGCTATAGTATTCTACATGAGAGATGATAAGGATGTGAATGATAGTTTTAGTGACCTCCATGGTAAGAAAGTTCCTGATCCTGGAAATATTATGGAGGCAGCAGGATTGTGAGAGGGACTGAGTGTTGGGGTTGAAGGAGCGAGCAGAGTTGAGGATGACAGACAGTGGACTTGGTAGTCTGAGGTGAGGGAGGGGGGAAAACGACAATGACTTCCATTGCAGAACTGTTGGGTTCGATGCTTGAGTGAACATTAGTCGGTTTTGTGAATGTACCTGGCATGATCCTGCAATGTGCAGGATGAAGAGCGGATAGTATGCAAGTAGGCATGATGCAGAGTTATGCAACTCAGTCGCACCGCATCGCCAAGTACTGTTGGAGGGGTGTAAATGAGTTGTTACTTGGCGTTCACATGTTAATTGCAGGCTATGCAAAGTTGTGCATACAAGACATTACGCTTTTCAGGTGGATCTTTAGCTCCAGTGTTTGTGCAAGCACACGTTGATAATGATGACATTGATGAAACCAAGGTACGTATAGGATCGGTCCCACCACAGAGGTGCTTACAACATTTAGGGAGTGATTTAGAGTTGTGCACTGGTCCCAGTTACCATCAGCAGGTCATATTTTGTGGATGTCTTAAATCATGTACAGGTGGGTTCTAGTTTGCTGGGTCAGTAATTATCCCACCTGCTTCCACAGAGAGATAAATCCTCAAAACACGACCTGTTGGGAAAACTTCAGGGCTGAGGTTGAGAACCACTGGTCTAAAGCAAGGAGGTTAAGTGGCCTGTTACCAGTTGGAGTGTAACTGTACTACTGTATGCCAGGAGGACCTACCCAATAGCAGTGGGAATATTTAGTAAAATTACTGAGTTACACTGTGTTCTATTCGTTATGGTAGTTATTGTTATTTACAGTATGTGTTGTAATTCATTGAAGCGTCTACTGCAGTGAGGGTCCTGCTCGGTCATCACTGAGGAGGCCACCATGATGTTTGGACCCCGATGAAAGCCCTCTCTCCTTGGTATTATGACAAAGGAGAGAACCTATCTCTGCTAGCTCTGAGCAAAATTTCTATTCCATTGCATAATTGGAGTAGAGCAGCATAGCAAAGATAAATGTTCCTTCTCCATCCACTTCCCCCATTTCCATAATCCCGCTGACTGGTTTCTGTTCTCTACTCTGCCAATTGCCGCGCACTGGAGCACCAACTCCATACTTTGTTTGGAATGCCCTAGGTACACCCATCCCCTCCCCCCTGTGTGTGTAAACTGCGGCTCCTCCGCTAATAGGAATTTTATTTTCTAGAAACCTATGCCCCTTGGTAGAAATCTTGACACAGCCGTGCAAATCAAGGCGTCTGCTTTGCACCTCATAAATTACCTCCTCTGGTTTGTAACATAGAACATGATTTGTATACAGGCTCCTCCAGCGTGACCCTGGTGAAACTGACTCTGCAATCATAATTCAATTCTAACACACTGTGCGCCTGAGAATCTTGCTTTGATCCTTGTATTAGCAGCACAAGTTCACAAAGCATCTCGAGAGCCTCACGGAACAGCAATAAATAATTAGCGCCTTCTTGTCTATAGACTATATGGACACAGGGCCTGATTCAGACCCGGTCGCAAGCACTGATCGCTTGCAACCGGGTTGATGGTGGCCCAGTCGTGCGCATGCGCGAGACCCGGATAGCGATGGGCACTCGTACCAAAGGGGGCGTGCTGTCTATGTTGAGTGACAGCACGCCCCCTTTGGTGGGCGGGCCGGGGGAGTGGCTGCCCAAACGGAGGCGTTCCCATGTGAACGCCTCTGTCTGGGGGCGGCCCCACTGACATCACGAGTGATGTCAGTGGGAGAGATTTCGGCTCTGTTTGAGCCGAAATCTCTCTGGGGCTTGCGGAAACGAGACTCTACCAAAAAAGGCCGATGGTCGCGATGGTCTTGACCAGTGCGACCATCTTCCTGGCCGCTCGCTATAGCTGTGGGTGGTCACCCACAGCTATGCGTGCAGCCAGGAGGTCGCTCTAAAAACAAGTAGGCCAGCCCTGATTCAGAGCGAGCGCTCTGTCAGAGCATCCGGCTCTGAATCAGGGCCACAGTCCTTTGATTTGAAAGGTATATTATATCAAACTACAAACTAACTATAAACCGCATAGGCAAACGCAGGGGGGGTTTCTGTCTGCCTGGAAACCCCCCTCCCCAGCACACACCATGACCACAATAGAAATAGTAATATAATAGAATGTTACTAGCGCTGCATGTTCTTCTCAGTATCACAAATGAAATGATTAGCACCAACTGTGCGTTTAAAATGTGTCAGCTAGTAATAAATATACCTGTGTACCAACTAGGACATGTGGAAAACATGCACTGTTAGGGGTGCACTGCTATAGACCCTCAATAGGGTTAATTATTAATTCTGTATATTAATACACTATCCAGTACATAAGGAGACCAATATGTACATATATATGTCCAGGGCAGTGCTAAGTTCTTCTGCTGCTCCTCCAGACACCCGGACTTGCTCTAATGCTCTGGAATGGTGCCCACATCTGAAGAACAAGATTCTGCTCAGACAGGATGGACCTACTGCTACATCTAATGGCTTACTGTGATCGCTGGTCCTGTATATGCTGGAATTATCCAACACAATATACTTTCTATGTAACATATTAAAGCTGGATAAGTGCTAATTCTGCCCTCTTCATGGACTGTCCACACTCACTTTAAAATCAAGCATTTGGAAACCCCCCTCTAGAAATCCTGCGTTTGCCACTGAACCGGGCTATTCAGCATAATACTGGGACCTACATATGCACCCCCCTGAGTACTAGCACTATCAGGAACTGTTCTGGACACGTTTCAGAAAATATAAACCCAATTAGTGCTATACATTGTTTCTAGAATTAGAGGCTCATTTTTACTTATTAATGTTTATTTTTATTTTATGATTATTTATTTTAAGTATTTTTAGATTTTCTGATGCCGATCTATACCTATTATAAACTAAATTGTAATGGTTGTGTCTGTATATAGAATTTTTGGGAGAAATGTACTCCTTGGGACTGTGTATGAACTACAGAGACCAAAAAAAAAATCAGAATTATTGTTTGTCTGTTCGTTCCGGCATCACACAAAAACTACGGGATGAATTTGGATTGCGTTTTCAATATTGTATAGCCTAAGTCACCTAGAAAGAAACGTAGGTATGTATTATCTCAATGTGGCATCAGGGAGAGGAGCAATAAAGGAATAAAGCAATAAAGGCAATTTGGGACATATACTTTTAGGGACTCTTTATGAACTCTAATTATTTCAAGGGTTATCGCACTCAGCGGGTTGGGTATGATATCCCGGCTGTCGGGATGCTGCTAGTCAGAATACCGAAAGCTGCATTCCGACAGACAGAATCACAACACGCAAGTATTTTTTGTAAGCCCTACCCTAACCCACCTTCAGGGGCGTATCTATAATGTGTGCAGAGTCTGCGCAGCACACGGGCCCCTGGGTCCAGGGGAGCCCCGCACCGCATACTCTGCACCCATAATATGCTTACCTCTCCGGAGTCCCACGTCGACATGGGGGTCAGGCGCTATAGAAACGTCTGGAAAATTGCCGCGGCCATTTCCCTGTCGTTAGCGCATGCGCAGTACTGGGAAAATGGACGCCGCGGCCATTTTCCCGGGGACCTGCGCATGCACTATATAGACTATGGACACACTCTAGTGCCCAGAGTCTATAACTCCGGCGCTGTCCGCGCACAGATCAGTGTGCTGCCGGCTGCCGAACAGAGAGGAGGGGGCCCCCTCCTCTCTAGAAATGCCCAAGCCCACCTTTCTCGGTGCCTAACCCTCCCTCCGCAGTGGCTAAACCTCACCTCCCCAGTGCCTAAACCTCCCCCTAGTAACCCCGCTAGCTAATGCTACCCTCCCCGTGCACCCCGATACTTACCTTGGGGATGCCGACGGTCGAGATTTCCGCGCCAGTATTAGGACCATCGGCAACCCGCGCACCGGGATGCCGACTACATTACCCCCGACTCAGCCCCTATACTGTATATGTAATTTATGATTATCTTTGTATGTGTGTGGTGGTAAACCAGGTGTGTCCTACTCCTTATACAATAGACATATTGCGGGTGGGGGTAGGTGTAGGCAGTATACTACACAATAAAGCACAAACCTTAAAACACTGAGTATGAAAAATGAAAATGACAGGAATAGTTGTCTACAGATAGTGGTTCAGAGCAGTCAGTATTATGATAAATTGTGTACAGTCTCGTATGCTGGTTAGAGAATGGTATAAGAGACTGTACACAATTTATAAGGACATGTGTACCCGTCCCCCTGCATGCTAACATTGTATGTCAATAGGTTAACACTGTGATTAACCAATAAAATCCTTTTAGTTCCGCTGAACAATACCAGACATCTACGCAAGCGAAGCTGCGGGCAAACGCTAGTTAGTAATAAATATATTTGTATTTGTGGCACTTCTGAGTGTGTATAATTTTTAAGGGCTGCAGTCTAGGTTTTCAATCTAATCTCGTTTATGCCTCAAAAATTGTTCCCTTTTTCTCATTAACCTGCTGCTAATTGCCTTTAGTTTTCAATATAATAGCTATTTAATATATTAGTCAAGGATTGCACTGCGTTAGGGGTATGTTTGTTTGCTAGAGTTTTATTTTTTTTTATGTATACTATGCTGTTTGCTTGGATCTCCTATTTACTGCCCCACTGCATATTATAAAATATTTTATACATATTCTTTTTTTATGTGATTTTAAATGTTGTGTATTTATAAATTTTGATTAATACATTATATTATAATAGCGTTATATATATTTTTGTACATTTATAAGTGTTCTCCCAGAAGTTATATTATTTGTATTGCTTACATTAAGCTTTTTTGTTCTCTTTTACCCAGCCAGAATGTTTCCCCCGATTACTCCGTCTCTCCTTGGATTAATGGCCCATCTCCTTCTCCTCTATCCTGCGGCCCTCGGCACAGACTTCCGTTCTGCTTTCTCCGTTGCCCGTACCAGCAGTATGGAAGGAGGCCCTGAGATGGTCATCACATTTGACAAGGTGTACGTAAATATTGGAGGGGATTTTGACCCCAAAACTGGGATTTTCAGGTGTCGTATTCCTGGAGCTTATTATTTCTCTTTCACCATTGGAAAGTTCCCCAAGAAAAACCTATCAGTCATGCTGATGAAGAACAAGAATGAGGTCCAGGTGATTGTCTATGATGAGCATCACCACAAAGAGAGAAAGGTGGCAAGTCAGAGCGCGATGTTACAACTCGATTATGGAGACACAGTTTGGCTTCGGCTCCATGGAGACCCAAAATATGCCCTCTACAGTAATGTTGGGCCTTATACAACCTTTAATGGCTATTTAATCTACCCAGATACATCCTATTTCCAAGGTGGCAGTGACTCCTACAAGCTTCAAAACTCCCAGAACATGGTGACATCTAAAGAGGGGTCCTCGGAGCAGAATGAAGTCTACAGAAAGAATACAATGGCAGCTGACCAACCAGCCATAGACGCAGACCCTAGGTCGGCTTTCTCAGTTGCTCGAACCCAAAGTCTCATTGGAACAGAGGACAGGAAGACGCAGCACCAGCCAATCACCTTCGACACAGAGTTTGTGAACATTGGAAGAGATTTCAACCTGTCTTCTGGAGAATTTCGGTGCCGCATGGCTGGTGCGTACTACTTCTCCTTCACCATCGGGAAAATGCCATCTAAAACCATGTCCGTCAAGCTGATGAAGAACCAGAATGAGGTCCAAGCCATGATCTATGATGACAGCCACTCCAAAAAGCGAGAGATGCAGAGCCAAAGCCTGATGTTGTCTCTGCAACCCGGAGACACAGTGTGGCTCTATAGCTACAGACATGAAGGCTACGGAGCCTACAGTAATCACGGAAAATACATTACATTCACTGGGTTCTTGGTGTACCCAGAAGCAGCTCCCAAGCAACATATACCAATAACAAACCAAAAACCAGAAATAATTACAGAGATTTGACGGATACTGTGACAGTACCAAATTTTGACTTGTAAACAAGGCTTGATTTGATATTAGGTGATCTAGGCACATGCCTACTGGTACCCTAATAATAACAGAGGCACTAAGCGTGTGTCAACTCTACCCACATTACCGATCACAGCCCTCGTGTTAGTAGCACTGCTCATTTTGTCAACGTCTGCACCCTCTGAAGTCAACGTCACTTATTTGGTCTTCAGCCCTGGCTGATGGATTAAGAGCCCGATTCACTACGGATCGCGGTTGCGATTAGGCCCGGAGGTCTGCTGCAAAAAATATGCTAATGAAAGCCATTGCAAAGCCATCGCACAGCCAGCATAGAGACGCTCACTACCACTATCTCACATCCGTAATACCTTGCAGTCCTGCGTATACATCGTTAACATCGAGTAACATCGGCCCCTCATGCACAATTATAGCAGGTCTAACCTTACTCAGAAATTGCTAACCTCGTTGTACGCAGTGAGTACTCAAGCTGCGTATGCCGTCGCAGTGGCTAATTTATGCACGCCCATGCAACGGCGTTCAAACCTATAGGCACGCCTACGTTTCTCCGGCCACTCCCCTGTCACCGCCCCCAAACGCTGACCTCCCGTCACTCACTCTGCGATGGCTCTCTTTCTGCGTGAGTGACCGCAGAGCGATCGCAATGCTAACTCACGCACACGTGCTGCGGTGTGCACCAGTACTGAATCAGGACCTAAGTCGGGATGTAGCCAGAATTATCCAGAAGTGATATCTTGGTTATCTCTGAACCTGAAATTACTAAGTATAATAGGAGTAAGATTATAGAAATCACTTTGGGATAACATTGGCTGCATCCGTAGTGATGTCTAGGCCCAACTCAAATGTAAATTTGTCCTTACCTGTATATTTCTATCCCTGGAAGCTCTGTATTTGCCCTCTTTATTTGTCTGTCGGTGAGCATGTTATAAAACAGTGTACTTGCATGAATGGGGTGATGCACCCCCTTATTTGCCATAACTAATTGTGATCGCATAAGGAATACAAGCAGCAGCAGAAGGAAGAACCTATACAAACAGGGAAGCACAGTGTAAGATACACCAGTAAGCAACAGAGAACACTATTAAGGGATTAAAACAAGAAATAATAAAATTGTTTTCTAATAAACATGTGTTTGTTACTTTTAATGTCATTAACAGTGTCTGTTTATTAAAATATGTGCGATTTAATTTACATGGAATCCTCTGGGGGAGCTTATTTCTGAATCTAGCAGTTGATTAAAGCTGCTAATGAACTCACATATCACCGATCGGCAAAATCCACAGCACAGTGTTGCAGAATCTCAGTGGCACTGACATCAAATTCTATCACTGTTGCAGGTGATGTGATAATGTGCGTTCATGAAATACTGTAATGATGTGGAAAAAAATAATTTTCAACTCTGCACGTGTGTTTGTGTGTGTATATACATTATATATATATATATATATATATATATACACACACACACACACACAGTTCTGTGGATGCAGGCACTCCCTAGACAATCATCTGGCCGAGGTGCTCACTTTTTAAGGCAGACGGCAAAGCAAATAAGTGTCACACTTCGGACTTAACAATAAGATATCACACTTAGGTCCTAAGGTCAACATTTTGAGTTAATCCAAACTCGTCATCGGGACATACGAGTTTGGATTAAAACTCGAAATGTTGACCTTGATACCTAAGTGTGATATCTTATTGTTAAGTCCGAAGAGTGACACTTATTTGCTTTGATATATATATATGCTAGGCATGGTCATACTTCAGTAGTGTGCCACATGCATTTATTTTACACTTGTTGTATTAATTGTAAAAGTCCACATTTCTTTAGTTTCTTAAATGTATTCCCTTTCCGTGACACTGAGCAATAATAAATCTTTATATCATGCAATAGGATATACCCCTTTCCTTGCAAACTAAGGCAGCATGGATGGTGTAATGGTTAGCATTAATGGCTCACAGCATTGATGTCTTGGGTTCAATTCCCACTATGGTCCTAACTGTGGGGAGTTTGTATAGTCTCCCTGTGCTTGCGTGGGTTTCCTCCCACACTCCAAAAATATACTGGTAGATTAATTGGCTACTGACAAATTATCCCGTGTGTGTGTACAGGTGGTACTGTAGGTAATTTTGGGATCTAGGTAACAACCCTTGGAGAGAGATAAAGTACTAACCAATCAGCTTCTGTCATTTTTCAAACACAGGGGCAGATGTACAACCATGGGCAAAAGTTTTGAGAATGACACAAGTATTAGTTTTCACAAAGTTTGCTGCTTCAGTGTTTTTAGACCTGTTTATCAGATGTTACTATGGTATACTGAAGTAACATTACAAGCATTTCATAAGTGTCAAAGGCTTTTATTGACAATTAAATTGTTTATGCAGAGTCAATATTTGCAGTGTTGACCCTTCTTTTTTAAGACCTCTGCAATTTGCCCTGGCATGCTGTCAATCAACTTCTGGGCTACATACTGACTGATGGCCGCCCATTCTTGTCTAATCAATGCTTGGAGTTTGTCAGAATTTGTGGGTTTTTGTTTGTCCACCCACCTCTTGAGGATTGACCACAAGTTCGCAATGGGATTAAGTTCTGGGGAGTTTCCTGGCCATGGACCCATAATTTCGATATTTTGTTCCCCGAGCCACTTCGTTATCACTTTTGCCTTATGGCAAGGTGCTCCATCATGCTGGAAAAGGCATTGTTCATCACCAAACTGGTCTTGGATGGTTGGGAGAAGTTGCTCTTGGAGGATGTTTTGGTACCATTCTTTATTCATCGCTGTGTTCTTAGGCAAAATTGTGAGTGAGCCCACTCCCTTAGCTGAGAAGCAACCCCACCCATGAATGGTCTCAGGATGCTTTACTGTTGGCATGACACAGGACTGATGGTAGCGCTCGCCTTTCCTTCTCTGGAAAAGCATTTTTCCAGTACCCCAAACAATCTGGAAGGGGATTCATCAGAGAAAATAACTTTACCACAGTCCTCAGCAGTCCAATCCCTGTACCTTTTGCAGAATATCAGTCTGTCCCTGATGTTTTTCCTGGAGAGAAGTGGCTTCTTTGCTGCCCTTCTTGACACCAGGCCATACTCCAAAAGTCCAAAAGTTTTTGCCTCACTGTGCGTGAAGATGCACTCACTCCTGCCTGCTGCCGTTCCTGAGCAAGCTCTGCACTGGTGGTGCCCCGATACCACAGCTGAATCAACTTTAGGAGACGGTCCTGGCGCTTGCTGGACAATCTTGGGCGCCCTGAAGCCTTCGTCACAGCTATTGAACCTCTCTCCTTCACAACTATTGAACCTCTCATCAAGTTCTTGATCCGATAAATGGTTGATTTAGGTGCAATCTTACTAGCAGCAATATCCTTGCCTGTGAAGCCCTTTTTGTGCAAAGCAATGAGGACTGCACGTGTTTCCTTGCAGGTTACCATGGTTAGCAGAGGAAGAACAATGATTTAAAGCACCACCCTCCTTTTAAAGCTTCCAGTCTGTTATTCTAACTCAATCAGCATGACAGAGTGATCTCCAGCCTTATCCTTGTCAACACTCTCACCTGTGTTAACGAGAGAATCACTGACATGTCATCAGCTGATCCTTTTGTGGCAGGGCTGAAATGCAGTGGAAATGTTGTTTTGGGATTAAGTTCATTGTCATGGCAAAGAGGGACTTTGCAATTAATTGCAATTCAACTGATCACTCTTCATGGCATACTTGTGTCATTCTCAAAACTTTTGGCCATGGCTGTATGAAGCTCTGGAAAGTGATAAAGTGCAGAGTGACAAACGACCAGCCACTCAGCTCCTAACTGTCATGTAACAGGTTGCGTTTGAAAAATGACAGTTGGCAGCTGATTGTTTGGTCGTTTATCACTCTCCACTTTATCACTTCCCCTAACTTCATACATCTGCCCCACAACTTGTAAACTGACAGGAGCTGATTGGTTGATACTTTATCTCCCGTCCACCGTATCTCTCTCCAAGGTTTAGTACACAGACCCCATAGATTGCTGTCTCCACTGAGGCAGAAACTGATGTGAATGGCTAAAATAGTCTATATAAAGCGCTGCGGAATATGTTTGCGCTATATAAATAACTGGTGGTAATTAAATAATAACTAGGGGGGTTATGGAATAGGTTCTGAGATTACACAACTGGCGTCATTTCGCAAGATTACCTCTAAATATAAAGGCAAAAAACAGCCTTATAACTGATTATTGCTTTAAATGTATAACCAACATGTAATGAATGCATTAAACAAGGGCGACCTTACATCAGACTACAACACTTTGTTGTTGATCCAGAGTTACATGCCAGTCAGTCGCAATTGCTCCCTCATTGTATGCACGGATCTAGATGTGTATACAGAGTTGACCAGGAGATGCATTTGGAAGCAGACTGAGGCCTGCATATGTACGACTGCATAGCTCCCATTTGTGTCCACATGCCCATGATAAGCCCTAACTAAACCTAGCCTATGTGCCAATATGTTGCCTCCCAGTTTCATCCCACCACCCAAGATGCGATCGAGATTCACACTCGGCATCTGCGTAGATACTTTTGCTCCACTCTCGGGAATGCGCAGGGTGAAGCCACGCAAAATCCATATGCAAAACCGACATGCCTTCAACTCTGCATGAGCCTCTCTGTCCTTCAGCCAAACCTTTATCCATTCTAGTATCCTGGAGGCAAATCCAAGAACTCGATTCTGGATTAATTTACCATTTTAAAAGTAACTTTGCACCTTGGTAAAACCTTGTTGCACTGCAAGGGGTGCAAATACATTATTTTTGCATGTGCGGCAGTAGCATCACTAGGGGCGTGAAGACGGCACCAGATGAGACCATCCAAGTCGTCACTGAGCATGGATGACCCCAAACTATTTTCGTTCTACCCAACTGCTAGATCCAGATCTCTTACAAGAGAATGCCCTATTCCAATGTTTCCCAAACTCCGTCATTACAGTCCAGGGTTTAAGGTTATCCATGCTTGAGTCTAAATGGTTAAATCAGTGCTTGCGCACTGCATACGCAGTACGCACCATCGGCGGATCCTGGGTACGCTGTTGCAGCTGCGATCTGTAATGAATCAGGCCCTAACTCACTAGTGCTCAAGCTTGGATATCCTTAAAACTGGACTGTAATGCCCTATTCTGCAGGTTCTCAAACGGAATCGGTACGATTGGAATCCCGACACCAGCATCCCGGCAGCATTAGAAAACCTGATCGTCTAAAGGTAAGTACTAACCTAATTCTACCCCCTAACCCTCCCTTTGGGGTGCCTAACCCCTCCTCTAAATGCCTAAACCTAACCCCCCCCTTCCCTGCTGCCTAAACCTAAGTCCCCCGAAGGGGTGCCTAACCCTAACCCCCCCTTCCCCTAGCCTAAAGCTCACCTCCCAGGGGGGGTGCCTAACCTTAAGTCCCCCCCGAGAGCCCTAAACCTAACCCTCCCCCCCCCTGCGGCCGGCATCTCTTTGATCGGGATGCTGGGCGTCGGTCTCCCGGCGTATGTCTAATGACAGGCGTCGGCATATCGACGCCTGTCTTTAGACCCTAGCCGGGATATGACAGTCGGGTCATACCTCTCAAACTCGGTCCTCAGGACCCCGCACAGGTCACATTTTCCAGGTCACCCAGCAGGTGCACAGGTGTAGTCATTACTTACTGACACATTTTGAAAGATCCACAGGTGAAGCTAATTATTTTTCACTTGTGATTTTTAGAGGAGACCTGGAAAACATGCACTGTGAGGGGGTCCTTAGGACCCAGTTTGAGAACCTGTGCCCTATTCTATAGATTCCTTTTGGGGAAAATCACTTTTTTGTTCCCCAGAGCAATCAACTTCATAGTTGCAGATACAACTTCAGTATCACATTTGTACTTTGTGAGAAGAGAAAATAAGCGATATAAAGAGACCGCTGCTGGGACAGGTCTACAACGCTCATTCCGAACGCCTCCAGATCATACAGTGGGCTCAGCTACTCCTCTCCAAGCCAGTCTCTGGGGGGCAATATAGGGTGAAACTGAAACATAGGGGGCAGTTTCTGACAGTTACCGATTACTCTCACTGTGCATATGACAGCACTACATACACATTGTGCAATTCATGGAAGAAGTATAGATTGTAAGAATTGAGGGCCTGATTCAGAGCCGGACGCTATTTGCGGACGGTCGTTCCAAAAAAGGGGCCGGCTATTTAAATTGAGCGCTCACTCTTTGCGGTTTGACGCCTCTATGTGCGAGCGAGCGAATGAAAAATGCGCTCGCTATTTTGTAAAGACGCCCCTTTGCCGTTCGCATCACACGTCATCTCCAGTATTTATTAGATTAATCGAGAACATCGAAAGGCATCTGAACTGCTCGCAGTGCTTGTGGTAGGATTTTCTTACCGCTATCACTGCGAGCAGTTCAGGCTAAAAGACAACCAAGTGACGTGGTCGATTACGCTCCTGTACTAATTATGCACTCCCATTAAACGCCCTTTTGACCATTACGCACGCCTGCGTTCGGATCTCCACTCCCCCGTTTTCAAGCACCTTCCCCTGTTACCACCCACAAACGGTACATTCTGTCAATCAAATTAGCAGCCCCTCGCTGTTTTGCGAGCGCACGATTTCTGACCGCAATGACTGGTTTGCGCATGCGCATTACGACCCATACGCATGCGCAGTTGTGCAAACATCGCTCAGAGCGAACGAGCGGCTCTGAATCAGGCCCTGAATTCAGCATGCAGAAAGAGAATAATCGTATTGTGCAGTTATTCCTTCCTTATATAATAGGGATATCTCCACGGATAAATATTGGCAAACCGATACTTTCCCTGCAAATAGTCCACATCCATCACATAGAGTGGACGTTTGTAAAATTTAGTGCATAAATAAACGTGTGAAAAAAAAAAAATGGAATTCGCACCATAAGAAGTATTTTGCTTTGGAAACATTAGAGGGGATATAATGTTTGATAATCATGTAATTTAAAGTAGTAAATTATTATGACATAATGGACTGTTGGTGCCCTGCGATGAGGTCATTGGGGTAAGTACCTACTCCCCTCCCCCCCCCCAAAAAAAAAATACCCCACACAAATTTCCTGACCCTGAAAACGGCTTACCCTATAGAAGCGGCTGGGTCTTCTTAAAAAAATATGGTCGTAGCTGGTTCACCAGAGCGGTTTTAGGCAGACTGGCGCATGGTTTGGGAAGAACATGACCAAGGCTTATTTGAACAATATGGGTAACACATGTGTGCGGCATCTTGTCACATATACTATATATTCATGCTAGGGATTAGTTACTCAGTCCCAGCAATACAGAGTAGGGGATTGCAATTAATAACAGGTAAATACAAACCCCCATTTGATTCAAACTATAAAATGGAGACATATTACTGTACACAATGACCCGGCAGGTTCATCTGTAACTATATTTTCTATAACCAGCCATATAGACAAGGAGCAGTCACTGCCCAACATAATTAGTATAAAGTGTAACAGAAATGCCATGATATTATGGGACAAAGCATGGATGGATATCCACTGAGCAGCCAAATTATTATGCCCACCTGGTTGGAACGGTGTTGGGCCACCTCTTTTGTTCTTAATACAGCTTGAAATTCTTCGAGGCCTGGATTCTATTGTCAGCATGTTTTCAAGGTGAATATTAGCCCAAATGTGAGTCGAGGCAATGCAAGAAGGATCCATGCTTTAGTGCGATTGTCTCCATACCCTCACCCAACCATCTGCATGGTGTAACTGAAGATGTGTTTTTCGCCAGACCACATGACTCATTTCCAATCATTTATTGTCCAATTCCTCTGGTTCCTGAGCAAACTGGAGGCGTTTCAACCAGTCTGCAGCAGCTGAGAATGGCGTGCGGACAGGCCTCCTGCTTCTGTAGCCATAGGATGTAGTAATATAGTTGGCCCCCGATTCAGATTATCTGTAATTTAATGTACTGTTGCCCGTCTATGGGACTGAACAAGTCTGCACACTCTACCGACTGCCGGGCTCGAAAAAGTCACCAGTGCGTTTGTTTTGCGAATACTTGCACCAATACTGCCAAACAATTATTCCACGTACAAAGTCTGTCAGATCGTGTCCTTTACCCATTATTTCATGAGTGATACACTTCACTGCATACCACCACCTTTCCGGTCTTATACAGATTCAGACATCCTACGTCAGCAATATCTGCGGAATAGCTACTCTGCATAAAATCGCCTGGTGCATAATAATTTGGCCTCTCAGTGTATAGTACATGAGAGTTGTGTGCTGTGACCATGCCTAGGAGAGTAGATGGCTACTCTGATGATCTGCTAAGGCCACTGCCTGTAGTCTGATGATCCGATTGGCTGCAGGTTGCTGTATCCCTGCTCACTTTAAATCGAAGGACATCCCGGATGAGCAGGAGAAACACAATAGCAAAAGGAAACAACCTGACTGTGCAACCAAGCTGCCTATATAAGCTCAGAACACTCAGCCTTGAAAAATCGGGACTGTTGGGGGGGGGGGGGGGTGATGGGTGATTAATATATGAAAGGAAGCAATCTACAATGTACACACATGTCACCTTCTCCTGTAAATACTTGGTCAGTGTTAACCAGGAAGCTTTCACCTCTCACCCTTTCAGAACCCAATTTCAGATGCAGTTTGCTTCATATGCCCTCAATGCGGATGAACATTGAGGAATATAAACAGAATTCCTCAAGACAATAGGGGAACAATCGTGAGCTCCAATTCACCATAATCACAGACTTTTGCTGCAGAATTCAAAGGGGCTATTTTACTAAGAGGGCAATCCTGCCTGGCTATGCCTTTTAAAAGAAAATCCTTAAGACTTCACATTGATTCTCAGACAAATTTGCTGGTACAGCCAGACATTTACAGTAGGTGTTTATTTTATGTACATAAATAGGTTACAGGCTGCATACAAGGACACAGAATTGCACAACACATGCTGCCTCTATTTTGTCTCCCCCTTAGGTTCTCCTGCCTCTAGCTTTGGGCTCTCCTGCTCCTCCCGGTGAGCTGGGAAGGTCTCCCACGGGCTGCTCAAATCAAATTTTCGGAATTCCTGCGCCAGTTGCACTGGCTCTGCCACGACGCGTTTTACCTCATCATCATAACGCACCTGGGAGACAAGAGGACATCGCATGTAATTATCTCCAAGAGCAACCGGCACCTGATGCACACAGCGTGAATTTAGAGCTAAATGTTTGCAAACAAGAACAAGGGGGAGATGTACTAAGCTTTGGAGAGGGATAAACTGGAGAGAGGTAAAGTACCAACCAATCAGCTCCTGTCATTTTACAGGCTGTGTATGAAAAAAAAAAGAAAATTAGGAGCGGATTGGTTGGTACTTTCTCTCTCTCCACTGTATCCTTCTCCAGGTTTCGTACATCCATCCCCAAGTCCGAAAAAATTTATGATGTTATGCAGTGTAAGGGGAGGCTCTCAGAGGGAGCATCTGCAATCTGTTCTGTAAGCTTCCTCATAGCCGCCCACCGCAGAAAAATATAGATCCCACTATAGAGATAAGGGGGAAGGGAGGGTGGGGGGAAGGTTATGGTTTTAAAAAAAACACACTCTGAACCTCGTCCAATAAGAAGCAGATGGAAGTGATATATATATATACATCAATACAATCTGATAGATCTGATTCCAACTAAGCGACATTATCTCATGGAGAGTGACTAGAGCAAAGAATGTCTACAGCTCTCTGCAAAGTATTTCCTCCACAGCTGGACCCCTCATGCTAACTCTGTCTGCTTAGTATCCTTCCCACCCACGCAGACACTGAGTATTTAGAGTGCTCTATCTGAAAAAGAATAGAGAAATGACAGTTTGCAGAAGCCAGTGACAGCATCTTCTGTTACATAGGGACAGTGATCACAGGCAGCATCTTCTGTCACATAGGTACAGTGATCACAGGCAGCATCTTCTGTTACATAGGGACTGTGATCACAGGCAGCATCTTCTGTCACATAGGGCCAGTGATCACAGGCAGCACCTTCTGTCACATAGGGACAGTGATCACAGGCAGCATCTTCTGTCACATAGGGACAGTGATCACAGGCAGCATCTTCTGTCACATAGGGAAGTGATCACAGGCAGCATCTTCTGTCACATAGGGACAGTGATCACAGGCAGCATCTTCTGTCACATAGGTACAGTGATCACAGGCAGCATCTTCTGTTACATAGGGACAGTGATCACAGGCAGCATCTTCTGTCACATAGGTACAGTGATCACAGGCAGCATCTTCTGTCACATAGGTACAGTGATCACAGGCAGCATCTTCTGTCACATAGGTACAGTGATCACAGGCAGCATCTTCTGTCACATAGGTACAGTGATCACAGGCAGCATCTTCTGTCACATAGGGACAGTGATCACAGGCAGCATCTTCTGTCACATAGGTACAGTGATCACAGGCAGCATCTTCTGTCACATAGGGACAGTGATCACAGGCAGCATCTTCTGTTACATAGGGACTGTGATCACAGGCAGCATCTTCTGTCACATAGGGACAGTGATCACAGGCAGCATCTTCTGTCACATAGGGACAGTGATCACAGGCAGCATCTTCTGTCACAGGTACAGTGATCACAGGCAGCATCTTCTGTCACATGGGGACAGTGATCACAGGCAGCATCTTCTGTCACATAGGGACAGTGATCACAGGCAGCATCTTCTGTCACATAGGGACAGTGATCACAGGCAGCATCTTCTGTCACATAGGGACAGTGATCACAGGCAGCATCTTCTGTCACATAGGGACAGTGATCACAGGCAGCATCTTCTGTTACATAGGGACAGTGATCACAGGCAGCATCTTCGGTCACATAGGGACAGTGATCACAGGCAGCATCTTCTGTTACATAGGGACAGTGATCACAGGCAGCATCTTCTGTCACATAGGGACAGTGATCACAGGCAGCATCTTCTGTCACATAGGGACAGTGATCACAGGCAGCATCTTCTGTCACATAGGGACAGTGATCACAGGCAGCATCTTCTGTCACATAGGGACAGTGATCACAGGCAGCATCTTCTGTCACATAGGTACAGTGATCACAGGCAGCATCTTCTGTCACATAGGGACAGTGATCACAGGCAGCATCTTCTGTTACATAGGGACAGTGATCACAGGCAGCATCTTCTGTCACATAGGGACAGTGATCACAGGCAGCATCTTCTGTTACATAAGGACAGTGATCACAGGCAGCATCTTCTGTCACATAGGGACAGTGATCACAGGCAGCATCTTCTGTCACATAGGGACAGTGATCACAGACAGTACAGGAAGGAGATGATCAGCAGGGCCGTAACTAGGGTAGTGCGACCTGTGCCTTGGCACAGGGCACCGCAGGGCAGAATGCGCTGTTTGGGCCTGTCCACTTGCTTGTTTATTATCACTCTCACTTGTAGCTTCCTCTTCTTTTATCCCCAGTATCTAATGGCCTCCACTATCTCTTCCCTGGCCCTTCCCCATGAGGCCAAGGCCCTTTTTCAGGTGCACTATCTTATGTCCCTATTTAAAAATTGTGGGGAGAGGGCAGGGGGGCACCAGTGCTCTGTCTGGCACAGGGCACCAAAAAGTCTAGTTACGGCTCTGATGATCAGTACTCCCTGTGACTCGCTGCATGACTATGGGGAATTCATGGCCACTGTGGGGGGAGGGGGGGGGGGTTTTACTGACAGAGGGTTAGGGGCTATTCTTCCTATGCAGTCCTCATTGAAGTAGCATTGCCGTGTGTCATTAAATGATAATGGGTACCTACTGGTCTATCTATTGAAACAGTAGCAAATCCATTTCCTATTTCATCATCACCACTAATCTGGTTAATATAATGGCCTTAGGAGGAATCCCAGGAAATCCCAAAGACTTTCCCACACAAGCTGGGGTCACTATGTCCTGATACCACTGCAATTAGTTGCAATAATGAAACATTAAGCAGATATCCTGCTCATATAACAGAGCAATAACTCTGGGGTAACAGACAGCTTGAATAATTAAGTGCCAGGAAAGAGGGGAAGATGCCCTTAATGCTCGGAGTGAGCTGTGATTACAAAGCTGCTCTCGCTTTCCCTGAAATCCTGTCCCCACACTGTCTCCTGAGAACCTCTTTCCCTGTCCCCTGTCTACCACTAACTGAGATCTTGTATGAGTCGGACTCCCCTGGACTCCCCTCTACCGGATCCTGTCCCATGGGTTCCTCTCCTTGTAACATGTTTCCCTCTAGCAGATCCTGTCCCATGGGTTCCTCTCCTTGTAACATGTTTCCATCTACCAGATCCTGTCCCATGGGTTCCTCTCCTTGTAACATGTTTCCCTCTAGCAGATCCTGTCCCATGGGTTCCTCTCCTTGTAACATGTTTCCCTCTAGCAGATCCTGTCCCATGGGTTCCTCTCCTTGTAACATGTTTCCCTCTAGCAGATCCTGGCCCATGGGTTCCTCTCCTTGTAACATGTTTCCCTCTAGCAGATCCTGGCCCATGGGTTCCTCTCCTTGTAACATGTTTCCCTCTAGCAGATCCTGTCCCATGGGTTCCTCTCCTTGTAACATGTTTCCCTCTAGCAGATCCTGTCCCATGGGTTCCTCTCCTTGTAACATGTTTCCCTCTAGCAGATCCTGTCCCATGGGTTCCTCTCCTTGTAACATGTTTCCCTCTAGCAGATCCTGTCCCATGGGTTCCTCTCCTTGTAACATGTTCCCTCTAGCAGATCCTGTCCCATGGGTTCCTCTCCTTGTAACATGTTTCCCTCTAGCAGATCCTGTCCCATGGGTTCCTCTCCTTATAACGTGTTTCCCTCTAGCAGATCCTGTCCCATGGGTTCCTCTCCTTATAACGTGCTTCCCTCTACCAGATCCTGTCCCATGGGTTCCTCTCCTTATAACATGCTTCCCCTCTAAGCGTGTTTTGGGACACTCTTTGAAAAAATTATTTTATGAAAACCTAAAACATAGCATTTATTGGATTTATGTTAAAAATATGAAAATAAACGACCTACTACAGATATACAAATCAAGAGCACATACTTATTTTAAAACACCAAAGAATCATATTCACATAAGTAGAAGAAAGCTAGTGAAATATGAACAGGTGATCATTTGACAACGATCAATTGGTTGAATCTAAGTATACCACAGTCACAGTTATACGGTTAAATAGAACGGTTTTGGTGCTGTGACCTAATAATTAGAACTGCAACAGGGAAAAAAAATAAAATTATATTCAAAGTGCAATGATCAATTGACAATCAAAATATATATTGTATTCACGGTATCATAGGCAAACGTCATTCAATGTGTACTATAATTAGAGGAACTGTGATTCCTCAGAAAGACTGGCAATAGCTGAAATATAAAATACATATAAATTCACATATATATAACAAATATAGATTGCTGTACTAGCATATCAGAATGCGAGTATTTGTTGTATTCCTTGATACCCAAAATTGGTCATAGGAGAGAGACACCAAAACAGCCATATTTAGTATCTCCCTCAGGTACCCTGAATAGACAGTATATAGATAGTAGGAAGCAGTCAAAGTAAAATGCTACTCCCTTTGCGCAGTGGGCGGGCAGCAGCTGCTGCATATCATTATAGTAATTAGTGAATTATATGTGAGCGTACTGCCTGCTCACCAAGGGGTGAGAATAAGTATATTAAGGGGTCTATTTACTAAGCAGTGTTAGGAGACAGAGTGAAAAGTGATAAGGTGCCAGCCAATCAGCTCCCAACTGTCATTTTTCAAACACAGCCTGTGAGATGACAGTTGGGAGCTGATTGGCTGGTACCTTATCACTTTTCACTCTGTTTCCTAACACTGCTTAGTAAATAGACCCCTCTGAGTCTCTTCTTTTAGACCCAGCCAGAGGGAGGAGCCTGATAATACAGTGCAGGAACCTACCCTAACAGTGGTCTAATGAGAGCACCCATTGTAGCATAGTGTAAGATAAATAACAGTATAGAATCAGGATCTGAGCTGCTGCCAATCACATACCAAGTAGTATTGGTGAGAAGCCAGGTCCCGTGTACACAGAGATAAGAAGAAAAGATAAACAGTAGCTGCATAGGTAACACACTGTTGGTAGATAAAGGCTCTGTTACTCTACTAAGTATTGCAGAAACACTGAGGGGTCTATTTACTAAGCAGTGTTAGGAGACAGTGAAAAGTGATAAGGTGCCAGCCAATCAGCTCCCAACTGTAATTTTTCAAACACAGCCTGTGAGATGACAGTTAGGAGCTGATTGGTTGGCACTTTATCACTTTTCAGTGTCTCCTAACATTGCTTCGTAAATAGACCCCTAAATCTTTCCCAGTATGTTGGTTACACAAAGCGCTAGGAAAAGGAAAAAGTTTAGTCTAGAGTGGGTACCCGATTGCGCTACTCGTGAGCAGGCAGCGGCTGATGGTGTCCGTTGGATAGAGGTAGATCACAACATTTTGCCAGACAGGTGTCCCGCTTGTGCACAGCGGTAGTTACGGTGATCCAAGACGTACGTTTCACTGACGCTTTCTCAGTTGGATCACTTTACATTTCCCTCTACCAGATACTGTCCCATTTGCACCTCTCCTTGTAACTGGATTCCCTCTACCAGATCCTGTCCCATAGGTCCCTATCCTTGCAAGTAGATTCCCTCTACCGGGATCCTGTCCCATGAATTCCTTTATCCATCAATAACCATTATCTGTTTCACAGGAAGAATTATCAGTTTAATATTCCTTAAAGACGACTTACCTCCACATAGCCTGAGAGAGGGAAGTCCTTCCGGAATGGGTGCCCCTCAAACCCGTAATCTGTGAGAATTCTTCTTAGATCTGGATGATTAGCAAAAAATACTCCATACATGTCCCAGACCTAAACAAGCAAGAACATGTTTAAGAAATATATCATCACTATTGCAATGAAACAATTCTATACTTGAAAACATATATTGGAGGGGTGGTGGTGTGTTCGCCCGGTGGTATGGCAGAGGAAGGGTGGTAGAACATCTACAACCTAACAATGTTACATAACTAGCTATAGTGGCCTAATACAAGCAGGCACTAGAGTTTGGGCACAGGGGAACCTAGATTTTGGCTCCTCTTCTGTCTACAACTCTCAAGATGAAACCCCAATAATATCACTTTGATCTCTACTCGGCTTCAGTCATGTAATGTCCCCAGGCCCTGGTGAATTGGCAGGCTGCTGTATCGATAACGTTGGGACAAATCTCAAAATGAATCAAATAAAATGTTAAGCAGTGCTCCTCACTGTGCCTGTAGGGAACAGCACTCCGCGATTATGTATCGGTGTATGAAATCTATACAGAGAAGCTGCACTACAATGAACAATGTGGACGCCAGCCGCGTTGTCTACGGATATGAGTGAGGTCTCTGCACCCAGGTTTGTTTAGAAGGGAGAAACCATGGTAACCAGATGCTCACCTCTCTCTCATACCAGTTTGCAGATTGGTGGACGGACACAACTGAATCAAGCGGCGTAAGTTCATCTGCATAAGTCTTCACGCGGATCCTGGAGTTATAGCGCAAAGACAGCAAGTTGTAAACAATCTGGAAAAAAAAAAAAAAAGTTACAAAAAAGATTCCAATAACCATACAATGTCCTCATTCCGTTAAACATGTGCAGGGTTCTCCTCCATGGGTGACCACCCAGCTCTTTTTACTCTGACAGTACCTGATAGCGCCCCCAGGGTGAGCCATCGGCAGTGCGTAACTAGCATTACAGAGCTCAGTCAAAAGAGCCACACTGCTAGCCTAGCAATGTAGCGCTAATGGCTGAGCTCTGTCTGTCACATAGGTACAAAGTTTGTTACGCTCTGCAGTTCGCTCACTCTGGGGGAGCTATCTGACTGGGGTCTGTCTCTTAAAAAGACAAGGGAGCCATCTGATGGGAGGGAGACTTGTGACTTTGCCTCTGATCAGAGCTGTGTATCATGTCAGTGTGACAGACACAGTCATAAATCTTCCTCCAATCAGAGAGTACCAGACTCGTGCTTCACTGACGTTACTGTGACAGGCAGCCACAGAGAGACAGTCTATCAGAGAGTACCAGACTCGTGCTTCACTGACGTTACTGTGACAGGCAGCCACAGAGACACAGCCTATCAGAGAGTACCAGACTCGTGCTTCACTGACGTTACTGTGACAGGCAGCCACAGAGACACAGCCTATCAGAGAGTACCAGACTCGTGCTTCACTGACGTTACTGTGACAGGCAGCCACAGAGACACAGCCTATCAGAGAGTACCAGACTCGTGCTTCACTGATGTTACTGTGACAGGCAGCCACAGAGACACAGCCTATCAGAGAGTACCAGACTCGTGCTTCACTGATGTTACTGTGACAGGCAGCCACAGAGACACAGCCTATCAGAGAGTACCAGACTCGTGCTTCACTGATGTTACTGTGACAGGCAGCCACAGAGACACAGCCTATCAGAGAGTACCAGACTCGTGCTTCACTGACGTTACTGTGACAGGCAGCCACAGAGACACAGCCTATCAGAAATCCCTCCCCTGTCTTTAAGGGGCAGGATGTGGTTTGGGTCGGCGGGAACATCGCACAGACGGCGTGTCTCAGCGCAGAGTGCATTGCTGGACACAATTATATCTGTATCCAGCCAGCAAGCAAGCAGGCAATGTCTGCAAGAGACTTTAAAAATTATATCTATATTTTCCATTATTGCCAGGTATTACACTGCCCTCACCTGGCTACTTTTCCATGCTAACCACCTGGCAACATATTCTGGGAACACTGATGTGTAATGATTAGCAACACCGCAATGTGTAACTATTCAGAACAGGGCAGAAAATTTTGGGAAATCTATGCCGTCCCTTCCAACTAATGAATGGAAGAAGAAGGGTGTGTGAAGTCCGCCCGTTCAGAGGGAATACAGTGCATTTATCAAAGTCTGAAATACCAAATAGCCTGTGATTTGCGGGTTCCGGTGAGATAGTCACTAGATTTAAAAGCACCAATTAGTTTAAAGGCAAAACAAACCCGGTAAACTTAAACTAATTATGATTTAAATCTAGTGACTATCTTGCCGGAGTCAATTACATTTGGCCTAGATTCTTCAAAGAACTCTACCCATATTTTGTTTTATTTTCAAATGTAAGTATATAGCTATTAATGCATAAATATATTCTTGCTCTACAACTTGAGAGCCCTAGGAAGCCATGGTATGTATTAGGCCTCCGGGAAAGAGTGCCTTGGTGACAATGTACATCTAACAAGGCAATATGTTGCAACATTGTATCTGTAATCCTGTATTTCCTAGCACGGCATTTGATATCAATAGTCTTTGTAAGAAACTGCGCAGTGCTCTTCTGCTGTATAGAATGGACAAAGCCAGCCCAGGGAAGCGTATATATCGCAACCTGAAGTTCAATTAACAAGCGGAGTTAGGCGATAAGCATAGACAGTGCACTCTACCATGGGACTTAAGAAACAATGTTTTATTACTTTATTTTAATATATATATATAAAATGCACGAGACACCCTGAAGTAGGGATGAGCATCAATTCCCGATGTTTCTGAAACATTAACATTTCTGCATGATCCGATATATGATGGGCGTTATATATTGGGTGGATCGATTCTAAATTTGCCAGATGTCTTTAGGTGACACCCAGCAGATTTTTCCTATCCTCCTAGCGGATATTGCTGCTGCATACACGGAGTACAATATCCCTTTCATACAGATATATTGTGATCTCTTGTGACGGTATATCTTCTTAAATGATTCACACAAGCTGATTCCGTATTGATTAGGAATATTGATACTGAATCGGCGACCGGCCATCCCTACCCTAAATAAAACTGCAATCATAAACCTGCTGTAAGTTTACAGTCAACAGACGTTGTTGGCCTTCTGATACAGGTGATGCATGTATTACAGGGGAGAATGAGGGGGGCTCACTCCAGTACCTACCTCGAAGCGGTTTTCCCTTGTTGGGATATCGACTGCAGTCAGATCCGCCAAGGATTTAAACTGCGCATTTGTGTGGTCGCGGAGAAATATCATGACTGGTACAACACCCTCCGGATGGATCATAATCTCCAATTCCCCATAGCATGTTATCTATGGAAGGCACCATTTATCAGACATTGGTCATCACACAGAAGGCAGCAGGAAGCACATGTATTATATACATTACATAAATTAACACTGGTCCTGGTTTAACGTTGAGGTGGAACAGGGACGGATAAAGAAGCAGTAACAGAGCAAGAATATAAAAGCAGATGAACAATCCTTTGCTTAATTTTTTCTTTATTAGCAAACTGAGCTGTTTATACACTAATATATATATATTTATATTTCATAGGCTCTGTATAACTGAGCTGAATAATATGCCTGAAATAACTGAAATCATTATATTAACTGCAGATGTCCATTATGTTCTATTTCCATAGCAAGTTGGCATAAAGGGCCGTTCTATTTGAGTCAGCAGTGTGTGGACAACAAGCTTGCAGACTTGCACTGTACAAATGTCTTCAGATCCTATTAGGACACTGGGGCAGATGTATTAAGTTGGAGAGATATAAAGTACCAACCAATCAGCTTCTAACTGTCATTTTACAGTCTGTGCTTGAGTCAGGGGCTTCAAATATCACCCTCTGTCCTTAATATGTGTGATGTGGCTTCAACTATCCGTAATAGTCACACACTATTATATGTTATGTTTTATTAGCGTTGGAAGGTCAGGTTGGTACTGAAGAATGTATTTTACTTTTACCTATGGAATGTTTGTGTTTTATTTGTGTGTTTCATGGGATAACGTTTCACGTGAACAAGACTTGTAACACAGATTTCGGAGAAGACATTGGGAAAAACTACAACCTAGAGTGTATATATTTAATATCCGCCGCTTGTAGCAAAATAAGGCATATCAGAAAAGCTCATAAAATAATGAAAACATTTAAAATAAAATCTTATTGTGAATAAATGACAGCTGTAAAATGGGTTGGGTACAGGATCCGGGCGGTCAGACCCGCTCCGGAATTCTGCCAATCATCATAGCAATGCATATTTACCCAACTCTCCCCATAACCCACCCTTTCTGCAGCCTAACCCTAACCATACCTTCCCGATGTCTAACACTGACCCTCCCATCCCACAGCCTAACACTTACCGTTGGTATTATGGAGCCAGGATTCTGATGACTGTCAGGATTCCGGAGTCACTATTCTAACCGTCGGAAAGCTGACTACATCCAGTATAAAATAGCTCACAATCTAATGTCTCTTCTGTTTATGGGACTGTAGCAGCTGAATGGAAGTTCAGGAGCAGTGGTGCGATAACACCATCTAGTGGTGAGAGGCTACAGCATCGCAAGGAGAAAGGATGACCTGAAGTCTATGGCAGTGCGGTTTGTGAAGATTTACTATTTACTATGTGCAGAATTAAAACAATAATTTAGAAGATATTCTTGTAGGAACCATATATGGTTCTGTCTCATGCAGTAATGTATCTAACACCTAATACTTTTGTTTCAACTAGTTTTATCTACTTCTTAAGGAACCATATGTTCGCTTTGTTTATAAGACACTAGGGGCTATATTTACTAAAGGTCGATTTTAATCGATTTAAAATCAATCAAAATCGAACAACATCTATGTTGTGTTTTCTTGGGCTAAATCACATTCACTAACAGACCATTTTTGATCTGATTTTTTAAGTAGCATTAAATGTGTGGTTTAGCCTCAGAAACACAACATCGATGTTGATCAATGTTCATCGATTTTAAATTGATCAAAATCAATTAAAATTGACCATTAGTAAATATATACCCTTAGGACTAGTCATTCAGGGGCAGAGTATACACCTCAAATGGAGTGAAATAGCTTGACATCATTTTTTTTTTTAATAATAATGTACATTAATTTCAGTCTATTGTACCCTAGTGTATACTGCGTTGATCTGTAAATATTGGAAGACGCTCTATTGTACCCTAGTGTATACTGCGTTGATCTGTAAATATTGGAAGACGCTGACTTTACTGATCAAGTTTCCATTATGCATTGGGTTTATTCAATCAGCAAAAAAAGGAACTGAACATAAACAAAGTCCAATTCTAAATGTATGCACAACAATTGGAATGTAGTTAATATCCCGGACGATCGGGATGTCGTCTGCCGAAATCCCAGCGCAGGAATCCCGTTCACTGAGAGAACACCGTCGCCGGAATCCCGACGTGACTGGGGATGCAGACGCAGAAATCCCGGCAGTCCAATCCAAAGAAGACCGGGTCAAGGTAAGTATCAGCTGCGGGGAGGGGAAGGTTCAGGCACCCCCTGGGGGACCTAGGGTTAGGCTGCGGGAGGGGGGAGGTTAGGGTTAGGTTCCAAACGGGGGGTAGGGTTAGGTTCACGCACCACCGGGGGAGGTTAGGGTTAGGCACTTACCGGGAGGATTAGTATAAGGGTACAAAAAAGGAGTGTTAGGGGGCAAATGGGACAGTACTCACTGTTCCCCTGTTGGGATTTGAACCATCAGGATGTCGCTGCCTCCTCTGTCGGTATTTCATACCGATTACCAACAATTCTGTGAATAACAGTGTGTAGTGTGGTGTGTGTGTGTGTGTGGTGTGGTGTGGTGTGGTGTGTGTATATAGGGCACTTTTATTCTCACCTGAACCTGCTGAACATACTTGGGCAGAATCTCTGCCACATACTCGCCAAATGCAGAGAGCTGATTCTCCAGCACTGTATCTCTCGGACGAACAGTCGCTGCAGGTGGAGAAAGTACAAAACACAGGGGTCGGTCACAAAGGAAGTAACTCTTTCCTTCTATTACAGAGAAACGTCAACATTGCACTAAGACGCAGCGCTCCACTAGGAAAGGACATGAATCAGGAAATAAGGGTACATTTATGGATGTAAAACAGTCAGCTCATGTTCGGTTTTCGGTCCCCGTCACGTTTCCCTTGAAATGTGCATTTGATTAGAGTGACAGCACCTTACTATAAACAATCTCCTACGCATTCAGCGTGTCCTTGTGACAGGTGCAGTGTCATGGTGTGAGAAGATCATGTGGTAGGCAGGAAACCACAGACCGAGGAGCTGTGCCCAGGGGCTACTCATCTGCAGCTCATGGTAAACCCCAGTACTTACCGCTCTTAGTGTTAGATCTCAGTGACTATAGCCATCAGAGGATAGACCGCAATTTGTTCTGCCGGAAGAGAGTATACAATCGCATTACACTGGCCCACGCACTGCACCTACACTGCGGCCAGTCGCTGGCTAGCGGCTGAGAACTGGGAGAAGTAGCGGCATCACATTCATCCAGAATCGCCACACACAGACTGCGGTCATATCAGTTAGAGACGAGCAGTCCCAGCACACGGCAGCATCCACAACGGAGTCCCGGAGCAGTGATATTGCACGTGTTTAGATTGTCAGTGGTCACACCTGACGTGCAGCCATAGCAGAAAGCATGAGAACGGAGTCCCGGAGCAGTGATATTGCACGTGTTTAGATTGTCAGCGGTCACACCTGACGTGCAGCCATAGCAGAAAGCATCCACAACGGAGTCCCGGAGCAGTGATATTGCACGTGTTTAGATTGTCAGCGGTCACACCTGACGTGCAGCCATAGCAGAAAGCATCAGAACGGAGTCCCGGAGCAGTGATATTGCACGTGTTTAGATTGTCAGCGGTCACACCTGACGTGCAGCCATAGCAGAAAGCATGAGAACGGAGTCCCGGAGCAGTGATATTGCACGTGTTTAGATTGTCAGCGGTCACACCTGACGTGCAGCCATAGCAGAAAGCATCAGAACGGAGTCCCGGAGCAGTGATATTGCACGTGTTTAGATTGTCAGCGGTCACACCTGACGTGCAGCCATAGCAGAAAGCATCCACAATTGAGTCCCGGAGCAGTGATATTGCACGTGTTTAGATTGTCAGCGGTCACACCTGACGTGCAGCCATAGCAGAAAGCATCCACAACGGAGTCCCGGAGCAGTGATATTGCACGTGTTTAGATTGTCAGCGGTCACACCTGACGTGCAGCCATAGCAGAAAGCATCAGAACGGAGTCCCGGAGCAGTGATATTGCACGTGTTTAGATTGTCAGCGGTCACACCTGACGTGCAGCCATAGCAGAAAGCATCAGAACGGAGTCCCGGAGCAGTGATATTGCACGTGTTTAGATTGTCAGCGGTCACACCTGACGTGCAGCCATAGCAGAAAGCATCCACAACGGAGTCCCGGAGCAGTGATATTACACGCGTTTAGATTGTCAGCGGTCACACCTGACGTGCAGCCATAGCAGAAAGCATCAGAACGGAGTCCCGGAGCAGTGATATTACACGCGTTTAGATTGTCAGCGGTCACACCTGACGTGCAGCCATAGCAGAAAGCATCCAGAACAGGGTCCCGGAGCAGTGATATTGCACGTGTTTAGATTGTCAGCGGTCACACCTGACGTGCAGCCATAGCAGAAAGCATCAGAACGGAGTCCCGGAGCAGTGATATTGCACGTGTTTAGATTGTCAGCGGTCACACCTGACGTGCAGCCATAGCAGAAAGCATCCACAATTGAGTCCCGGAGCAGTGATATTGCACGTGTTTAGATTGTCAGCGGTCACACCTGACGTGCAGCCATAGCAGAAAGCATCCACAACGGAGTCCCGGAGCAGTGATATTGCACGTGTTTAGATTGTCAGCGGTCACACCTGACGTGCAGCCATAGCAGAAAGCATGAGAACGGAGTCCCGGAGCAGTGATATTGCACGTGTTTAGATTGTCAGCGGTCACACCTGACGTGCAGCCATAGCAGAAAGCATCAGAACGGAGTCCCGGAGCAGTGATATTACACGTGTTTAGATTGTCAGCGGTCACACCTGACGTGCAGCCATAGCAGAAAGCATCAGAACGGAGTCCCGGAGCAGTGATATTACACGCGTTTAGATTGTCAGCGGTCACACCTGACGTGCAGCCATAGCAGAAAGCATCAGAACGGAGTCCCGGAGCAGTGATATTGCACGTGTTTAGATTGTCAGCGGTCACACCTGACGTGCAGCCATAGCAGAAAGCATGAGAACGGAGTCCCGGAGCAGTGATATTGCACGTGTTTAGATTGTCAGCGGTCACACCTGACGTGCAGCCATAGCAGAAAGCATCAGAACGGAGTCCCGGAGCAGTGATATTACACGTGTTTAGATTGTCAGCGGTCACACCTGACGTGCAGCCATAGCAGAAAGCATCAGAACGGAGTCCCGGAGCAGTGATATTACACGTGTTTAGATTGTCAGCGGTCACACCTGACGTGCAGCCATAGCAGAAAGCATCAGAACGGAGTCCCGGAGCAGTGATATTGCACGTGTTTAGATTGTCAGCGGTCACACCTGACGTGCAGCCATAGCAGAAAGCATCAGAACGGAGTCCCGGAGCAGTGATATTGCACGCGTTTAGATTGTCAGCGGTCACACCTGACGTGCAGCCATAGCAGAAAGCATCAGAACGGAGTCCCGGAGCAGTGATATTGCACGCGTTTAGATTGTCAGCGGTCACACCTGACGTGCAGCCATAGCAGAAAGCATCAGAACGGAGTCCCGGAGCAGTGATATTGCACGTGTTTAGATTGTCAGCGGTCACACCTGACGTGCAGCCATAGCAGAAAGCATCAGAACGGAGTCCCGGAGCAGTGATATTACACGCGTTTAGATTGTCAGCGGTCACACCTGACGTGCAGCCATAGCAGAAAGCATCAGAACGGAGTCCCGGAGCAGTGATATTACACGCGTTTAGATTGTCAGCGGTCACACCTGACGTGCAGCCATAGCAGAAAGCATCAGAACGGAGTCCCGGAGCAGTGATATTGCACGTGTTTAGATTGTCAGCGGTCACACCTGACGTGCAGCCATAGCAGAAAGCATCAGAACGGAGTCCCGGAGCAGTGATATTACACGCGTTTAGATTGTCAGCGGTCACACCTGACGTGCAGCCATAGCAGAAAGCATCCAGAACAGGGTCCCGGAGCAGTGATATTACACGCGTTTAGATTGTCAGCGGTCACACCTGACGTGCAGCCATAGCAGAAAGCATCAGAACGGAGTCCCGGAGCAGTGATATTGCACGTGTTTAGATTGTCAGTGGTCACACCTGACGTGCAGCCATAGCAGAAAGCATGAGAACGGAGTCCCGGAGCAGTGATATTGCACGTGTTTAGATTGTCAGCGGTCACACCTGACGTGCAGCCATAGCAGAAAGCATCAGAACGGAGTCCCGGAGCAGTGATATTGCACGTGTTTAGATTGTCAGCGGTCACACCTGACGTGCAGCCATAGCAGAAAGCATCAGAACGGAGTCCCGGAGCAGTGATATTGCACGTGTTTAGATTGTCAGCGGTCACACCTGACGTGCAGCCATAGCAGAAAGCATGAGAACGGAGTCCCGGAGCAGTGATATTGCACGTGTTTAGATTGTCAGCGGTCACACCTGACGTGCAGCCATAGCAGAAAGCATCAGAACGGAGTCCCGGAGCAGTGATATTGCACGTGTTTAGATTGTCAGCGGTCACACCTGACGTGCAGCCATAGCAGAAAGCATCCACAATTGAGTCCCGGAGCAGTGATATTGCACGTGTTTAGATTGTCAGCGGTCACACCTGACGTGCAGCCATAGCAGAAAGCATCCACAACGGAGTCCCAGAGCAGTGATATTGCACGTGTTTAGATTGTCAGCGGTCACACCTGACGTGCAGCCATAGCAGAAAGCATCAGAACGGAGTCCCGGAGCAGTGATATTGCACGTGTTTAGATTGTCAGCGGTCACACCTGACGTGCAGCCATAGCAGAAAGCATCAGAACGGAGTCCCGGAGCAGTGATATTGCACGTGTTTAGATTGTCAGCGGTCACACCTGACGTGCAGCCATAGCAGAAAGCATCCACAACGGAGTCCCGGAGCAGTGATATTACACGCGTTTAGATTGTCAGCGGTCACACCTGACGTGCAGCCATAGCAGAAAGCATCAGAACGGAGTCCCGGAGCAGTGATATTACACGCGTTTAGATTGTCAGCGGTCACACCTGACGTGCAGCCATAGCAGAAAGCATCCAGAACAGGGTCCCGGAGCAGTGATATTGCACGTGTTTAGATTGTCAGCGGTCACACCTGACGTGCAGCCATAGCAGAAAGCATCAGAACGGAGTCCCGGAGCAGTGATATTGCACGTGTTTAGATTGTCAGCGGTCACACCTGACGTGCAGCCATAGCAGAAAGCATGAGAACGGAGTCCCGGAGCAGTGATATTGCACGTGTTTAGATTGTCAGCGGTCACACCTGACGTGCAGCCATAGCAGAAAGCATCAGAACGGAGTCCCGGAGCAGTGATATTACACGTGTTTAGATTGTCAGCGGTCACACCTGACGTGCAGCCATAGCAGAAAGCATCAGAACGGAGTCCCGGAGCAGTGATATTACACGTGTTTAGATTGTCAGCGGTCACACCTGACGTGCAGCCATAGCAGAAAGCATCAGAACGGAGTCCCGGAGCAGTGATATTGCACGCGTTTAGATTGTCAGCGGTCACACCTGACGTGCAGCCATAGCAGAAAGCATCAGAACGGAGTCCCGGAGCAGTGATATTGCACGCGTTTAGATTGTCAGCGGTCACACCTGACGTGCAGCCATAGCAGAAAGCATCAGAACGGAGTCCCGGAGCAGTGATATTGCACGTGTTTAGATTGTCAGCGGTCACACCTGACGTGCAGCCATAGCAGAAAGCATCAGAACGGAGTCCCGGAGCAGTGATATTACACGCGTTTAGATTGTCAGCGGTCACACCTGACGTGCAGCCATAGCAGAAAGCATCAGAACGGAGTCCCGGAGCAGTGATATTACACGCGTTTAGATTGTCAGCGGTCACACCTGACGTGCAGCCATAGCAGAAAGCATCAGAACGGAGTCCCGGAGCAGTGATATTGCACGCGTTTAGATTGTCAGCGGTCACACCTGACGTGCAGCCATAGCAGAAAGCATCAGAACGGAGTCCCGGAGCAGTGATATTGCACGTGTTTAGATTGTCAGCGGTCACACCTGACGTGCAGCCATAGCAGAAAGCATCAGAACGGAGTCCCGGAGCAGTGATATTACACGCGTTTAGATTGTCAGCGGTCACACCTGACGTGCAGCCATAGCAGAAAGCATCAGAACGGAGTCCCGGAGCAGTGATATTACACGCGTTTAGATTGTCAGCGGTCACACCTGACGTGCAGCCATAGCAGAAAGCATCAGAACGGAGTCCCGGAGCAGTGATATTGCACGTGTTTAGATTGTCAGCGGTCACACCTGACGTGCAGCCATAGCAGAAAGCATCAGAACGGAGTCCCGGAGCAGTGATATTACACGCGTTTAGATTGTCAGCGGTCACACCTGACGTGCAGCCATAGCAGAAAGCATCCAGAACAGGGTCCCGGAGCAGTGATATTACACGCGTTTAGATTGTCAGCGGTCACACCTGACGTGCAGCCATAGCAGAAAGCATCAGAACGGAGTCCCGGAGCAGTGATATTGCACGTGTTTAGATTGTCAGTGGTCACACCTGACGTGCAGCCATAGCAGAAAGCATGAGAACGGAGTCCCGGAGCAGTGATATTGCACGTGTTTAGATTGTCAGCGGTCACACCTGACGTGCAGCCATAGCAGAAAGCATCAGAACGGAGTCCCGGAGCAGTGATATTGCACGTGTTTAGATTGTCAGCGGTCACACCTGACGTGCAGCCATAGCAGAAAGCATCAGAACGGAGTCCCGGAGCAGTGATATTGCACGTGTTTAGATTGTCAGCGGTCACACCTGACGTGCAGCCATAGCAGAAAGCATGAGAACGGAGTCCCGGAGCAGTGATATTGCACGTGTTTAGATTGTCAGCGGTCACACCTGACGTGCAGCCATAGCAGAAAGCATCAGAACGGAGTCCCGGAGCAGTGATATTGCACGTGTTTAGATTGTCAGCGGTCACACCTGACGTGCAGCCATAGCAGAAAGCATCCACAATTGAGTCCCGGAGCAGTGATATTGCACGTGTTTAGATTGTCAGCGGTCACACCTGACGTGCAGCCATAGCAGAAAGCATCCACAACGGAGTCCCGGAGCAGTGATATTGCACGTGTTTAGATTGTCAGCGGTCACACCTGACGTGCAGCCATAGCAGAAAGCATCAGAACGGAGTCCCGGAGCAGTGATATTGCACGTGTTTAGATTGTCAGCGGTCACACCTGACGTGCAGCCATAGCAGAAAGCATCAGAACGGAGTCCCGGAGCAGTGATATTGCACGTGTTTAGATTGTCAGCGGTCACACCTGACGTGCAGCCATAGCAGAAAGCATCAGAACGGAGTCCCGGAGCAGTGATATTACACGTGTTTAGATTGTCAGCGGTCACACCTGACGTGCAGCCATAGCAGAAAGCATCAGAACGGAGTCCCGGAGCAGTGATATTACACGTGTTTAGATTGTCAGCGGTCACACCTGACGTGCAGCCATAGCAGAAAGCATCAGAACGGAGTCCCGGAGCAGTGATATTGCACGCGTTTAGATTGTCAGCGGTCACACCTGACGTGCAGCCATAGCAGAAAGCATCAGAACGGAGTCCCGGAGCAGTGATATTGCACGCGTTTAGATTGTCAGCGGTCACACCTGACGTGCAGCCATAGCAGAAAGCATCAGAACGGAGTCCCGGAGCAGTGATATTGCACGTGTTTAGATTGTCAGCGGTCACACCTGACGTGCAGCCATAGCAGAAAGCATCAGAACGGAGTCCCGGAGCAGTGATATTGCACGCGTTTAGATTGTCAGCGGTCACACCTGACGTGCAGCCATAGCAGAAAGCATCAGAACGGAGTCCCGGAGCAGTGATATTACACGCGTTTAGATTGTCAGCGGTCACACCTGACGTGCAGCCATAGCAGAAAGCATCAGAACGGAGTCCCGGAGCAGTGATATTGCACGCGTTTAGATTGTCAGCGGTCACACCTGACGTGCAGCCATAGCAGAAAGCATCAGAACGGAGTCCCGGAGCAGTGATATTGCACGTGTTTAGATTGTCAGCGGTCACACCTGACGTGCAGCCATAGCAGAAAGCATCAGAACGGAGTCCCGGAGCAGTGATATTACACGCGTTTAGATTGTCAGCGGTCACACCTGACGTGCAGCCATAGCAGAAAGCATCAGAACGGAGTCCCGGAGCAGTGATATTACACGCGTTTAGATTGTCAGCGGTCACACCTGACGTGCAGCCATAGCAGAAAGCATCCAGAACAGGGTCCCGGAGCAGTGATATTGCACGTGTTTAGATTGTCAGCGGTCACACCTGACGTGCAGCCATAGCAGAAAGCATCAGAACGGAGTCCCGGAGCAGTGATATTGCACGTGTTTAGATTGTCAGCGGTCACACCTGACGTGCAGCCATAGCAGAAAGCATCAGAACGGAGTCCCGGAGCAGTGATATTGCACGTGTTTAGATTGTCAGCGGTCACACCTGACGTGCAGCCATAGCAGAAAGCATCAGAACGGAGTCCCGGAGCAGTGATATTACACGTGTTTAGATTGTCAGCGGTCACACCTGACGTGCAGCCATAGCAGAAAGCATCAGAACGGAGTCCCGGAGCAGTGATATTACACGTGTTTAGATTGTCAGCGGTCACACCTGACGTGCAGCCATAGCAGAAAGCATCAGAACGGAGTCCCGGAGCAGTGATATTGCACGCGTTTAGATTGTCAGCGGTCACACCTGACGTGCAGCCATAGCAGAAAGCATCAGAACGGAGTCCCGGAGCAGTGATATTGCACGCGTTTAGATTGTCAGCGGTCACACCTGACGTGCAGCCATAGCAGAAAGCATCAGAACGGAGTCCCGGAGCAGTGATATTGCACGTGTTTAGATTGTCAGCGGTCACACCTGACGTGCAGCCATAGCAGAAAGCATCAGAACGGAGTCCCGGAGCAGTGATATTACACGCGTTTAGATTGTCAGCGGTCACACCTGACGTGCAGCCATAGCAGAAAGCATCAGAACGGAGTCCCGGAGCAGTGATATTGCACGCGTTTAGATTGTCAGCGGTCACACCTGACGTGCAGCCATAGCAGAAAGCATCAGAACGGAGTCCCGGAGCAGTGATATTGCACGTGTTTAGATTGTCAGCGGTCACACCTGACGTGCAGCCATAGCAGAAAGCATCCAGAACAGGGTCCCGGAGCAGTGATATTACACGCGTTTAGATTGTCAGCGGTCACACCTGACGTGCAGCCATAGCAGAAAGCATCAGAACGGAGTCCCGGAGCAGTGATATTACACGCGTTTAGATTGTCAGCGGTCACACCTGACGTGCAGCCATAGCAGAAAGCATCCAGAACAGGGTCCCGGAGCAGTGATATTGCACGTGTTTAGATTGTCAGCGGTCACACCTGACGTGCAGCCATAGCAGAAAGCATCAGAACGGAGTCCCGGAGCAGTGATATTGCACGTGTTTAGATTGTCAGCGGTCACACCTGACGTGCAGCCATAGCAGAAAGCATGAGAACGGAGTCCCGGAGCAGTGATATTGCACGTGTTTAGATTGTCAGCGGTCACACCTGACGTGCAGCCATAGCAGAAAGCATCAGAACGGAGTCCCGGAGCAGTGATATTACACGTGTTTAGATTGTCAGCGGTCACACCTGACGTGCAGCCATAGCAGAAAGCATCAGAACGGAGTCCCGGAGCAGTGATATTACACGCGTTTAGATTGTCAGCGGTCACACCTGACGTGCAGCCATAGCAGAAAGCATCAGAACGGAGTCCCGGAGCAGTGATATTACACGCGTTTAGATTGTCAGCGGTCACACCTGACGTGCAGCCATAGCAGAAAGCATCAGAACGGAGTCCCGGAGCAGTGATATTGCACGCGTTTAGATTGTCAGCGGTCACACCTGACGTGCAGCCATAGCAGAAAGCATCAGAACGGAGTCCCGGAGCAGTGATATTGCACGCGTTTAGATTGTCAGCGGTCACACCTGACGTGCAGCCATAGCAGAAAGCATCAGAACGGAGTCCCGGAGCAGTGATATTACACGCGTTTAGATTGTCAGCGGTCACACCTGACGTGCAGCCATAGCAGAAAGCATCAGAACGGAGTCCCGGAGCAGTGATATTGCACGCGTTTAGATTGTCAGCGGTCACACCTGACGTGCAGCCATAGCAGAAAGCATCAGAACGGAGTCCCGGAGCAGTGATATTGCACGTGTTTAGATTGTCAGCGGTCACACCTGACGTGCAGCCATAGCAGAAAGCATCAGAACGGAGTCCCGGAGCAGTGATATTACACGCGTTTAGATTGTCAGCGGTCACACCTGACGTGCAGCCATAGCAGAAAGCATCAGAACGGAGTCCCGGAGCAGTGATATTACACGCGTTTAGATTGTCAGCGGTCACACCTGACGTGCAGCCATAGCAGAAAGCATCCAGAACAGGGTCCCGGAGCAGTGATATTGCACGTGTTTAGATTGTCAGCGGTCACACCTGACGTGCAGCCATAGCAGAAAGCATCAGAACGGAGTCCCGGAGCAGTGATATTGCACGTGTTTAGATTGTCAGCGGTCACACCTGACGTGCAGCCATAGCAGAAAGCATGAGAACGGAGTCCCGGAGCAGTGATATTGCACGTGTTTAGATTGTCAGCGGTCACACCTGACGTGCAGCCATAGCAGAAAGCATCAGAACGGAGTCCCGGAGCAGTGATATTACACGTGTTTAGATTGTCAGCGGTCACACCTGACGTGCAGCCATAGCAGAAAGCATCAGAACGGAGTCCCGGAGCAGTGATATTACACGTGTTTAGATTGTCAGCGGTCACACCTGACGTGCAGCCATAGCAGAAAGCATCAGAACGGAGTCCCGGAGCAGTGATATTGCACGCGTTTAGATTGTCAGCGGTCACACCTGACGTGCAGCCATAGCAGAAAGCATCAGAACGGAGTCCCGGAGCAGTGATATTGCACGCGTTTAGATTGTCAGCGGTCACACCTGACGTGCAGCCATAGCAGAAAGCATCAGAACGGAGTCCCGGAGCAGTGATATTGCACGTGTTTAGATTGTCAGCGGTCACACCTGACGTGCAGCCATAGCAGAAAGCATCAGAACGGAGTCCCGGAGCAGTGATATTACACGCGTTTAGATTGTCAGCGGTCACACCTGACGTGCAGCCATAGCAGAAAGCATCAGAACGGAGTCCCGGAGCAGTGATATTGCACGCGTTTAGATTGTCAGCGGTCACACCTGACGTGCAGCCATAGCAGAAAGCATCAGAACGGAGTCCCGGAGCAGTGATATTGCACGTGTTTAGATTGTCAGCGGTCACACCTGACGTGCAGCCATAGCAGAAAGCATCCAGAACAGGGTCCCGGAGCAGTGATATTACACGCGTTTAGATTGTCAGCGGTCACACCTGACGTGCAGCCATAGCAGAAAGCATCAGAACGGAGTCCCGGAGCAGTGATATTACACGCGTTTAGATTGTCAGCGGTCACACCTGACGTGCAGCCATAGCAGAAAGCATCCAGAACAGGGTCCCGGAGCAGTGATATTGCACGTGTTTAGATTGTCAGCGGTCACACCTGACGTGCAGCCATAGCAGAAAGCATCAGAACGGAGTCCCGGAGCAGTGATATTGCACGTGTTTAGATTGTCAGCGGTCACACCTGACGTGCAGCCATAGCAGAAAGCATGAGAACGGAGTCCCGGAGCAGTGATATTGCACGTGTTTAGATTGTCAGCGGTCACACCTGACGTGCAGCCATAGCAGAAAGCATCAGAACGGAGTCCCGGAGCAGTGATATTACACGTGTTTAGATTGTCAGCGGTCACACCTGACGTGCAGCCATAGCAGAAAGCATCAGAACGGAGTCCCGGAGCAGTGATATTACACGTGTTTAGATTGTCAGCGGTCACACCTGACGTGCAGCCATAGCAGAAAGCATCAGAACGGAGTCCCGGAGCAGTGATATTGCACGCGTTTAGATTGTCAGCGGTCACACCTGACGTGCAGCCATAGCAGAAAGCATCAGAACGGAGTCCCGGAGCAGTGATATTGCACGCGTTTAGATTGTCAGCGGTCACACCTGACGTGCAGCCATAGCAGAAAGCATCAGAACGGAGTCCCGGAGCAGTGATATTGCACGTGTTTAGATTGTCAGCGGTCACACCTGACGTGCAGCCATAGCAGAAAGCATCAGAACGGAGTCCCGGAGCAGTGATATTACACGCGTTTAGATTGTCAGCGGTCACACCTGACGTGCAGCCATAGCAGAAAGCATCAGAACGGAGTCCCGGAGCAGTGATATTACACGCGTTTAGATTGTCAGCGGTCACACCTGACGTGCAGCCATAGCAGAAAGCATCCAGAACAGGGTCCCGGAGCAGTGATATTGCACGTGTTTAGATTGTCAGCGGTCACACCTGACGTGCAGCCATAGCAGAAAGCATCCAGAACAGGGTCCCGGAGCAGTGATATTACACGCGTTTAGATTGTCAGCGGTCACACCTGACGTGCAGCCATAGCAGAAAGCATCAGAACGGAGTCCCGGAGCAGTGATATTGCACGCGTTTAGATTGTCAGCGGTCACACCTGACGTGCAGCCATAGCAGAAAGCATCAGAACGGAGTCCCGGAGCAGTGATATTGCACGTGTTTAGATTGTCAGCGGTCACACCTGACGTGCAGCCATAGCAGAAAGCATCCAGAACAGGGTCCCGGAGCAGTGATATTACACGCGTTTAGATTGTCAGCGGTCACACCTGACGTGCAGCCATAGCAGAAAGCATCAGAACGGAGTCCCGGAGCAGTGATATTACACGCGTTTAGATTGTCAGCGGTCACACCTGACGTGCAGCCATAGCAGAAAGCATCCAGAACAGGGTCCCGGAGCAGTGATATTGCACGTGTTTAGATTGTCAGCGGTCACACCTGACGTGCAGCCATAGCAGAAAGCATCAGAACGGAGTCCCGGAGCAGTGATATTGCACGTGTTTAGATTGTCAGCGGTCACACCTGACGTGCAGCCATAGCAGAAAGCATGAGAACGGAGTCCCGGAGCAGTGATATTGCACGTGTTTAGATTGTCAGCGGTCACACCTGACGTGCAGCCATAGCAGAAAGCATCAGAACGGAGTCCCGGAGCAGTGATATTACACGTGTTTAGATTGTCAGCGGTCACACCTGACGTGCAGCCATAGCAGAAAGCATCAGAACGGAGTCCCGGAGCAGTGATATTACACGTGTTTAGATTGTCAGCGGTCACACCTGACGTGCAGCCATAGCAGAAAGCATCAGAACGGAGTCCCGGAGCAGTGATATTGCACGCGTTTAGATTGTCAGCGGTCACACCTGACGTGCAGCCATAGCAGAAAGCATCAGAACGGAGTCCCGGAGCAGTGATATTGCACGCGTTTAGATTGTCAGCGGTCACACCTGACGTGCAGCCATAGCAGAAAGCATCAGAACGGAGTCCCGGAGCAGTGATATTGCACGTGTTTAGATTGTCAGCGGTCACACCTGACGTGCAGCCATAGCAGAAAGCATCAGAACGGAGTCCCGGAGCAGTGATATTACACGCGTTTAGATTGTCAGCGGTCACACCTGACGTGCAGCCATAGCAGAAAGCATCAGAACGGAGTCCCGGAGCAGTGATATTGCACGTGTTTAGATTGTCAGCGGTCACACCTGACGTGCAGCCATAGCAGAAAGCATCCAGAACAGGGTCCCGGAGCAGTGATATTGCACGCGTTTAGATTGTCAGCGGTCACACCTGACGTGCAGCCATAGCAGAAAGCATCAGAACGGAGTCCCGGAGCAGTGATATTGCACGTGTTTAGATTGTCAGCGGTCACACCTGACGTGCAGCCATAGCAGAAAGCATCCAGAACAGGGTCCCGGAGCAGTGATATTGCACGTGTTTAGATTGTCAGCGGTCACACCTGACGTGCAGCCATAGCAGAAAGCATCCAGAACAGGGTCCCGGAGCAGTGATATTACACGCGTTTAGATTGTCAGCGGTCACACCTGACGTGCAGCCATAGCAGAAAGCATCAGAACGGAGTCCCGGAGCAGTGATATTGCACGTGTTTAGATTGTCAGCGGTCACACCTGACGTGCAGCCATAGCAGAAAGCATCAGAACGGAGTCCCGGAGCAGTGATATTGCACGCGTTTAGATTGTCAGCGGTCACACCTGACGTGCAGCCATAGCAGAAAGCATCAGAACGGAGTCCCGGAGCAGTGATATTGCACGTGTTTAGATTGTCAGCGGTCACACCTGACGTGCAGCCATAGCAGAAAGCATCAGAACGGAGTCCCGGAGCAGTGATATTACACGCGTTTAGATTGTCAGCGGTCACACCTGACGTGCAGCCATAGCAGAAAGCATCAGAACGGAGTCCCGGAGCAGTGATATTACACGCGTTTAGATTGTCAGCGGTCACACCTGACGTGCAGCCATAGCAGAAAGCATCCAGAACAGGGTCCCGGAGCAGTGATATTGCACGTGTTTAGATTGTCAGCGGTCACACCTGACGTGCAGCCATAGCAGAAAGCATCCAGAACAGGGTCCCGGAGCAGTGATATTACACGCGTTTAGATTGTCAGCGGTCACACCTGACGTGCAGCCATAGCAGAAAGCATCAGAACGGAGTCCCGGAGCAGTGATATTGCACGCGTTTAGATTGTCAGCGGTCACACCTGACGTGCAGCCATAGCAGAAAGCATCAGAACGGAGTCCCGGAGCAGTGATATTGCACGTGTTTAGATTGTCAGCGGTCACACCTGACGTGCAGCCATAGCAGAAAGCATCAGAACGGAGTCCCGGAGCAGTGATATTACACGCGTTTAGATTGTCAGCGGTCACACCTGACGTGCAGCCATAGCAGAAAGCATCAGAACGGAGTCCCGGAGCAGTGATATTACACGCGTTTAGATTGTCAGCGGTCACACCTGACGTGCAGCCATAGCAGAAAGCATCCAGAACAGGGTCCCGGAGCAGTGATATTGCACGTGTTTAGATTGTCAGCGGTCACACCTGACGTGCAGCCATAGCAGAAAGCATCCAGAACAGGGTCCCGGAGCAGTGATATTACACGCGTTTAGATTGTCAGCGGTCACACCTGACGTGCAGCCATAGCAGAAAGCATCAGAACGGAGTCCCGGAGCAGTGATATTGCACGTGTTTAGATTGTCAGCGGTCACACCTGACGTGCAGCCATAGCAGAAAGCATCAGAACGGAGTCCCGGAGCAGTGATATTGCACGTGTTTAGATTGTCAGCGGTCACACCTGACGTGCAGCCATAGCAGAAAGCATCAGAACGGAGTCCCGGAGCAGTGATATTACACGCGTTTAGATTGTCAGCGGTCACACCTGACGTGCAGCCATAGCAGAAAGCATCAGAACGGAGTCCCGGAGCAGTGATATTACACGCGTTTAGATTGTCAGCGGTCACACCTGACGTGCAGCCATAGCAGAAAGCATCCAGAACAGGGTCCCGGAGCAGTGATATTACACGCGTTTAGATTGTCAGCGGTCACACCTGACGTGCAGCCATAGCAGAAAGCATCCAGAACAGGGTCCCGGAGCAGTGATATTGCACGTGTTTAGATTGTCAGCGGTCACACCTGACGTGCAGCCATAGCAGAAAGCATCAGAACGGAGTCCCGGAGCAGTGATATTACACGCGTTTAGATTGTCAGCGGTCACACCTGACGTGCAGCCATAGCAGAAAGCATCAGAACGGAGTCCCGGAGCAGTGATATTACACGCGTTTAGATTGTCAGCGGTCACACCTGACGTGCAGCCATAGCAGAAAGCATCCAGAACAGGGTCCCGGAGCAGTGATATTGCACGTGTTTAGATTGTCAGCGGTCACACCTGACGTGCAGCCATAGCAGAAAGCATCCAGAACAGGGTCCCGGAGCAGTGATATTACACGCGTTTAGATTGTCAGCGGTCACACCTGACGTGCAGCCATAGCAGAAAGCATCAGAACGGAGTCCCGGAGCAGTGATATTGCACGTGTTTAGATTGTCAGCGGTCACACCTGACGTGCAGCCATAGCAGAAAGCATCAGAACGGAGTCCCGGAGCAGTGATATTACACGCGTTTAGATTGTCAGCGGTCACACCTGACGTGCAGCCATAGCAGAAAGCATCAGAACGGAGTCCCGGAGCAGTGATATTACACGCGTTTAGATTGTCAGCGGTCACACCTGACGTGCAGCCATAGCAGAAAGCATCCAGAACAGGGTCCCGGAGCAGTGATATTACACGCGTTTAGATTGTCAGCGGTCACACCTGACGTGCAGCCATAGCAGAAAGCATCCAGAACAGGGTCCCGGAGCAGTGATATTGCACGTGTTTAGATTGTCAGCGGTCACACCTGACGTGCAGCCATAGCAGAAAGCATCAGAACGGAGTCCCGGAGCAGTGATATTACACGCGTTTAGATTGTCAGCGGTCACACCTGACGTGCAGCCATAGCAGAAAGCATCAGAACGGAGTCCCGGAGCAGTGATATTACACGCGTTTAGATTGTCAGCGGTCACACCTGACGTGCAGCCATAGCAGAAAGCATCCAGAACAGGGTCCCGGAGCAGTGATATTGCACGTGTTTAGATTGTCAGCGGTCACACCTGACGTGCAGCCATAGCAGAAAGCATCCAGAACAGGGTCCCGGAGCAGTGATATTACACGCGTTTAGATTGTCAGCGGTCACACCTGACGTGCAGCCATAGCAGAAAGCATCAGAACGGAGTCCCGGAGCAGTGATATTGCACGTGTTTAGATTGTCAGCGGTCACACCTGACGTGCAGCCATAGCAGAAAGCATCAGAACGGAGTCCCGGAGCAGTGATATTGCACGTGTTTAGATTGTCAGCGGTCACACCTGACGTGCAGCCATAGCAGAAAGCATCAGAACGGAGTCCCGGAGCAGTGATATTACACGCGTTTAGATTGTCAGCGGTCACACCTGACGTGCAGCCATAGCAGAAAGCATCAGAACGGAGTCCCGGAGCAGTGATATTACACGCGTTTAGATTGTCAGCGGTCACACCTGACGTGCAGCCATAGCAGAAAGCATCCAGAACAGGGTCCCGGAGCAGTGATATTACACGCGTTTAGATTGTCAGCGGTCACACCTGACGTGCAGCCATAGCAGAAAGCATCCAGAACAGGGTCCCGGAGCAGTGATATTGCACGTGTTTAGATTGTCAGCGGTCACACCTGACGTGCAGCCATAGCAGAAAGCATCAGAACGGAGTCCCGGAGCAGTGATATTACACGCGTTTAGATTGTCAGCGGTCACACCTGACGTGCAGCCATAGCAGAAAGCATCAGAACGGAGTCCCGGAGCAGTGATATTACACGCGTTTAGATTGTCAGCGGTCACACCTGACGTGCAGCCATAGCAGAAAGCATCCAGAACAGGGTCCCGGAGCAGTGATATTGCACGTGTTTAGATTGTCAGCGGTCACACCTGACGTGCAGCCATAGCAGAAAGCATCCAGAACAGGGTCCCGGAGCAGTGATATTACACGCGTTTAGATTGTCAGCGGTCACACCTGACGTGCAGCCATAGCAGAAAGCATCAGAACGGAGTCCCGGAGCAGTGATATTGCACGTGTTTAGATTGTCAGCGGTCACACCTGACGTGCAGCCATAGCAGAAAGCATCAGAACGGAGTCCCGGAGCAGTGATATTACACGCGTTTAGATTGTCAGCGGTCACACCTGACGTGCAGCCATAGCAGAAAGCATCAGAACGGAGTCCCGGAGCAGTGATATTACACGCGTTTAGATTGTCAGCGGTCACACCTGACGTGCAGCCATAGCAGAAAGCATCCAGAACAGGGTCCCGGAGCAGTGATATTACACGCGTTTAGATTGTCAGCGGTCACACCTGACGTGCAGCCATAGCAGAAAGCATCCAGAACAGGGTCCCGGAGCAGTGATATTGCACGTGTTTAGATTGTCAGCGGTCACACCTGACGTGCAGCCATAGCAGAAAGCATCAGAACGGAGTCCCGGAGCAGTGATATTACACGCGTTTAGATTGTCAGCGGTCACACCTGACGTGCAGCCATAGCAGAAAGCATCAGAACGGAGTCCCGGAGCAGTGATATTACACGCGTTTAGATTGTCAGCGGTCACACCTGACGTGCAGCCATAGCAGAAAGCATCCAGAACAGGGTCCCGGAGCAGTGATATTGCACGTGTTTAGATTGTCAGCGGTCACACCTGACGTGCAGCCATAGCAGAAAGCATCCAGAACAGGGTCCCGGAGCAGTGATATTACACGCGTTTAGATTGTCAGCGGTCACACCTGACGTGCAGCCATAGCAGAAAGCATCAGAACGGAGTCCCGGAGCAGTGATATTGCACGTGTTTAGATTGTCAGCGGTCACACCTGACGTGCAGCCATAGCAGAAAGCATCAGAACGGAGTCCCGGAGCAGTGATATTACACGCGTTTAGATTGTCAGCGGTCACACCTGACGTGCAGCCATAGCAGAAAGCATCAGAACGGAGTCCCGGAGCAGTGATATTACACGCGTTTAGATTGTCAGCGGTCACACCTGACGTGCAGCCATAGCAGAAAGCATCAGAACGGAGTCCCGGAGCAGTGATATTGCACGTGTTTAGATTGTCAGCGGTCACACCTGACGTGCAGCCATAGCAGAAAGCATCCAGAACAGGGTCCCGGAGCAGGGGCCCCGTTCTGGATGCTTTCTGCTATGCACCCATAAGTACAGTTCTGTACTTATGGGTGCATTTTATGAATGAAGTGTTTTACAGCATACGCTGATTAACCTTTTTAGTTACTTTTATTTGTGTGAAAAGTGTAGGAATAAATACTGAATGGACTATACAGTGACAAATTGTTGGGTAATAATTATAGGCTTGCGCAGCTTCTTTTTTTTTTTTTTAAATATACATTTTTGAAAAAGAATACACAATTTTTTCTTTGTGGGCAGCTGCAACCAACTAATTACCCCCACACAGATCACATGGTGAGCGCCAGGGTCAGACACATTTTTGTATCTTTACCGCTGATTTCTGTTCGCACCTTCCTGAAGTGTGAACAGAAATCTACAAGAACTAGGGCTTTTTGCCCTTACCGCGAGCACATTAATGCATAGCTCCGGGAATCTATAGGTTAACGCACATTAGCCACTGGTTTACCACGGGCGGTAAAGGGCATTTAATTGAATTGCTACAGGTGTTAAAGCACAAAGCTATCTGCCTGCAGTAATCACTGCTTCTAATTGAATCTGCCCCGGAGATTGGGATGAGCAGTGTCCCCCAGCAGAAGGGTGTAGTAATGTACTGCTTCCTTCATGCTAATGTGGGAACACTGGCTGTCAAACTCATCACTATATGGAAACAAAGTTAAAGTTCAACCACCCAAATTGTTTTCATTTGTGCTTATTAATCTTAAAACTCTTCACTGAAATGAAATTTCCAACTTACCGATACTAATCGCACAAAAATCAGTCGCATGTGACCTGGTGTGAGTTGTGTAAGTAAAGGTTTATCCAACTAACTATTTAAACAATTGTGTCCTTTCTAACCTTCAGTGAATGCTCCGGACAGTTTAAATACCAATGACATCCCACCCATGCCCACCCCAGCGCTCTAGGCACTATAAAGACACTAAGGGGTAGATTTAATAAAGCTTCTAAAACTGACAAGCAGTGGTGTTACCCATAGCAACCTATCAGATTCTGTCTATTATTTCTCTATTCTATAAAATGATGGATCTTGGTTGCCATGGGCAACGCCACCACTTGTCTAACATGCTCTAGTAAATCTACCCATTAAAGTGCAGAGATGGGACTTCTGTGTTTACCGATAATGCATTGTAAACTAATGTATGTGACGTAGTCTGAGTAGGGTCCTTATGCGACCTAAATGGTGCTTATTTCTGCATATGGACAAGGAAAGGGAACTTACGTTTGGTCTCTGCTGTGGTGCCCTCACATCGTACTTGTGGCTGCAGGTGGAGAACGCAGGCTGCAAGACAAGAGGGAGGCTATTAGGCCGCACAAAAGAGAAGAAGGATGAAGCTTTTCAATACTAGACATCTTGGCGCTTATGTAGGTAAAATATATATTATTTTATATGAAAATTCAAATTTCAACCAAACCAATACTGACACTAGACCAAAGGTCAGTGGCTAAGCAGACATGCTAACCACCTGAAAACTCAATATGAAAAAGGACTGTGCTAGTGTTTGGCATCAAATAAATAGTGTGGGAGTGTGCTTGATTGATTTCAATAAAACAGGCTTCTCTAAAACCAATATAAATATTTATTTTAACAAAGACAACATACATTTTATTCTTGTGCTTACGTCAAGTGTAACGGATAGTACATATAATGCCACAATGTATCCGGCTCCTGCCACATTTAAGAATTGTGAATAGCTCTGGTCTTGAAAAAGCTCCAGAATCGGAGCGAAACGCGTCGAAAAGGGTAACTATCCAGCTCCGGTTGCTTTGTGGGTATCTCGCTGCATTCTATCAGCATGTCATAGGCTCACCGCCACAGCTGCATGAATTCCCCTTTGATCGGGATAACACCATTGTCTGCAAAGCCCGTGGAGTGAGCAGTTATTCAGTGTGGACAAGCCCAAAATGGTGGAACACTGACAGCGATTGCAGTAGCCCGAGGCGGGATTACAGGACGCTGTGGTCTCCGCTGGCTATCAGGATCGGCTACATCAGACTACCGCACCGCCACTACAAGTGAAGGCTGCTCTATTAACAATTGCACATTGCGGAGGTACTTTATATTGTCCATACTACAGGATTTTATTACCACAATATAAAAACCTCACAGGAAACACGACCATTCAGGTCACTGCGGACAGTTTCAAGAAAGCGTGTTGCATATATTGATGAGTACCAGCATTACCACAAGTGACATGTAAGCGGAGCTAATTATATCCTATTTTTTATATAGGACTATTTTTACTATGAATTTGGATCATTAACTTAAGGCCGCTATTAACATTTCTAATAGATCAATCCTATTAGGTACAAATTGCTATTTTCTCTTCACACTCGCACAGCGAAAACATTTTGCTTTCCAATTAGCAACTCAAACTGAAGCAGAGTGAATTTGCATATTTCCAATTGCAACTCCCTGAGAGACAAAGGAAAATCTGTGCTGAACCCCTTGGACACCCCCCTAATGACTAAATAGGCAATTGGAGGTTTCCAATTAGCTTAATTAGCCCAATAATTACATCATTTTGGGGAATTAAAAAAAAATGTCCTCAAATTACCCCCAAGTCAACTTTTTCATTTTTTATGCACCCCAAATTTAATTACAGTATTTTTTTAATTTATAACATATATATATATATTTTTTTTTACAATTTTTCAAGGTGCCCTCAAAGTACCCCAACATCACCTGTTTTCCTACTTTTTTTGCATTTTTTGTTTAATTTGTTTGAGATTAAACGAAAAAATGTTTGATTATCTTTTCTTTTTTTTTTAAGCACAAATCAGCCATTTGACACCATTTAAAAACCTACAGTACCTTCCTAATGCCCACAAACAGCCTTATATACGGTCCTGCTAAAAAACTTATCAATTATGGGGGGTCTCCCCACTTTTTTTATGCACTACTCTCACATCTCATTTAGCAGTCAATTCGCAAACCTGCGAGTACCGCATATAGCCATTTTAAATTGGATTGGAGAATTCTCGGGAGCGCGCATTAGTGCGTAGTCTGCGTGTTTCAAAAAAACAAACTCGCTACTCGCACCTAATTGGATTGTCCCCTATATTTGATACCAAACACTAGCACAGTGCTTTTTCATATATCGAGTTATTAGGCCGCACAGCCATAACAGAAACCGCCACGTGTGACCCTGAACCACCAGATACAAGAGATTTATATACATATATGAAGGCAAACAGCAATAGTTCATGTATCATATGCCCCAGTGCTGGCACCAGAAGTAAATGCTTTGTTTTTTTGTACTGTGGTTCTTTTTAGCAGTTTATAAAGCGATCCTAGGTCACTCGTATCTGATTGCATGTATGTGAACGGGGAGGGTGGTACTAAGGTCCAACAACATATTTATACCAGGTGTATCAGCTTAGTATATACCAGTGTTGGCTAACCTTGACACTCCAGCTGTTGTGGAACTATATATCCCAGCATGCCCTGCCACAGTTTTAGCATGCCCTAATAGCAAAACTGTAGCAGTGCATGCTGGGTTATGTAGTTCCATAACAGCTGGAGTGTCAAGGTTAGCCAACACTGGAATATACTAAACTGCTCTTCTCACAAATATAGCGCTACCACCGACATCACAAGTTTCCTTGTGCATCTCTATGGGGTGTAAGGGAAAACTTGCAAAACCGATAGACTCTGTTCCGGATTCGCACATTGCGTCCAGCCAGCCGAGTTGAATGTTATTAATACATTTATCTTATGTGTCTCAGGACTTCATTGGGACCTACATGAGGACATTTACAAAAACTGTCAGACAGGTCATGGTGAAGAAATTGTGACGTAACCCATAGCAACTATACATCTGTTTGCTGCTGAAAAAAGGCGGCTAGAATATGACCAGTTATACAGAACTTCTCATATGTTCTATAACAGCCCCATAAACATAATAGAGATCACCATTTTGGGTTTTAACATAACGCCTAAAACAACAACTTCTTGTTAATAGGCCTACCGCAAAGAGTTCTGTCTCTCTACCCCTGTCATCCATGTTACCCCTCACCCATGGTACCCTCACCAGGCTGACTGACTTACCAGTCACGTGATCTCTTTCACTACTGGGAAACTACATTTCTGGCAATGAATATATATATATATATATATATATATATATATATATTAGTAGTTTGTACACAATGCAATTAATGGTGGTCTGATCACTACTGAACTACGACTACAGTACCAGTGTGCTCTCAATGTGATCCAGTACAGTAGATGCTCTGTGTCACTTGCCATTTTTAATAAAGGATGACGTGCAAGCAGGAAATAGGGGACAAGTCTGTGGCTGCTTATGTTGTGACAGCAAAGGACATACGGATCAAAATCAGTTTCTACGCATAAGTGATGAACTTTGCCAAATATATGGCAGTATGTGTTTGATAATACCGAAAAGACAGCTTTTATGGCATTCAGGATGATGGATCCTACACCCTTCTATATGTCAGTATTATATTTATCTTCCTTAGACCAGGTACCCACCAGTGTTTGCTTGTCTAATGCAAACATATTTGATTTTTTTTCCACACCATGGACTGCGATGGGTTAAACTTATGTTAATGCATCGACTGGAGAACGCAACATTTCGGAAGCCAGAAGAGTCCCGGGAGGGAAAGAAACATTGGCATGTAGGTTTATGCAAGTTTAGTGACCACCATAAATAATAATTTCCATTTTCAAAACCGCCTCCTTTGCTAGCGGGGTGTAAATCGCTTCCCTGATTATTTAAAAAGAGATTTTATATATCTCCAAGCAATAATTGCGGCACTCAGCGTCTTAATAACTCGCTCTATTCCCAAGTTTTGGGAGCAATGAACGTCCCTGACTACGGGCAGGGGAGTAGTGAGGGTGGCTCCAGTGGAGCACCTGCTCCAGGCGCCTGCTCTGGCCAGGGCGCTGGAGATCAGCCATTCCGAGGAAGGGCAGAGCACCTGCTGAGCTGAGCGTGAAACACAGAGATCAGTGCTTCCAGAAAAGGGGCATGGTGTGGACGATGCAGATCTTGTGGCTTCGCCCAGACCATGCCCCAGCAAGGACGCACTGATCTCTGTATAAGGCATAATGTGAATAAGGGGCACTACTATGGCATAATGTGAACTATGGATATTACTGTGGCATAATATGAAATGTGGGGATTACTGTTTAGCATAATGAAAATAGCCCAAACTGTGGCATGACGCAAATTAATGGGTACGAATGTGGGCATAACGTGCATTGTGGCCATTATTTGTACAATGTGAATAAGGGGCACTACTGTGGCTTAACATGAATAAAAGACACTACTGTGTGGAGTAATGTGAATTGTGGGCACTACTGTGTGGTTTATTTTTAATTGGTGGAATTACTTTAGTGGGTTGGAATATATAGCTAGCCCTCCATGTCCCAGGTTGATACTGCCCATAATGTTTATTTTTATTTCCCTTTAATATGCCCCTACATGCTGGACACTTCCCATACCTGGCACACCTGGGGGGTGGGGGCGCAGTAGCACACACATGCCCCGGGTGCCATGACTAAACGCTACACCCCTGACTACGGGCATTGTTCCGGAAACATTGGAATAGAGAGTCCTTGCTTGAATTATTAAGATGCCGAGTGCCACCATTATTGCTTGGATACGTATGGGACATCACCCCATGGAGGGCACCGGCACCTGGTAGAGATAGATATATATATATATATATATATATATATATATATATATATATATATATAATGTATGAATGAGAGGCAGATGCTTCAATTTTACAAATTACCTTTTAAATAATTTATTATTGGCTGCAAGTTAAATATTTCATTTGAAGTTGGAAAAAAAAAATACTCAGAGCGACATTAATTCATCTATTTATTATATTATAGTGGCTGTCAGGGCATGCTGGGACTTGTAGTTCCACAGCAGATCGCCAGAGAGCCACACTAGGCTTCTGCTTAGTCGTTGCGTACATCTCCTAGCTGTGTTCCGGATGTCACCCTCCATCGTATCCCCACCCCTCTCACCTCTCCGGAGCAGGCCCCGGGCTGCCCCCCTCACTCCAGCCAGCATCATTCCCCGGGACGGACAGGCAACAAGGGCAAGCAGGGCAGCTCTGACGTCACACCCTGTGTCAGGTGCGGCTGCCAAAGAGCTCCGGGTAACTTCCGGTGCGTGAGAGCGTGAGAAGGTGAGTTCCGGCTGTAGAGGGTAAGAGGAGCGGACAGCACATGGGGCGATGACTGGGGGAGGTATTTGCACACCGAGCCCCCCTACCAAACCCACCACAGTTTTTGCACTGGGTGTGAGGGTGCTCAGGAGGGGGTCATTCTATCCATAGCCACAGTATAGTAACACTGAGTATTACTCAGCATGTGACCCAGTGAGTGAGTCTCCCCACCTCCCACTGTATGTTATTCATGTTCTCATATTTATATTCCATATAATGTCATCAGGCTGCACATTCTGCCACCAATTCGTCATCTTAACTCTCCCCCATTGTGGTAATAGCCTGCCTCTGCTTTGCCAATTGCCCTCACCTGAGGACTGTATTTGGTGGTTGATGTTTAAAAAAAAAATTTTCTACATTAAACTGGGGTGAAATGCAGGTGTATAGTTAGTGAAACATAGGGCCTGATTGCAACTGCGATTACGCACACGGGTGGCCTATTGCGTACTGCGTATGCAGTGCGCGAAGATTCCACGGCGATCGCAGTGACTACGCAGAGCGATTGACAGGAAGTGACCGTTTGGGGCTGTTGACGGGACAGTGGTCGGGGAAATGCAGGCGTGTCATTGCGTTTGAACACCGTTACAGGGGCGTGCATAAATTAGCCTCTGCGATGCCATACGCAGCCTGCGTGCGATGAGGGTAGCAAATTCTGAGTAAGGTCAGACCTGTTGTAATCGTGCGTGAGGCTCCGATGGTGCTCGATGTTACCGATGGTTTGTCATATTTGATAATTATTATGGATGTGAGTAAGGGGATGTGGGCGTCCTTATGTTCGATTGCGATTGCAAACATTAGCATATTTTCACAGCGGGTCTGCGTAAGTAATCGCAGCTGCGATCACAATAGCGATCGGTAATGAATCAGGCCCAAAGTGAGCAGATGTGCCAGACCCTAACAGAGAGTAAGGTTGGCCATTATGTCACACAGGCAGACTGTTTTCACATTGTACAGCGCCACATACCCCCTATAAGGCACGCTGTTTTCACATTGTACAGTGCAACATGCGACGACGCATTTCTGCATAAATATCGGTCACATCGGCGGCCATCTTACCCTAGCGGCAGGTCTGACCTGCCGCAGCCTTGGGAGCTCTCCTAACACGCAGAACTGCGCCTGCACTCGCAGTGGCTAATTTATGCACGCCCATGTAAGGGCGTTTACCTGCGTTTTTCTGACCACTCCCCGTTACCACCCCCAAACGCTGACAACCTGTCAATCACTTTGTGATGGGATCCTCTGTGCGTCAGTAATCGTAATGCGACTACTGCGCACGCTCAGTGCGGCTTAAACGCATGCACGATTGCAAACATTCTCGATCGGCCTGAAAATCGCATTAGCGTCCATCTCTGAATGAGGCCCAAAATTATATGATTAAAGTTTATATATTGTACCTGACTTTTTGGGACATTGCACCAAACATTTAAACAGATTTCCATGTACTGTGCAGCTGTTGTTTCTGTCTTAACAATAAATAAAGAAGGACGTTGTATATTAAAACTGTTCAACTTCGTTGCCCTGCAAGTTATTTTCTTGAGCAATTTCATGTCCCATAGTGAAGGTTTGAAGTGGAACCAAGGGCCTGATTCAGAGCCGCTCGTTCGTTCCGACCGATGTTCGCACAACTGCGCATGCGTACGGATTTTAATACGCATGCGCGAACCAGTCAGTGCGGCAAAAAATTGTGTGCTCGCTAAATAGCGAATGCCTGCTAATTTGAGTGACAGAATGAGGCGTTTGTGGGTGGTAACGGGAAGGTGCTTGAAAACGGGGAGTGGAGATCCGAACGCAGGCGTGCCAAACGGACAAAACGGGCGTTTTATGGGTGTGCATAATTACTAAAGCAGCGTCATCGACCAAGTCACTTGGTTGTTTTATAGTCAGAACTGCTCGCATGATTGCGGTAGGAAAAACCAACCACAAGAATAGCGAGCAGTTCATACGCCGTCCGATGTACTCGATTAATCTAATAAATAGCGGACATGACGTATGATGCGAGCGGCCAGGGGGCGTTTTTTTCAAAATTACGTTCGCATGTTTTGTTCGCTCGTTCAGACATAGAGGCGTGAACAGACCGCAAAGATCGAACGGTTAATTTAATTAGCCAGCCCCTTTTTCTGGACGAGCGAGCGCAAATAGCGTCCGGCTCTGAATCAGGCCCCAAATACACACAAAACGGATTATTAAGTTATGTTATGTTAGGGACATTTATTGATATATGGTGAAGACAATTTACACTGATATATATGAATTCTAACAGGGAATGTTCCTGAGAAGCTGTAGAAAGGAAACGAGCTGCTGTTGGTCATATCAAACAATCATGCGAGGAGAAATCTGAATAAAGTGACGGGCGCGCAGCTGTTTTTCTGCTTAGCGCGGCGCTAACAGCCACGCACCCGGCACTTTGGTCAGAGAATGACGGTTAACGCATCTTTACACCCTTGTTAAGGCGTGATAACCGGCATTCTCCGACCACACAGCGCACTGAATTGAATAGCTCCGGGAGCCCGCTCCCGGCGCTATTCAATTCGCGTTGAATTGAATCGCCCCCAATGTTACTTTACTGTTTTCCCGTTATCTGCTAATTAATGCCGGGTACACACTGGAGCGATGTCGGCACAATATGTAGTTCCGGCCGTATCAGAACGACATATCTGCCGCATCACTCAGTGTATACGGCCAATATGCGCCCTCCCACGGCCGCTTGCGACATCGTCCGGTCGGCCGTGCTGCTTGTCCAACCGGACGTTGTCGCAAGCGCTCCTGTTGCAGGTAATGAAGGACGGAATGAGATATTGTTCGGGCCCGTTGCGCCGACATATTGGCTGGGTACGCAACACTCAATGGGGGGAATTCGATTCAGTGCGATGTTAAATAGCGACGGGAGAGAGATCCCGAAGCTTTTCAATACACCGCGCTGTTTGGGTGGGCTAAGGATTTCTTTTCGCACCCCCCTGTTTTCCGTCATAGTGGGGCGCTAACAGCCGCGCGCTCGGCAGTTTGGTCAGAGAATGCCGGTTACCGCGCCTTAACACCCTTGTTAAGGCGCGAGAACCGGCTTTCTCAGTCAACACAGTGCACTGAATTCAATAGCTCCGGGAGCTTGCTCCCGGCGCTATTCAATTCGCGTTGAATTGAATTCCCCCCCAGTGTGTACCAAGCTAAAGATTGCCGAACGCAGCTTGCCCCCCGCCGTCGTTCCGTCGCTGTCGGCATCGGCAAGTGTGTATGCACTTACACACTTGCCGATGCCGGCACCCCCTCCGGGTCCCGTCGCTAGCGATATCGCGCTGGGTACACATTGTATACTGTGTACCCAGCATAAGGCATATTTGCCCCAGAACCTTTTGTACGCAAGATTTAAAGATGCAAGTATCTTAAGATGTGTGTCACTCAAAATGCACACGTGGTAACATAGGTGTGCAGGTGTATGTTTGTAACTTTTCCGTTCAACTCCAAATCACCCCATGGTGTTGGCCTCCGCACTGGTTTAGCTCCTGGGTTGGTGAACTTTTCATGACGGGTATGGTAGAGCTTTTCACGCAATGTATATTGTCACTTTACATATGTGATTTATCTACATCTCCCAGGCACCCAAAACTCCGGCTTATTACAGAACATGGACCCTTCAGAAGAGGCCGCTGCTCAGGGCTTAACGAGCTCCACGGAGGAGAATTATTTTGTGACGTACACATTTACAGACCGCTCTCACAGCAGCCGTGTGGCTCAGAGCATCATGAAGCTGTGCATGGAAGAGGAATTATTTGCTGATGTCACTATTCTAGTGGAAGGAAAAGAGTTCCAGCTACACAGACTGGTCCTTTCTGCCCAAAGCTGCTTTTTCCGCTCCATGTTCGCCTCCAATCTGAAGGAGGGACGTAACCGCGTCATCCAGCTGCAGGATGTAAGTGAGAGTGTCTTCCAGTTGCTGGTGGATTACATTTACCATGGGACGGTGAAGCTGCGGCTTGAGGAGCTACAGGAGACCTATGAGGTGTCTGACATGTACCAGCTGACGGCCTTGTTCGAAGAATGTTCTCGCTTTCTGGTGAGGACGGTGCAGGTGAAAAACTGCCTGCAGATCATGTGGCTGGCGGACCAGCACAGCGATACGTCTCTCTACACCGCGGCTAAACACTGCGCCAAAACCCACCTGTCCCAGCTGTGTGATACAGAAGAGTTCCTGAACTTGCCTCTGCGGTTGCTGACGGACGTCATTGCAGGTCAGTTGCCGGAGATGTCTAGCAGCATTTGAACGTCAAATGGAAAAGCATTATAAAGGTTGTGCTACCAGACTGAGTACCTACACCCTAAGGTGGGGGGGGCGATTTAATTTGGTGGGATGGACGTGATGTGCCGCTTTGGAATGGCAAATTGCATTCAGCGACACCTAAAGTTTTTATTTAAGTCCCATAGAGAAATGCAGGAAAACGTGATGTTACCTAACGGGCAGATATGTGCATTGCGGCGATTTTTGGCACCACATCGCCATTAATTCAGTTTCCCTTTAAGGACCTCATATAGGGTGCCGATCAGCACCTGGACAAACTAAGTTGGGATGCAAGGAGTAAGGGGGTACAAATGTAATTTCCGATTTATGTAACTGGCGGATATGTGCACATCCGCGCATTGTAGCGATTTATGGCGCCATATTGCCAGGAATTTAATTTCTCCCTAAGGGTCTCATTTAGTGTGCCGATTAGCACCTGGACAAACTATGCTGGGATGCAAGGAGTAAGGGTTTGCAAATGTAATTTATTTCGTTTTTTTATTTTATTTTTAAGTTGTTTTAGGATGCGCCATCCTCTCCTCATTTCTAAATCAGGGTTTGCTTATATCTCTAAATGAGACTCTTAAGGGGGGGCATCCACTAGACGATTTTATCCCTGTCCAACCTCTTAACGATTTTCCCTTGAAGTTTCCCTTGAAATATGATCTTCCACTCTGAACAATTTGCAAAAGATTTGCAAAAGATCTAACAATAAACTATGTTGTTTTAATCTGTGATTGAGAGCTTTCAGCTATAATGGGCAGACAGTGGTTCATCGTTTGATCGTTCAGCGTGAACGATGTGTAAACGATGTGTAAACGATGTGTAAGCAATCAAGTGAAATTGACCTGCATGTTCAGTCGATGGAGGAGACGATCAAACGACCAGCGGGAGCGCGCATCGTACATCGTTAGAAACAATTACTGCACGATTTGCAAACGATGTTCAAACGATGTTTGAACGATTATTGAACGATTTTATCATTATCGTTCAATCGTTCAACTTTATCGTCTAGTGGATACCCCCCTTTAGAGGGCGATTCAGTTCCAGGCGATGTCACTTACTTTGCCTTGTACCCCCTTACGGGTGCCTAAGAAAAGCTATAGCGTAAGTCTAGGTGATGTGCGTACTGTGTAGCCAGATCACGACCACACTGCTTGAAGTTGAATCGGCCCCTAAAATAGTACCTATACAGCTGTTTACTCATGCTGTAGGTTTGTGTGTAGTAGTAACAGTTTGGCTCAACAAAATATAAAGATATTTTCTCCTTCATCCAACAGGGGACACTGGAGATCAAGACACTGGGGTATAGATGGGTGGATGAGTGGAGCTGGCACTTTAAATTTATAAGTGTGAGTGACTCCTCACCCTCTATCCCCCAGAAGCCTCATTTTAGAATTGTACCAGAGGGAGCCTGTCACTTGGGGCTGAGTTTAGCCCCCACTTAGTATTTTTTTTTATTTTTTCTTTATTTTTAGTTTCCAACACAGCATTGAGGACAGGCAGACAGAGAGCTGCATCTGTCAGCCTGCTACATGGAGGCATCAGGCACCCGCCCCGACTAATCGAGAGTGAGTGTCTGGGTCCCAGGCTTTAGCTCAGGGAGGGACATGCCACTGCCTATTATAGAGGCTGTGTCCATGCCAGCGTTGCAACCGCAGGACCTGATGCCAGCAGCGGTAAGTATACCTCTTCCCCTGACTAGCAGGGTCCTCCTGCTGTGCTTCTCTGTAATAGCGCTGCTAATCAGTCTACAGCGCTTGTTAGCATGCGGATCAGCGCTGTAGTCAGCGCAGCTTCAGTTTCTCACTAGCCATGTCCCCGGCACCAGCGGGATTGGGAGGGGGCAGAGCCTCGGCGCTGTGTTCAGCACGCCTCGGCAGTGCTTCTGACTGCGAGGCAGCTTCCGTATTGGCTCTCTCCCAGCAAGGGGAACAGCCCATCAGCCCTCTCATCTGTACAATTTTACACAGGTGCTTAGTGTGCATGCTTCTGCACTAGTAACGCTGACAGCTGCGTATCGCAGATCCACTCTCCTGCTCAAAACTCCAGTGGTGATTCAACCCTGTCAAGTGTCGTGAGTGCACTGGGGTGTTCTCTGGGCTGCTGAGTGAGGGTAATCTGCATTAAGAGGGATATAGTGACTCCTCTCCCTCTGTACCTGGTGGTTCCACTCTATATCTGTGAGTGAGGTACATCTGTTGCTGTCTGTGTAGTCTAAGACATCATGACAGGCAAAGGGGCAGCTGCAAAAGCATCACAAAAGGTGTTTGCTTGTTCTAAATGTAACACTAAACTTTCTCAGGCGCGCTCTGATGAAGCGGCCCTATGTGATATATGTATCTCTGGGGGACCCGTTGTGGTGGGACCCTCTTCAGATTCAGCTTTTCCTCCACCTTGGGTATCCACCTGGGCAGGCGTCATGTCCGATCTCTCTGCGGAACTAGCCGTTTCACGCAGAGACAGGGAATTGGCTAGGAACCAGGTTCAGGTCCCACCGAGAGAGAGCCAGGTTGGGAAAGAGACTTAGCCAGTTCTGTGGAGGGCTTGGCTCTGCTCATGGGCTCTTTTGCTTCCTCTTCTAGGGTCGGACGACTCTGTCGCAGAGCTTCTTTCTCAAGAAGAAGAGGAAGGTGATTTGGAGACCCTTTCAGTCAGTGACGACTTTCACCAACAGGCCTCTGATTCGGGTGTCTAGGCAGTGGGGGCCCTCATCCTGGCGGGACGATGAGTCCAAGGTATCTCCAGATGCATCCTTATTTGGAGCCAAAAAGGAGGTTAACAATTTTCTTTCCTTTTTCACATGAATTAAATGCTCAATTGTCTACAGCTTGGCAGCATCCTGACAAGAAATTTCAGGTGCCCAAGCGGTTTTTGACCATTTACCCTTTTCCTAAGTCTGTCACTGAGAAATGGGAAGCTCCTCCTACAGTCGATCCGTCAGTCTCGCTGCTCTCCAAGAAGACCACGTTGCCTGTTCCTGGAGCTACAGCTCTTAAGGACAGTTCCAACCGTAAGTTGGAAACCACCTTAAAATCCATCTGTTCAGCAGCAGGGGTGTTGCTCAGACTGGCTTTGGTTGGCTCCTGGGTCAACAAAGCTGTGGAGGAGTTGGTCAGCGGCCTTGAATCGGGAGTACCTAGGTCCGACCTTGTCATCCTAGCCGAACACATTCGTGAAGCTTCCAGGGACATTGGTCATGCTGGATCCAAGATCTCAGCGCCAGCAATAGCGGCTCGCAGAGCCTTATGGCTGAGGTCCTGGCAAGAGGATGCGGAATCCAAGAGGGCCGTGCAGGGCCTTCTGTTTACTGGGGATATCCTTTTTGGAACTGAACTGGGCAAATGGACCAGGCTACAGGTGGTAAGTCTACCTTTTTGCCCTCCACTTCTCCCATTCCACGTCGCACTCAGGCTGATCCTTTTAGCTCCTTTCGGGCCCCTCATCCTTTCGGGGACGTCCATGTGGTGCCTCCTCGGCAGCCCGTGGAGGTAGGGGCAGAGGCCACCAACCTTGTTCGACCAGCAGTCCGGATCAAAAACTTGCAGACAACCTACCGCATGATGGACTCCAGGCCCACCTCGGAGACTCCAAGGTGGGGGCTCGTCTTTTGCAGTTCAGGTATGTTTGGTATCACACCAGTTCATCGATTTGTATCCACAATCTGGTGTCTCTGGGCTACAAGATAGAATTTGCAGCCCCCCCCTTCACGTCGCTTTTTCACCACAGGTCTTCCTGTCTCCCGACAGAAGCAGATGGTGCTTCTGTAGGCAATCCAGAAGCTTGTGGATTCTGAAGTTTTGATACCTGTTCCAGCCCATCAGCGTTGTCAGGATTTCTACTCCAATCTCTTTGTAGTCCCGAAGCCAGATGGCTCTGTAAGACCTATTTTGAATCTGAAATCGTTAAATCTTTATCTGACGTTTTACCGGTCCGATGGAGTCTCCTCACTTGGTGATTGCAGGTCTGGAACATGGGGAGTTTCTGCCGTCCCTGGACATCATGGATGCTTATCTCCATGTCCCAATTTGAGAACCACATCAGGCTTTTATTCGCTGCGTTTAATGGCGTGGCTGTTTATTCCGCTTTCTTACGACGCAGAGGGATCCCAGACTTTGTAGTTCCCACCATGCGCTGGGCACGCAAACCGGTCACATCTGCTCATTATCACCGTATCTGGCTTTCTTATGTAGCCTGGTGTGAGGACCGGGGGTTTCACCACTGTTTTCCGATTGTCCCATCGTCTTCTTTTCCTCCAGTCGGCCAGGACGCTGGTTTACGTCTAGGTTCTCTTATTGTCCAGTTATCGGCATTGTCAATATTTTTTCTGCGCCACCTTGCCTAGTTCCCTTAGGTTCAGACCTTTCTACAGGGGGTCCTTCGGATTCAGCCTCCGTTTTTCCCACCTACAGCTCTGTGAGATCTTAACTTAGTGCTGACATTTCTTCCGTCTTCAAAGTTTGAACCCTTGGAGAATGTGGATCTCAAGCTTCTCACTTGGAAGACAGTCCTCTTTTTGGCCCTGGCTTCGGCAAGGCGGGTTTTCGGAATTAGGAGCTCTCTCGTCGGCCTCCTTATCTAATTTTTCATGATGATCATGTGGAATTTCATACTAGAGCATCTTTCCTGCAGAAGGTGGTGTCTGCTTTTCACATCAATCAACCGATTGTAGTTCCAGTGTTGTCAGACGACTCTCAGACATCACTCACTTTGGATGTCGTACGGGCTCTCCAGATTTATGTGGCCTGTACCGCGGCCTTACGGAAGTCGGATGCCTTATTCGTTCTTTATGATGCTTCCAAATGAGGTTGGCCTGCTTTTAAGCAGACGGCCAGATGGATCTGTCTGGCCATTTGACAGGCATATATAGCCAATGTTCGGCCTCCGCCGGTCTCTATTTCTGCTCATTCCACTTGTTCCGTGGGGGCTTCTTGGACTGCTTGTCGGGGGCACTTCTGCTACCCAGTTGTGCCGTTCGGCCACTTATTCCACACCTTTGTTTGATTCTATTGGTTTGATACCTTTGCGGCCTCAGAGTCTACTTTTGGTCGCAAGTATTTTGCAGGTTCCCTAGGCCTCTCCCACCCGGGGGGGGGGGGGGGGGAGGGGGTCTTTGGGAAGTCCCCAGTGTCTTGATCTCCAGATTCCCCTGGTGGATGAAGGAGAAAGGTGGATTCCAGTACTTACCGTTAAACCCGTTTCTCAGCTTCCAAAGGGCACACTTGATGCCCTCCCAGCACTGCTTTACCTGCCATTGTGTTCTGTTTTTAAATATGTTATGTGTGTGTTTTCTATTCGGCTATTTTGCGCCCTTGTTGTTTGTTTCTTGCTCCTCAGTTTATTTCTTCTGATTCTGTTTCCGTCTCCTCGGGTTCCATTTCTCTAACTGGGGCTTCTGGGGTATAGAGGGGGACGAGTTACTTACACTTCTAAATTTAAAGTGCAAGCTCCACTCATCCACCCATCTATACCCCAGTGTCTTTGGACCTGATTCAGAGCCACTCGTAAGCGGCAGCTCGTTCGCTCCGAGCGATGTTTGCCCAACTGCGCATGCGTACGGATAGTTATACGCATGCGCGAACCAGTCAGTGCGGCCGAAATTCATGTGCTCGCAAAATAGCGAATGCCTGCTAATTTGAGTGACAGGAGGAGGCGTATGTGGGTGGTAACAGGGGAAGGTGCTTGAAAACGGGGAGTGGAGATCCGATCGCAGGCGTGCTTAAAGGTCAAAACGGGCGTTTTATGGGTGTGCATATTTAAAACAGCAGCGTCATTGACCACGTCACTGGGTTTTTGTAAGCCAGAACTGCTCGCAAAATTGTGGTAGCAAAAACCAACCACAAGAATAGCGAGCAGCTCATACCCTGTTCGATGTACTCGATTAATCTAATAAATAGCGGACATGACGTAGGATGCGAGCGGCCAGGGGGCGTAGTTTCCCAAAAAACGACCGCAAGTTTTGTTCGCTCGTTCAGACCTAGAGGCGTGAACAGACCGCAAACAGCGAATGGTTCATTTGAATAGCCACCCCTATTTTCAGGACGAGCGAGCGCTAATTGCGTCCGGCTCTGAATCAGGCCCTTTATCTCCAGTGTCCCCTGTGATATTGGAGAAACGGATTTAACGGTAAGTACCAAAATGCTTTTTTTGCTGCCCCCTGAATTGAGCATACTAGGTCTGCGATTTGTTTTAGGCAGGCTAATCCTGTTGCTCGGCCTGCGTGTTTGGCCACTTTGGACTGATACGGGCCATTCAGAATGCTGCTTTATTACCTGATGTGCCGATCAGTAATAGTAAGTGTAATAATAGTAAAAGACACCACACGCATGCTGGCTATAGTCACCTAGTGACCAGATTTATTGGTGTTCCTCAAAATGATCTCTTTCATTTCCATCAGCTAATTTCCAAATATCAGGACAGTTTGCAGATACCACTAGTGATACTGCTGCATGTGTAAACCGTATTTGTCCTATACAAAATTGCAGCCAGCCTGTAGTGTGTTATCCTAATGTCCAAGATCTCGGAAACATCACGCGTACATTTAGTGTATCGGTTTATTTACTTAATTGCCTAACTTTTTCCCCAAAATATCTGATTTTTTTCATTAATTGATTATGTAAATCACATCTATGTAATAGCGTATTTAATAATATTTTAGCAGAAAACACGCCATGGGTGTGTCTAGCAACACTCTGTGGAGTTGTCTAGTAGCCCACTGTAGCATTATCTCCCCCTCCCCTCCTCCCCAAACACCACCTGATAGTAGCCATAGATCTCTATTATGAGCAGAATATTATAAGGTTCGTAGGTTAGACCAGTCTTGAGATAGTCAATGTGTAACTCTCTTCACCGGGGTGGAGCAACCTGCAGCCAGTGAGATAATAAGAACTTTCACATCACTGAGTGAACCAATAGCCTACCGGGGCATTAAAAGCTCCATAGTCTTCTTTGACCAACCTGTAGAATACTAGAGCATTATAATGCTCAGAAGTGTATTGCATTTGTTTAGCCAGATAAAGAATTATAATGTTCACAACACCATGTTGTGTCATAGCTCGGTATTCCTCGGTAACCGTTGTCTTTTCCCTACAGATGGAGTTCCCTGCTCACAGAATCCCACCGTAGCCATCAAAAACTGGATTAATTTCAATAAGGAAGAGCGGGAGGAATATTCTGAGATACTGCTTTCTAGCCTGAAGGTAAATTATCACGGGCTATTTCTGCCTGCGCAATTCCTTTAAATTCAACAATTGTCTAGCAAAATAGCATTTATTTGATTCTTACGTGGGGAACATTTACGAGATGAACTGATGTGTAGCGACCAATCAGGTATTAGTTTACAGTTTGTAATCTGTATTTGAGATTGACCAAATTTGTGACGTGCACCAGTTTTCATAGATATCCCCATTATCTTTTCTGTTGTATCATGTTGCTTCTTCTCCTATGGCTTAGCCTGCAAGAAGTTACCCGTCTTCTGAGCCTATGTGAATTTTTAATAAGAGTATGACCATCAGATAAACAGGATCCTGAGGTCGTTATTATACTGCAGGAAATGTTAGTGCATAAACTTGAAAGTACCCAAATACAACACCGAGACAATCTGTTTATCTCCTGGAGCCCATCTCCGGTGGAACTGTGAAGACCCATCCCTGTCTTCCTCTTGGCTCCTTAGATTCGCACCCCACCTGCTGCCAGCAGCAGGTAACACTCCTGGCTTAAGTGCCTGGAACGGGATGCAGTCAGGAAGTCGACAGTCTGCTTCCCGACTGTCTAATGACAGGCGTCGAAATCCAGACGCCTGTCATTTTACCTACTCCGGGAGCCCGCCGCCCAGCATACCGAACGAAGGTAAGCCGGGCGGCGGGCGTGGACAGCCGCATAGGTGGGGGAGGGTTAGGATAGGGGCTCCCGGGGGGACTTGGGGTTAGGCACCCCCTCGGGAGGGTTAGGCTAGGGGAAGGGGGGGTTAGGGTTAGGCACCCTAGGGGGGAGGTCAGTGTTCTGCACCCCCACGGGAGACTTTCGGTTTAGGCTATGGGGAAGGGGGTTTAGGTTTAGGCACTTACAGGGGGGTTATGCACTTTGTGGGGAGGTTAGGGGGGGGGTTAAGGTTAGTTATAGTTAAAATACTTACCTGTGGGGATCTTCAGTTGCGGTCTTCCGGCGTCGGGATTTGAACTTCATACCCCTGAAGCAACCTGTTGAACGTGACACTATTTTTATGCCTAGTGATTCATTGGCTGCAGACAGTAGTCAGGGATAAGAATCTCTCAAACCACGGCATAGGACCTGCATTGTTTTACTACTAGCGGTGTTCCGGGGGGAGGGCATTGGGGTGTAGAATGTTAATAATAGAACTTTGCTTGGGTCGCCTTTTATATTCTTTTATAACCGTAAACTAAAATATGGACATTGAACTTTTAACATCATGGAATCATCCCCTGGTTTACTTTAATCTAATGACTATGGCAGTATTAATGTTTAAATGTCCATTTTTTTTTCTTTTTAAGGAAATTGGGGAAAATGTGCACATCTACCTGATTGGGAAGGAGGAGTCTCGCACGCACTCCATCGCCGTCTCCCTACACTGTGCGCAGGATGACTCCATAAGTGTAAGTGGACAGAACAGCCTGTGCCACCAGATCACAGCGGCCTGCAAGCATGGCGCCGACCTGTACGTGGTGGGAGGCTCCATCCCCCGCCGCATGTGGAAATGTAACATGGAGACCATGGACTGGGAGCGATGCGCACCGCTCCCCAGAGACCGCCTGCAGCACACGCTAGTGTCTGTCCAAGGCAAGGACTCTATATTCTCTCTCGGTGGTAAGACTCTACAGGACACGCTCTCTAATGTGGTCATTTACTATCGAGTACAAGACAATGTGTGGACGGAAACTAGCCAACTGGAGGTCTCCATCTCCGGAGCTGCAGGTGTGAACCTCAATGGGCTTATCTACCTGATGGGAGGGGAGGAGAACGACCTGGACTTCTTCACAAAACCCTCGCGTCTTATTCAGTGTTTTGACACTAACACTGAGAAGTGCCACGTGAAACCCTACCTGTTGCCCTTCGCCGGGCGCATGCACGCGGCCGTTCACAAGGACTTGGTGTTCATCGTGGCAGAGGGAGACTCGCTAGTCTGTTACAACCCGCTTTTGGACAGCTTCACACGGCTCTGCCTGCCCGACGTCTGGAGCTCCCGGCCGTCTCTCTGGAAAATCGCCAGCTGCAACGGCTGCATTTACGTTTTCCGAGACCAGTACAAGAAAGGGGACGCCAACACCTTCAAATTAAACCCAGCCACCTCTGTGGTGACGGTGACCAGCGGGATTCGCTTCCTGCTTACCAACCTGCAGTTCTTGTTGGCATGAGGCTTACTCTGCTCTGTAAGAGCTGCCACACATGGAATCCCTTGGCCCGGGCATGCCCTCGTCTTGCCAGCAGGCCTCCCACCAGAAGAAAATGGTCAGACTGCTCTATAATAAAAATCGATGGGACCATCAACTTAATACAGTGGGCTTGGTGCACCATAATCAACCAGCTACGTGTTCGCTACAGCATTGTTCCATGCTGATTTACCTTTGCTTAGATTTCCTGGTTGTGTCTTTAAGGTGAAAAGCAAACTGGGCCTGTCTGACCTGAAAACACACTTACAAAACACAAAAATCCTGTCAGGTTTGTAAATCTCTCCCCTGACTTGGCTCACAAAGTCTTCAGTGTCGGTGATCTTTAGTAGCCCTATGAGCTGAGTGACATAACCATCCGATGCTACAGATAAATGTGGCATTGCAACGTACGACTGAAAATAAGTAGGAAGTGTTTCTAAATAACATTATACCCTTAAATGAAATCAGTCTTAATTAGCTTTTACAATTGCCTCACCACACAGAATTATTTATATATCCTCAAAAGTAAAATGTAGGAAGCAGCCATTTTGTCCGTGTTGTCAGCACCAGCTGAGGTAATCACACTAATACTTATTTGAAGCCGTGGGTGTTTTTTTTTTTCTTCACTTTGACAGAATATAAGCAGGTTACTCCTATTTACTATTTCTCTTGTTTGTTTGTTTCTTCAGGCTGCTATTAATGATTTATAACTCTGGGCGGTGTCATGGACTACCATGATGACCACAGTCACATGGCACAAGAGGTAGTGAGCAGAGAGGCTTTGGAACGCCCCACTGATCTCTGTATGCATTGTATATTGTAAAATCCTACCCTCTGCCTCCTCATGGCATACTGAGAGATGTGTGAGATGTGTGCCTGTGGCAGCCATATTTTGTGACTTCCAGATAGATTTTGAAATAGGAGATTTGTAGAAGGAAAGCCAAGAAAAAAGGACTATCGTATTCATGCTTAAAGGGTACTTGCTATTCAAATAAAAATTAATAAATTAACCTTCTATGTGGGATTGCTGCTTTAAGAACGTAGTACAGTACTTATATCTGAAATGTTCCATAAACCATTGGAATCAAGCACACTAATTTACACTGATGAGCAAATATATTTATACTGAATATAGAGTATAATCACTTACTTATACAAACCACACTGGATATTTACCTTAATCTGAGAATGTTAAGTAATCACATATTAAAAAGTAAATAGTTTGTCTTTTGGTTTTGTCCACACTATATTTTGAGAGTAGATTGGTACATGATTTTGCCCCATCCTGTTTAGTGGTCAGTCATCTCTATGGTAGCGATAGTTGACAATATTTCGCACTTTTTGTCTCTGCGCGCTCCCATTTTTCACATGATCCAATTACAAAAGACGTGGAAATTCATTCGCACGAAAACCGTTCCTGGAATAACTGACGAAAAGTACTGGTGAGTGTGGGGAAATGAGTCTGTACCCCATAAAAAGCCTAACTGACATTGGAAATCAATATAATAGTGTATCAGTGGCCCTAATAAAAGTATTTGGTGTTCTTAAATTGTGTCAAATGGCTGTTATATGCATATTTGCATAAGTGTGGAAAAATTATAAAAAATTATTTTTTTTGGGACAAAATAAATGCACATAAAATGGGCGTACATTAAAATTGGTGAAAGTATATTTTTGAGTCAAAAAAGTGCACTTTGAAAATACACCAGGTGCAGACACCTGCAATGTTTAAAATGGGATGTAGTTAATTTACCGGCGGCCGGGATCCCGACCCGGGACTAAAGATAGGCATTGAAATCCTGACGATGAAATCCCAACAGCCGGCATCCCAAACGAAGGTAAGCGGGGCCCTGTAAGCTGTTAGCCGCAGGGGGAGGAGGGTTAGTTGTAGGGGCCACAGGGGGAGGTTAGGGTTTAGTGTGCGGGAATGGGGGGCTTGCATTAGGCTCCCCCCCGGGGGGGTAGGGTTATGCCCCACTAAGGGAAGGTTAGAGGGGGGAGGATTAGCATACTTACCAACCCTGTCAGCATCTTCACCCTTCGGTCTTCCGGCGCCGGGATTTCATACCCATTCCGTTTAAAACATGTTCCATCCATACAGCCCCCCAAAATACCAGACCCACTACTTTAATTCCATTTTCCACCCCAAAATGTACATGTCATTGTTGGCCAAATTAAGCTAAAAAAAAATAAATAAATGGGGGGGGAGGGGGTGTCTAAGGGGTTCTGAACCAAGTCCTCACATTTTGAAACAAAAATAGGGATTTTGCACAACTTTTCACCTTCTCTGAAATGGTAAAGACAGTTTTTGTCTACGGAGATTTCACACCTGCGAAAGCTTTGGCAATATGATAGCCCTATACCTTTTTCAGGACTAATATTACCATTCAGTTTCTGGATAAATTCTTCATTCATATTGATTGTTGGAAAAAAATTTGTTTATTTAAAACGACTTTCAAATGTGAGTTCGGAAGGTGTCATTGTACGTGTTCCAGTTCCTGAGTATATTTTGCCCACACTATACTGGGACAGGTACGGGTTATGCATATCTCATGTGACCAGGCCTGTCCTAGTATAGCGCACAGAGAGTTTATAAAAACCGTACAAGTGATTATTATACATATGGTGGTACCTAGTTCTTGCTGTATCCTTTCAGCAGGGCCAGTACTAGCCTTGTGGTATGCCCTAGAACAGGGGTGGGCGATAAGCAGTCCTCCAGCTGTTGTTGAACTACAAATCCCAGCCTGCCCTGCAACAGTTTTAGCATGGCCAAATAGCAAGACTGTAGCAGGGCATGCTGGGATGTGTAGTTCTACAACATCTGGGGGTCGCTTATTGCCCACCGCTACCCTAGAAGGCTCCTACCTCCCAACTGATACATTAAGTAGCAGGCATGGGGTGCCGCTTCCGACAGAGGCTGGGAGCCTCCTAGGACACCCCCAAAGGGTTGGCACCTGCCCTGCTGAAAAGATCCAGCAACATCTAAGAAGGACCATATGTGTAACTATTGCTTGGACAGCTTTTATAAACATGCTCTGTGCGCTATACTGCAAGAGGCGACGCTTGGCTGTGACATCATAGCCAAGCGCCACACTCCCATTATAACACTGACATAGAGGGAGCAGCAGCTGTCAGCTTCACATGTCACACCACTATCTGGCGCTCCATGGGGTGTGCGGCGGCTGCATTTAAAACAATAGATTGGTCACTTTATGTCTCCTATTCAGGGTTTATGCACCCAGAAAACATTGGTGCCCTAGGCAACTGCTTAGGTCCACCTAATGGCAGCTCTGGCCTGGTTGCCTGTGCTATACTTGCTATGAGTGTCCCTGTCTGTCTTTCTCCAGCCTTAGAGTCTCTTCTTCAGTACACCCAGCCAGGGGCATAGGAACGACATTTTCGGCCAATGACTACTATAGGATAAGGAGCCCCTTTTACTCACGTTTGGTATCTCGTTTTACGACGGTTGTAACAGTGACTGTAGATATACAAAGGGCTCGATTCAACTCAGCACGATGCTGAATAGCCGCGGGAGGGAGCTCGCGAAGGTATTCAATTCAGCGCGCTGTTTGGTCCGACTAAAAGACTTCTCGCACCCTCTAGAGGGTGCGAGGAAAAAGCAGACTGGAGCGCCAGCGCGTCTGTTTTCCGTCATTGTTTTTGGGGTTGGCCAAGTTTTATTGTTTATTTTACTATAAAAATGTATTTATACATTATTAAATATTATTATTATTAATATTAACTACAAATTATTACAATAGTTGTTCGAAAGATAGATAAACTCAATTGTTCATCTTAAAAATTTAAATTTTTCTTAGTCGTTAACCTAGTTTTAATTCGGATTTTGTTGACTGCCTAATCTCATTAGTTTAAGAGCATTTTTTTTATAGTCACTGCCTCACTGGTTATGGTACGTGCCATAATATCTGGTATGTGCTATAATATCTGGTACGTGCTATAATATCTGGTACGTGCCATAATATCTGGTACGTGCCATAATATCTGGTACGTGCCATAATATCTGGTACGTGCTATAATATCTGGTATGTGCTACGATCTGGCGACAATGAGACTGCTGCTAACGCTTTAAACCTTCCACTGGCCGCAATCATTTGCTCTCTATGTTCCTTTGTCATACAACTTCCAAGAACAGTCAATGGGAAGCGCAGCTTCCCGATCTCGTTTGTATTCTTATTCTTACTGCAAGTTGTGATAGCAAAATGAGTGCGGCTTCTAAGAAAGAAAAACCCAAAAAAAAGCATTTGCAAGAAAAAAACATGAACAAACATGAAGATAACTTAACTTTTTGGTAAACAGAAACAATAACAGTTGGCGAGTTCAAATAAAGCTATCATCGCTTCCTTTTTATTTCATTCATCCCCATTCAATAAATAAATAAAATAGAATAATTAGCTTTTGTGTAGAAGTTCATGGGGGGGGGGGTGTGTGCAAAACACAGTTTTTGCCCATCCAACTAAAATAATGGGCGGGGGGGGCAACTACACCCCCCCCTGGTTCCTATACCCCTGTACCCACTGAATGTGTTTCCTATATCTTGCAAATACTTATGTATGTTTATGTACAGATATAGCTATATACAAATGCTTTAATTAAAGTACACGTTGGAATTTATTTATCAATATTAATGAAAACCACACTGTTGCCCTACTCATCTATAAAACAGGAAACAGCTGCTGAAATAGACTTACCTTGGGGCAGGGAAAGGTAGGTTCTTCTGACAAATCAAGGCGACAGAGTCCACTTCAAGAGGTGTGATTGGCAGGGGTAGCTGGGGTCAGGGGCGTAGAGAGGGCGGTTCCAGTGTAGCGCAAGCTCCAGGCGATTAAGGTGTCCAGAGGCGCCGCCCGCTGTGTACCCGGCAGCTGTCTAAGCTGACAGCCTGGCGGGCTGGGCCGGGGGGCAGAGTGCCATGTGCCCCCTGGGCCGCAGCGCCATGTGGGCCACGGGCAGTCTGTGTCTCTGTGACACAGCTGCGCTGCACGTGTAGTGCTGACCGTACATAGTTCAGAGGTTCTGAATTCAGTGCACTGTTTGGTCCGACTAAAGGACTTCTTGCACCCTCCTGAGGAAAAATCAGACTGAAGCGCCAGCGCGGCTGTTTTCCGTCATTGTTTTTGGGGTTGGCCAACCCTAGTTTCATTGTTTATTTTACTATAAACATTTATTTATACATTATTAAATATTATTAATATTAACTACCAATTGTTGTTAGAAAGATAGATATATTAATTTTTAAGATGAACAATTGAATTTTTTTCATAGTCATTAACCTAGTTTTAATTCAGATTTCGTTGACCGCCTAATCTCATTAGTGTAAGAGTATTTTCAAATCTATAGTCACTGCCTCACTGGTTATGGTATGTGCTATAATATCTGGTATGTGCTATAATATCTGGTATGTGCCATAATATCTGGAATGCGCTATAATACCTGGTATGTGTTATAATATCTGGTACATGCCATAATATCTGGAATGCGCTATAATATCTGGTGCGTGCCATAATATCTGGAATGCGCTATAATATCTGGTACGTGCCATAATATCTGCAATGCGCTATAATACCTGGTATGTGCTATAATATCTGGTACGTGCCATAATATCTGAAATGCGCTATGATATCTGGTACGTGCCATAATATCTGGTATGTGCCATAATATCTGGAATGCGCTATAATACCTGGTATGTGTTATAATATCTGGTACATGCCATAATATCTGGAATGCGCTATAATATCTGGTACGTGCCATAATATCTGGAATGCGCTATAATACCTGGTATGTGTTATAATATCTGGTACATGCCATAATATCTGGAATGCGCTATAATATCTGGTACGTGCCATAATATCTGGAATGCGCTATAATATCTGGTACGTGCCATAATATCTGGAATGCGCTATAATACCTGGTATGTGTTATAATATCTGGTACATGCCATAATATCTGGAATGCGCTATAATATCTGGTACGTGCCATAATATCTGGAATGCGCTATAATATCTGGTACGTGCCATAATATCTGGAATGCGCTAATACCTGGTATGTGCTATAATATCTGGTACGTGCCATAATATCTGAAATGCGCTATAATATCTGGTGCGTGCCATAATATCTGGTATGCGCTATAATACCTGGTATGTGCTATATCTGGTACGTGCCATAATATCTGGAATGCTCTATGATATCTGGTATGTGCTATAATATCTGGTATGTGCTACGATCTGGCGACAATAAGACTGCTGCTAACGCTTTAAACCTTCCGCAGGCCACAATCATTCGCGCTCTCTGTTCCATTGTTGTATAACTTTCAAGAACAGCCAATGGGAAGTGCAGCTTCCCGATCTCGTGTGCATGCTTATGCTTACTGCAAGTTGTGATAGCAAAATGAGTGGGGCTTCTAAGAAAGAAAGAAAGATAAAAGCGTTTGCAAGAAGAAAATGTGCGCAGCGGTAGAACAAACATGAAGATAACTTAATTTTTGGTAAACGGAAATGACAACAGTTGGCGAGTTCAGATAAAGCTATTATCGCTTCTCATTTTAATTTCATTCATCCCCCCTACCCCGGTTCCTATGCCCCTGCACCCACCAATGTGTTTCCTATATCTTCCAAATAGTTATGTATGTTTTATGTACAGATCTAGCTATATACAAATGCTTTAATGAAAGTACACATTGGGATTTATTTACCAATATTAATGAAAACCACGCTGTTGCCCTACTCACCTATAAAACAGGAAACAGCTGCTGAAATAGACTTACCTTGGAGCAGGGAGAGGTAAGTTCTTCTGGCCAATCAAGGCGACAGAGATGTGATAGACAGAGGTAGCTGGGGGTCAGCGGCCACAGGCAAGCTTGCAGCGTCTGTAACACCATACCGAGGATCAATATCAGGGACTGTACACCAGAACTGGGGTTGCAAGACATGATTAGGAACAAGATCCAGGGTTCAAATCTGTAATACTGCACTGACTAGGCAAGTGCAAAGCCCCTCTATACATAGAGCCTCCATAAGATACAGGTGGCTCATTAATGATTTCTCAGCCTGGATTAGTGAACATCTTCTCTGTGATAGACAATTGGTGATATCATCAATGTGCATTCAGGTAGTTACAAATTCCCTTATTCCCACACTTTAGGTGCTATAGTAGCATACTGTAAAGGTGCAACTAAATGGCCATGAAAACTGTCCCGAATAGAACAACACAGAGGCTGCTACTATGTAAATTCAGGGATGGCTCCCAGTTGCTGGTAGCCAGAGGGGTTATTCACAGACAAAGCCAGTGATTCAGTATACAAGTATCCAGTCAGGAATCTGTCGCTTACAGAGCTGGTGTCCAGGAAGTCAAACAGCAAAGCCAGGTTACAGGAAGAGCTAGGGGGCAAATGTACTAAGAATCGTGTTTGACTTGTAAACTTAATCACTGGACATCGCCGGAAACATTTTACCATCCAAATTTACTAATCAGCTGATTTGACTGTCTATTTTGACTGTGCGTGTTTGGGAGCAACTGGTCGATTGCATTTTGCTCTCATACATTACCAGATTTCATTCCAACTAGCCAACTAGTTGGATGGTTGGAATGATAATCTTTAGGTGTACAGCCAGCTTTAGGGGGAGATGTACCAAGCCTTCTAAAGAGAGGGAGGTGGAGAAGTTTGCCCATAGCAGCCAGCTAGATATAATTTATCAAGTACATGCCCACCAAACGCTGTATTCCTGCCTCACCGGCAGCATTTGGATAATTGCCCTGACTCATCCTGACTCGGGCAGAGACATGTGGCATTATAGTATCTGCAAAATAAAGGTAGATCCAACCCCACCCCATGATAGATCATGGCCAATAGAGCTTTCTATACACAATGTTTCTGTAGTTCCATACAAACCTGTTACAGGTCTTTTAAAGGTTATCAAACAAATAGAGGATTAATTTTGTGTGGTTGGCGGTTGAATTAAATGTGGGGCAGACTATGAGGAGCTGCTTAACAGCCAGGACTCTAGAGAGGTATGGGAGTGAATGTCATAGTCTGCAAGTTTGTGATGGTTAAGCTGTTAGATTTAAAGTGACAATAATTTAAAAAGAGCATTTTACATCAGGCTGACAAATTGCAGACAGCGGCCTCCTCGCCCCATGGTCTCTATACTCTATTAGACCTTAGTTAATGTTGGGGCCTTAAAATAGAGATGTGTTCCCATGAGGTAAGATCCTCATAGCAGTGATGATAGAGGGTTCCAAGGTGAGAACAGTCGGTATTGTGGGATGGAGAGGTTCCCGGGCCTGGTCATTTCTGTGAACTTGAGTCTAGTATGATGATTGAGAATTGTGCTGAATAGCGATTACAGTAAAAGGTATTATACCAACAGATGATCCCGTTATTCTAAAAATAGAATACACTGACATTTGCAGGTAGTATCGATTTGCTCTAGATCAGGGGCCTTCAACCTTTAAGGCAATGTGGGCCACATTAAGGCAATGTGGGCCACATTAAAAAATTCAACAAAGCCGAGGGCCACTTATCTATACTATGGCATTTAAACTCTGCCCCCTCCTCACACAATTATCCACCCATAACTGCCCCCTCCTACAATTTTAATTATGTCCCATAACTGCCCCCCTCTGCAGTGCCCCCAGTAGCGGTCCCCCCTATGCAGTGGCCCCAGTTATGGTCCCCATTATGCAGTGCTCCCAGTAGTAGTCCCCCCTGCTGTGCCCCCAATAGTAGTCACCCCTATGCAGTGCCCCCAGTAGTAATCCCCCCTATGCAGTGCCCCCAGTAGTGGTCCCCCTTATGCAGGCCCACAGTAGTGCCCCTTATACAGTGCCCCCAGTAGTGATGCCCTCTGTAGTGGTCCTCCTTATACAGGCCCCCAGTAGTGATGCCCCCTATGCAGTGCCCCCTGTAGTGGTCCCCCTTATACAGGCCCCCAGTAGTGATGCCACCTATGTAGTGCCCCCAGTAGTGATGCACCCTATGCAGTGTCTTTTATACAATGCCCCCTGTAGTGGTCTTCCCTATTCAGTGACCCCAGTAGTGTCCCCCCTATGCAGTGCCCCCTGTAGTGGTCCCCCCCCTATGCAGTGCCCCTTATATAGTGCCCTCAGTAGTAGTTCCACCCCTATATAGAGTCCCCAGTAGTGGTCCCCCAGATGCAGTGCCCCCGGCAGTACTACTCCCCCCCCCCCCCCCCCCAGCAGTGCAGACACACACACGTAAAGAAAAAAAAAACACTTGTGGTGCATACACACGGTCAGATTTTGTGTCAGATCTGCACGATAACGATTTCAAAAATCGTTCAATTGTTCATATCTGAAAGAAAATCTGACATATCTGACATCGTCTGTGGGCCTGATTCAGACTTGGGAATAGAGATCTCTCTCTCAACTGATCATCTTGGTGAAGCCGAGCTGCACTGCATGTGGGGCAGATTTAAAATGTGCAGAGAGATTTAGATTTGGGAGGAGTGTTTCCAATCTGACATCTAAATTATAGAGTACTAATAAAGTTGTGCAGTATTTGTGGGCTACATGTAAAAGCAGCCAGTATTTACCCCACATGTAAAAAAAATTATGTATTTACACCCCTTGCATTGCAACATGGTTTGTCCAGGTTCACAGTGGAGAGAGATATCTCACTCTATTCCCAAGTATGAATCAGGCCCAGTGTTTGCAGTCAGATTTTGACGATTTCATTCACTTTAATACTGTCTGAAATCGTTCAAATCATTAGTAAAAATTGTTCAATCGTTCATCTGACAGATCTGACCGTGTGTATGCACTATTACTTGAATCCACGCTCCCGCTCCTGCCGTCGTCCGCTCCTCCATCCTCCCGGGCCGGCCCGCTCTGAATTATGGGAGAGACGTCATGACGTCTCTCCCATTACCCACTGCAGGAGCCGGAAGATGGAGCTCATGAGTGAGCTGTAGCCCGGCACTTGCAGTGGGCACAGCAGCCAATGAGAGTCTGTCTGACTCTCATTGGCTGGCTGTCAAAACAAACACACTGCTGCAGTGTGTTTGTTTCTGTCTGTAGTGAAGACTGCACTTACTGCGGTCTGCGCTACAGTAACCATCGGCCGGCCACCCATGGAACACCCCTGCTCTTGATCTTTGTATTGTTAGTGTGGATCCGATTGGCCTAGAAGGGTTTGTTGATGACTATTCCAGATACAGTGAGCCTTACAAATTAAAGGTAGGTGAGTGTGGGTAGTTTGGGACCCTACCCACCGACGAGGTGGATGGTGGGTGGAGCCTGTAAATTGTGAGCCTAGGCATAAGGTTACAGTCTGTGAATTCTAAGGCACTGAAACATCTTAAGATCTGTTGATTAGTATTTGGTGTATGACTGAGCCAGAGTATCTATGTCATTTGGCAAAATCATTCGCCTGAATAGCAGCATGAATGTGAGAAGGCTATCAGGGAGAGATTCAATTACAAGCTTGTGGTAATAATCTTAGAGCCTGAAATGAGTTTGGTTTGGTGGAGCAAGCCAGGCTTTGTGAATATGTGTAAGCAGGTCATTAACTTCTCTGGGGTCTTTTAAGAAAACGGACATTCCTTCCAGGTCAGCCATTAGTTTAAAAGGGTAGTCCCACTCAGAGCCGTAACTAGACTTTTTTGGTGCCCTGTGCCAGAAAGAGCATTGGCGCCCCCCTCATTTTTCAAAGGGACGTAATGCACCCCAAAAAAGGGTAATGGTCTCATGGGGAAGAGATAGGGGAGGCCAGGAGATGCTGGGGATGAAATAAGAGGAGGTTATAAGTGAGAATGATAATAAACAGAAATTTGACAGGCCCAAACAGCGCCCCCTGACCTGTGGTGCCCTGTGCGATGGCACCGGCCGCACTACCCTAGCTACGATCCCACTAGCGGATTATCCTATAACAATTAGCTCTTGTAGATTCCCTTAGTTCATACTTGCCGACATTCAGCTCCCTCCTTCGGGGAGGGAGCTGAATGCCTGCATTCTGCGGGGGACGTGACCAGGCTATGATGCCGTTTTGGGAGGCGTGACCACACGATCGCGTCATCATGGCCCCGCCCCCTATTCACAATGCCGAAAAAAGGCATTGTGAAGCAGGGGGCGGAGCCACGATGACGTGATTCAGCGCGAATCGCGTCATCGGGCCCCCCCTCCCCCCCGCTGCGGGGGTTTTTACTAGTAGTCCGGGTGGTAGGCGGCAGCCGGGAGGCTTGCCTTCCTTTCCGGGGGGGTCGGGAGTGGCGCCCGATATTCGGGAGGCTCCCAACCAAATCGGTAGGGTAGGCAAGCCTGCCTTAGTTCACTCCTCGCAGTAATAGTTATTGGGGATAGGTCCTGATCAGTGGAAGATTTTACCTAGTGGCTGCAGCTCCCCCCAGTAAAATCCGCTACTTCAGTGAGTCAGTTGCAGTCTGCGACTGCACTGGCTTCATTGTGACTGGAGGTGGCTTCCCATTGGAAGCCCCATCTGCCAGTCACGCAAAGGACAGGCAGCCCCAGGGAGAGGGGACGCGATTAGCAGCCCTGCAGGGTTTCTTTGGGCTGCAACCAATGCAGTTCCCAGAAGCCAGTGTTATGCTCATGCACGGCAACACCGATAGTCCCGGCGTCTGTCAGATTCATTGCGCAGACGCCGGGACCTGGCAGGCCACGGGCAAACCAGCAGCAGCGGCAGCCCCTCTCAGGTAAGAGGGCAGGAGCCGCTGCTGGTCCTGATTGAACTGAAAAAAACATTTTTGTGTAATATGTCTGACTTAAGGGGCCCATACATCAATTTTAAAAAACAATTCACAGATTTTAAGATTCCCCAATCCACCAATCTGCACCGTACATTACCGATATTTTTCAGTGATTGGCAGATCATTTTCACAAATCACAGATCTCAATCAGGAAAGGCCCATAATTTTACCAGTAACGTTCGGCAAATGGCTGATTGTTACCATACACTACCAATCTACAGCCCCGATTTATCGCTGAAATTCAATTGGACAACCTGATTTAGCGATTCCAATCACTTTTTGATCGGAATCAGTGAACCTCATACATTGGCGATTTTATGGGGCAGACATTCGTCTGCAAAACGCCAAACTACCCCAATTAATCGCAGATGTATGGGGGGCTTTACTTGGGGCTGCTCTCGTGATTTGTTATTTATCCCAAAAGCTCAGGGAGTGAACGATAATTGATGGTTTATTTTCCCTTGGTTTAAGGCTGAGGGACCTATGAGCTCTCTCAAGTGGCCTCAAACGTCAACTCAGATCAAGGACCATGGCTGCAAACAGTCCTTGTAGATGCATTTCTAAGCTGTCCTTGGTTACAGTCTCTGGTAAGTTTCTTATTCTTGTTGCTGCGCAATTGTCAATATTTCAAGATCTTCATTTCAGATTTTTAAGTCTTGTTATCCTCTGCTGAGCACAACCATAACCGCTGTCCTTGCGAGTTCCCATTTGTACATAGCCAGGATATTTTCTTTAAAAATTAAAATATTCCCGGAGAAATGGATAGATAATAATCGCGGCTGGTCCACGATTATTAGTACATAGACCCCTTAGTCTCACGGGAAAATGAGTGCTACGTCTTTAAGAATACATCACTTTTGGGTTGATATCCTGTAAATTGTTTTTATGGACACTAGGTGGCAGTATGTCCCCAAGAACTGGAGTGTCTTTGTATATTGTAGACTTAATTATATGGTTCCTCTTGTGCAACTAAAGTGGGGCTCTTAAAATAAAGATGTATGGTTTCAAATAAAAAAAAGGGGTGAGAGCGACCACAGTGGTTTCCAGGTTGGGAGCAGGGGATCGGTATTAAATCCCGCCGGACGTCAGCCCGGCGGATGTAATACCGACACTGGAAGCTAGACAGGACTAGACCCCGACACGGTAAGTATCTATCCCTAACGTTCCCCTCCCCCCCCCCTAACCCTTCTTTAAGGTTGCCTAAACCTAACCTCCCCCCAGGCAGGGGCATATCTATAATGGGAGCAGGGTGTGCGGAGCACACGGGTCCAGGAGGGCCCACACCGCACACTCTGCACCCATAGGTAATTATACTAACCTCTCCGCCGATTCCGGACCGGACCGGCACTGTAGAGCAGCAAACACTCACTGGGAAAATGGCGACAGGCATTTTCTCAGTGGTCTGCGCATGTGCAGAATAGATGTCCCCGGGAAAGTGGGCGCAGGCACCATTTTCCCGGAGACCCGCACATGCGCTGTAGATTCTGGCATGAAGCCAGCATCTACAGCGCTCAGTGTCGCTGAACCGCCGTCAAAGAGGAGGGGGCCCAAACGGAGGCTGCACACGGGCCCCCTCTTCTTAAAATGCCCCTGCCCCAAAGGGTGCCTAAACCTAACCCCCCTTCCCCTAGGCTAACCCCCCAGGAGCCCTTAACCTAACCCTCCCCCCGCGGCTGTCCGCTGCCGCCGCCCGGCTTACATTTCGTTCGGTATGCCGGGCGTCGGTCTCGCAGCTTAGTGCTAATGATAGGCGTCGGGATTTCGACGCATATCATTAGTACCTTGCCGGGATATGACAGCCGGGAAGCCGGCGGTCGGCATTTCGACCGTCAGCTTCCTGACTGCATACCGGGAGCAGCAGGTTTGAGATGGAGAAGTTTCCTGTATTCCTGGCCTGGCAAATGGTGTGAACTTGAGCGTACTGTGATTAGTGAGGACTGCTGTGCTTACTAGTGCGTATAAGTTATATATTTAGCGTACTGTGATTAGTGAGGATTGCTGTGCTTACTAGTGTGTATAAGTTATATATTTAGCGTACTGTGATTAGTGAGGATTGCTGTGCTTACTAGTGTGTATAAGTTATATATTTAGCGTACTGTGATTAGTGAGGATTGCTGTGCTTACTAGTGTGTATAAGTTATATATTTAGCGTACTGTGATTAGTGAGGATTGCTGTGCTCACTAGTGTGTATAAGTTATATATTTAGCGTACTGTGATTAGTGAGGATTGTTGTGCTTACTAGTGTGTATAAGTTATATATTTAGCGTACTGTGATTAGTGAGGATTGCTGTGCTTACTAGTGCGTATAAGTTATATATTTAGCGTACTGTGATTTGTGAGGATTGTTGTGCTTACTAGTGCGTATAAGTTATATATTTAGCGTACTGTGATTAGTGAGGATTGCTGTGCTTACTAGTGTGTATAAGTTATATATTTAGCGTACTGTGATTAGTGAGGATTGCTGTGCTTACTAGTGTGTATAAGTTATATATTTAGCGTACTGTGAATAGTGAGGATTGCTGTGCTCACTAGTGTGTATAAGTTATATATTTAGCTTACTGTGATTAGTGAGGATTGCTGTGCTTACTAGTGTGTATAAGTTATATATTTAGCGTACTGTGATTAGTGAGGATTGCTGTGCTTACTAGTGTGTATAAGTTATATATTTAGCGTACTGTGATTAGTGAGGATTGCTGTGCTTACTAGTGCGTATAAGTTATATATTTAGCGTACTGTGATTAGTGAGGATTGCTGTGCTTACTAGTGCGTATAAGTTATATATTTAGCGTACTGTGATTAGTGAGGATTGCTGTGCTTACTAGTGTGTATAAGTTATATATTTAGCGTACTGTGATTAGTGAGGATTGCTGTGCTTACTAGTGTGTATAAGTTATATATTTAGCGTACTGTGATTAGTGAGGATTGTTGTGCATACTAGTGCGTATAAGTTATATATTTAGCGTACTGTGATTAGTGAGGATTGTTGTGCTTACTAGTGCGTATAAGTTATATATTTAGCGTACTGTGATTAGTGAGGATTGCTGTGCTTACTAGTGCGTATAAGTTATATATTTAGCGTACTGTGATTAGTGAGGATTGCTGTGCTCACTAGTGTGTATAAGTTATATATTTAGCGTACTGTGATTAGTGAGGATTGCTGTGCTCACTAGTGTGTATAAGTTATATATTTAGCGTACTGTGATTAGTGAGGATTGCTGTGCTTACTAGTGTGTATAAGTTATATATTTAGCGTACTGTGATTAGTGAGGATTGCTGTGCTCACTAGTGTGTATAAGTTATATATTTAGCGTACTGTGATTAGTGAGGATTGCTGTGCTTACTAGTGTGTATAAGTTATATATTTAGCGTACTGTGATTAGTGAGGATTGCTGTGCTTACTAGTGTGTATAAGTTATATATTTAGCGTACTGTGATTAGTGAGGATTGCTGTGCTTACTAGTGTGTATAAGTTATATATTTAGCGAACTGTGATTAGTGAGGATTGCTGTGCTCACTAGTGTGTATAAGTTATATATTTAGCGTACTGTGATTAGTGAGGATTGCTGTGCTTACTAGTGTGTATAAGTTATATATTTAGCGTACTGTGATTAGTGAGGATTGCTGTGCTCACTAGTGTGTATAAGTTATATATTTAGCGTACTGTGATTAGTGAGGATTGCTGTGCTTACTAGTGTGTACAAGTTATATATTTAGCGTACTGTGATTAGTGAGGATTGCTGTGCTTACTAGTGCGTATAAGTTATATATTTAGCGTACTGTGATTAGTGAGGATTGCTGTGCTTACTAGTGCGTATAAGTTATATATTTAGCGTACTGTGATTAGTGAGGATTGCTGTGCTCACTAGTGCGTATAAGTTATATATTTAGCGTACTGTGATTAGTGAGGATTGCTGTGCTTACTAGTGTGTATAAGTTATATATTTAGCGTACTGTGATTAGTGAGGATTGCTGTGCTTACTAGTGTGTATAAGTTATATATTTAGCGTACTGTGATTAGTGAGGATTGCTGTGCTTACTAGTGTGTATAAGTTATATATTTAGCGTACTGTGATTAGTGAGGATTGCTGTGCTTACTAGTGTGTATAAGTTATATATTTAGCGTACTGTGATTAGTGAGGATTGCTGTGCTTACTAGTGTGTATAAGTTATATATTTAGCGTACTGTGATTAGTGAGGATTGCTGTGCTCACTAGTGTGTATAAGTTATATATTTAGCGTACTGTGATTAGTGAGGATTGCTGTGCTTACTAGTGTGTATAAGTTATATATTTAGCGTACTGTGATTAGTGAGGATTGCTGTGCTCACTAGTGCGTATAAGTTATATATTTAGCGTACTGTGATTAGTGAGGATTGCTGTGCTTACTAGTGTGTATAAGTTATATATTTAGCGTACTGTGATTAGTGAGGATTGCTGTGCTTACTAGTGTGTATAAGTTATATATTTAGCGTACTGTGATTAGTGAGGATTGCTGTGCTTACTAGTGTGTATAAGTTATATATTTAGCGTACTGTGATTAGTGAGGATTGCTGTGCTTACTAGTGTGTATAAGTTATATATTTAGCGTACTGTGATTAGTGAGGATTGCTGTGCTTAGTAGTGTGTATGGGCCTGATTCAGACCCACTCGCGAGCGGCTGTCCGCTCGCAAGTGGGTCGATGTTATGGACTGAGCATGCGCACGACGGAGGGAGCTCCGTCGTGCGCATGCGCCAGACGCGACGAGCGAAGGAAAGTCCTTCGCTCGTTGTGTCCGATCAAAGGGGGCGTGCTGTCAATGTTGCTTGACAGCACGCCCCCTTTGGTGGGCGTGCCGGGGGCGTGCCTCCCTTGACGGGGGCGTTCCTAAGGGAACGCCTCCCGTCAGAAACCGGCCCACTGACATCACTAGTGATGTCAGTGGGAGTGATTTTGGCTCTGATAGAGCCAAAATCACTCCGGAGCTTGCGGTTGAAAACCTCAACCGCAGGCTCCGGCTCGCAAATTCGATGGTCGCGATGGTCTCGACCATCGCGACCATCACAATGCACGCTCGTATAGCCTGTGGGTGGTGACCCACAGCTATACGAGCGTCCAGGAGGACGCTCCATGAAAATGGAGCCCGGCCCTCATTCAGAGCGTGCGCTCTGCTCAGAGCGTACGGCTCTGAATGAGGGCCTATAAGTTATATATTTAGCGTACTGTGATTAGTGAGGATTGCTGTGCTCACTAGTGTGTATAAGTTATATATTTAGCGTACTGTGATTAGTGAGGATTGCTGTGCTTACTAGTGTGTATAAGTTATATATTTAGCGTACTGTGAATAGTGAGGATTGCTGTGCTTACTAGTGTGTATAAGTTATATATTTAGCGTACTGTGATTAGTGAGGATTGCTGTGCTTACTAGTGTGTATAAGTTATATATTTAGCGTACTGTGATTAGTGAGGATTGCTGTGCTTACTAGTGCGTATAAGTTATATATTTAGCGTACTGTGATTAGTGAGGATTGCTGTGCTTACTAGTGTGTAATATAAGTTATATATTTAGCGTACTGTGATTAGTGAGGATTGCTGTGCTTACTAGTGTGTATAAGTTATATATTTAGCGTACTGTGATTAGTGAGGATTGCTGTGCTTACTAGTGTGTATAAGTTATATATTTAGCGTACTGTGATTAGTGAGGATTGCTGTGCTTACTAGTGCGTATAAGTTATATATTTAGCGTACTGTGATTAGTGAGGATTGCTTTGCTTACTAATGCGTATAAGTTATATATTTAGCGTACTGTGATTAGTGAGGATTGCTGTGCTTACTAGTGCGTATAAGTTATATATTTAGCGTACTGTGATTAGTGAGGATTGCTGTGCTTACTAGTGCGTATAAGTTATATATTTAGCGTACTGTGATTAGTGAGGATTGTTGTGCTTACTAGTGCGTATAAGTTATATATTTAGCGTACTGTGATTAGTGAGGATTGTTGTGCTTACTAGTGCGTATAAGTTATAAATTTAGCGTACTGTGATTAGTGAGGATTGCTGTGCTTACTAGTGTGTATAAGTTATATATTTAGCGTACTGCGATTAGTGAGGATTGCTGTGCTTACTAGTGTGTATAAGCTATATATTTAGCGTACTGCGATTAGTGAGGATTGCTGTGCTTACTAGTGTGTATAAGCTATATATTTAGCGTACTGCGATTAGTGAGGATTGCTGTGCTTACTAGTGTGTATAAGTTATATATTTAGCGTACTGTGATTAGTGAGGATTGCTGTGCTCACTAGTGTGTATAAGTTATATATTTAGCGTACTGTGATTAGTGAGGATTGCTGTGCTCACTAGTGTGTATAAGTTATATATTTAGCGTACTGTGATTAGTGAGGATTGCTGTGCTCACTAGTGTGTATAAGTTATATATTTAGCGTACTGTGATTAGTGAGGATTGCTGTGCTTACTAGTGTGTATAAGTTATATATTTAGCGTACTGTGATTAGTGAGGATTGCTGTGCTTACTAGTGTGTATAAGTTATATATTTAGCGTACTGTGATTAGTGAGGATTGCTGTGCTTACTAGTGCGTATAAGTTATATATTTAGCGTACTGTGATTAGTGAGGATTGCTGTGCTTACTAGTGTGTATAAGTTATATATTTAGCGTACTGTGATTAGTGAGGATTGCTGTGCTTACTAGTGTGTATAAGTTATATATTTAGCGTACTGCGATTAGTGAGGATTGCTGTGCTTACTAGTGTGTATAAGTTATATATTTAGCGTACTGCGATTAGTGAGGATTGCTGTGCTTACTAGTGTGTATAAGTTATATATTTAGCGTACTGTGATTAGTGAGGATTGCTGTGCTCACTAGTGTGTATAAGTTATATATTTAGCGTACTGTGATTAGTGAGGATTGCTGTGCTTACTAGTGTGTATAAGTTATATATTTAGCGTACTGTGATTAGTGAGGATTGCTGTGCTTACTAGTGTGTATAAGTTATATATTTAGCGTACTGTGATTAGTGAGGATTGCTGTGCTCACTAGTGTGTATAAGTTATATATTTAGCGTACTGTGATTAGTGAGGATTGCTGTGCTTACTAGTGTGTATAAGTTATATATTTAGCGTACTGTGATTAGTGAGGATTGCTGTGCTCACTAGTGCGTATAAGTTATATATTTAGCGTACTGTGATTAGTGAGGATTGCTGTGCTTACTAGTGTGTATAAGTTATATATTTAGCGTACTGTGATTAGTGAGGATTGCTGTGCTTACTAGTGTGTATAAGTTATATATTTAGCGTACTGTGATTAGTGAGGATTGCTGTGCTTACTAGTGTGTATAAGTTATATATTTAGCG
>JAUIMM010000460.1:1767500-1960655 GCA_031769625.1 Taudactylus pleione | reverse complement strand
ATAAGAGAAGCCTGCGAGCTCTGTATAGGTGATGTGTATTGGAGTAAGATATAGGTGATGTGTATTGGAGTAAGCTAAGAGAAGCCTGCGAGCTCTGTATAGGTGATGTGTATTGGAGTAAGATAATAGAAGGCTGCGAGCTCTGTATAGGTGATGTGTATTGGAGTAAGATAAGAGAAGGCTGCGAGCTCTGTATAGGTGATGTGTATTGGAGTAAGCTAAGAGAAGCCTGCGAGCTCTGTATAGGTGATGTGTATTGGAGTAAGCTAAGAGAAGGCTGCGAGCTCTGTATAGGTGATGTGTATTAGAGTAAGATAAGAGAAGGCTGCGAGCTCTGTATAGGTGATGTGTATTGGAGTAAGCTAAGAGAATGTCTGCGAGCTCTGTATAGGTGATGTGTATTAGAGTAAGATAAGAGAAGGCTGCGAGCTCTGTATAGGTGATGTGTATTGGAGTAAGCTAAGAGAATGTCTGCGAGCTCTGTATAGGTGATGTGTATTAGAGTAAGATAAGGCCTGCGAGCTCTGTATAGGTGATGTGTATTGGAGTAATATAAGATAAGAGAAGCCTGCGAGCTCTGTATAGGTGATGTGTATTGGAGTAAGATAAGAGAAGCCTGCGAGCTCTGTATAGGTGATGTGTATTGGCGTAAGATAAGAGAAGCCTGCGAGCTCTGTATAGGTGACGTGTATTGGAGTAAGATAAGAGAAGGCTGCGAGCTCTGTATAGGTGATGTGTATTGGAGTAAGATAAGAGAAGCCTGCGAGCTCTGTATAGGTGATGTGTATTGGAGTAATATAAGAGAAGCCTGCGAGCTCTGTATAGGTGATGTGTATTGGAGTAAGAGAAGCCTGCGAGCTCTGTATAGGTGATGTGTATTGGAGTAAGATAAGAGAAGCCTGCGTGCTCTGTATAGGTGAAGTGTATTGGAGTAAGATAAGAGAAGCCTGCGAGCTCTGTATAGGTGATGTGTATTGGAGTAAGATAAGAGAAGGCTGCGAGCTCTGTATAGGTGATGTGTATTGGAGTAAGCTAAGAGAAGCCTGCGAGTTCAGTATAGGTGAAGTGTATTGGAGTAAGATAAGAGAAGCCTGCGTGCTCTGTATAGGTGAAGTGTATTGGAGTAAGATAAGAGAAGCCTGCGAGCTCTGTATAGGTGATGTGTATTGGAGTAAGCTAAGAGAAGCCTGCGTGCTCTGTATAGGTGATGTGTATTGGAGTAAGATAAGAGAAGCCTGCGAGCTCTGTATAGGTGATGTGTATTGGAGTAAGATAAGAGAAGCCTGCGTGCTCTGTATAGGTGACGTGTATTGGAGTAAGAGAAGCCTGCGAGCTCTGTATAGGTGATGTGTATTGGAGTAAGATAAGAGAAGCCTGCGAGCTCTGTATAGGTGATGTGTATTGGAGTAAGATATAGGTGATGTGTATTGGAGTAAGATAAGAGAAGGCTGCGAGCTCTGTATAGGTGATGTGTATTGGAGTAAGCTAAGAGAAGGCTGCGAGCTCTGTATAGGTGATGTGTATTGGAGTAAGCTAAGAGAAGCCTGCGAGCTCTGTATAGGTGATGTGTATTGGAGTAAGCTAAGAGAAGCCTGCGAGCTCTGTATAGGTGATGTGTATTGGAGTAAGATAAGAGAAGCCTGCGAGCTCTGTATAGGTGATGTGTATTGGAGTAAGCTAAGAGAAGGCTGCGAGCTCTGTATAGGTGATGTGTATTGGAGTAAGATAAGAGAAGGCTGCGAGCGCTGTATAGGTGATGTGTATTGGAGTAAGCTAAGAGAAGGCTGCGAGCTCTGTATAGGTGATGTGTATTGGAGTAAGCTAAGAGAAGGCTGCGAGCTCTGTATAGGTGATGTGTATTGGAGTAAGATAAGAGAAGCCTGCGAGCTCTGAATAGGTGATGTGTATTGGAGTAAGATAAGAGAAGCCTGCGAGCTCTGTATAGGTGATGTGTATTGGAGTAAGATAAGAGAAGCCTGCGAGCTCTGTATAGGTGATGTGTATTGGAGTAATATAAGATAAGAGAAGGCCTGCGAGCTCTGTATAGGTGATGTGTATTGGAGTAAGATAAGAGAAGCCTGCGAGTTCAGTATAGGTGACGTGTATTGGAGTAAGATAAGAGAAGCCTGCGAGCTCTGTATAGGTGAAGTGTATTGGAGTAAGATAAGAGAAGCCTGCGTGCTCTGTATAGGTGACGTGTATTGGAGTAAGATAAGAGAAGCCTGCGAGCTCTGTATAGGTGACGTGTATTGGAGTAAGATAAGAGAAGCCTGCGTGCTCTGTATAGGTGACGTGTATTGGAGTAAGCTAAGAGAAGCCTGCGAGCTCTGTATAGGTGATGTGTATTGGAGTAAGATAAGAGAAGGCTGCGAGCTCTGTATAGGTGATGTGTATTGGAGTAAGATAAGAGAAGGCTGCGAGCTCTGTATAGGTGATGTGTATTGGAGTAAGAGAAGCCTGCGAGCTCTGTATAGGTGATGTGTATTGGAGTAAGATAAGAGAAGCCTGCGAGCTCTGTATAGGTGATGTGTATTGGAGTAAGCTAAGAGAAGCCTGCGAGCTCTGTATAGGTGATGTGTATTGGAGTAAGATAAGAGAAGCCTGCGAGCTCTGTATAGGTGATGTGTATTGGAGTAAGATAAGAGAAGCCTGCGAGTTCAGTATAGGTGAAGTGTATTGGAGTAAGATAAGAGAAGCCTGCGAGCTCTGTATAGGTGATGTGTATTGGAGTAAGCTAAGAGAAGCCTGCGAGCTCTGTATAGGTGATGTGTATTGGAGTAAGATAAGAGAAGGCTGCGAGCTCTGTATAGGTGATGTGTATTAGAGTAAGATAAGAGAAGGCTGCGAGCTCTGTATAGGTGATGTGTATTGGAGTAAGAGAAGCCTGCGAGCTCTGTATAGGTGATGTGTATTGGAGTAAGATAAGAGAAGCCTGCGAGCTCTGTATAGGTGATGTGTATTGGAGTAAGATAAGAGAAGGCTGCGAGCTCTGTATAGGTGATGTGTATTGGAGTAAGCTAAGAGAAGCCTGCGAGCTCTGTATAGGTGATGTGTATTGGAGTAAGCTAAGAGAAGCCTGCGAGCTCTGTATAGGTGATGTGTATTGGAGTAAGAGAAGGCTGCGAGCTCTGTATAGGTGATGTGTATTGGAGCAAGATAAGAGAAGGCTGCGAGCTCTGTATAGGTGACGTGTATTGGAGTAAGATAAGAGAAGCCTGCGAGCTCTGTATAGGTGATGTGTATTGGAGTAAGATAAGAGAAGCCTGCGAGCTCTGTATAGGTGATGTGTATTGGAGTAAGATAAGAGAAGCCTGCGAGCTCTGTATAGGTGATGTGTATTGGAGTAAGATAAGAGAAGCCTGCGAGCTCTGTATAGGTGACGTGTATTGGAGTAAGATAAGAGAAGGCTGCGAGCTCTGTATAGGTGACGTGTATTGGAGTAAGTTAAGAGAAGCCTGCGAGCTCTGTATAGGTGATGTGTATTGGAGTAAGCTAAGAGAAGGCTGCGAGCTCAGTATAGGTGATGTGTATTAGAGTAAGCTAAGAGAAGCCTGCGAGCTCTGTATAGGTGATGTGTATTGGAGTAAGATAAGAGAAGGCTGCGAGCTCTGTACAGGTGATGTGTATTGGAGTAAGATAAGAGAAGGCTGCGAGCTCTGTACAGGTGATGTGTATTAGAGTAAGATAAGAGAAGGCTGCGAGCTCTGTATAGGTGATTTGTATTAGAGTAAGATAAGGCCTGCGAGCTCTGTATAGGTGATGTGTATTGGAGTAATATAAGATAAGAGAAGCCTGCGAGCTCTGTATAGGTGATGTGTATTGGAGTAAGATAAGAGAAGCCTGCGAGCTCTGTATAGGTGACGTGTATTGGAGTAAGATAAGATAAGGCCTGCGAGCTCTGTATAGGTGATGTGTATTGGAGTAATATAAGATAAGAGAAGCCTGCGAGCTCTGAATAGGTGATGTGTATTGGAGTAAGATAAGAGAAGCCTGCGAGCTCTGTATAGGTGACGTGTATTGGAGTAAGATAAGAGAAGGCCTGCGAGCTCTGTATAGGTGATGTGTATTGGAGTAATATAAGAGAAGCCTGCGAGCTCTGTATAGGTGATGTGTATTGGAGTAAGAGAAGCCTGCGAGCTCTGTATAGGTGATGTGTATTGGAGTAAGATAAGAGAAGGCTGCGAGCTCTGTATAGGTGATGTGTATTGGAGTAAGATAAGAGAATGCCTGCGAGCTCTGTATAGGTGATGTGTATTGGAGTAAGAGAAGCCTGCGAGCTCTGTATAGGTGACGTGTATTGGAGTAAGATAAGAGAAGCCTGCGAGCTCTGTATAGGTGATGTGTATTGGAGTAAGATAAGAGAAGCCTGCGAGCTCTGTATAGGTGACGTGTATTGGAGTAAGATAAGAGAAGCCTGCGAGCTCTGTATAGGTGATGTGTATTGGAGTAAGATAAGAGAAGCCTGCGAGTTCAGTATAGGTGAAGTGTATTGGAGTAAGATAAGAGAAGCCTGCGTGCTCTGTATAGGTGATGTGTATTGGAGTAACAGAAGCCTGCGAGCTCTGTATAGGTGATGTGTATTGGAGTAAGCTAAGAGAAGCCTGCGAGTTCAGTATAGGTGAAGTGTATTGGAGTAAGATAAGAGAAGCCTGCGTGCTCTGTATAGGTGAAGTGTATTGGAGTAAGATAAGAGAAGCCTGCGAGCTCTGTATAGGTGATGTGTATTGGAGTAAGATAAGAGAAGGCTGCGAGCTCTGTATAGGTGATGTGTATTGGAGTAAGATAAGAGAAGGCTGCGAGCTCTGTATAGGTGATGTGTATTGGAGTAAGCTAAGAGAAGGCTGCGAGCTCTGTATAGGTGATGTGTATTGGAGTAAGCTAAGAGAAGGCTGCGAGCTCTGTATAGGTGATGTGTATTGGAGTAAGATAAGAGAAGCCTGCGAGCTCTGTATAGGTGATGTGTATTGGAGTAAGATAAGAGAAGCCTGCGAGCTCTGTATAGGTGATGTGTATTGGAGTAAGCTAAGAGAAGGCTGCGAGCTCTGTATAGGTGACGTGTATTGGAGTAAGAGAAGCCTGCGAGCTCTGTATAGGTGATGTGTATTGGAGTAAGATAAGAGAAGCCTGCGAGCTCTGTATAGGTGATGTGTATTGGAGTAAGATAAGAGAAGGCTGCGAGCTCTGTATAGGTGATGTGTATTGGAGTAAGATAAGAGAAGGCTGCGAGCTCTGTATAGGTGATGTGTATTGGAGTAAGCTAAGAGAAGGCTGCGAGCTCTGTATAGGTGATGTGTATTGGAGTAAGATAAGAGAAGGCTGCGAGCTCTGTATAGGTGATGTGTATTGGAGTAAGATAAGAGAAGGCTGCGAGCTCTGTATAGGTGATGTGTATTGGAGTAAGATAAGAGAAGGCTGCGAGCTCTGTATAGGTGACGTGTATTAGAGTAAGATAAGAGAAGGCTGCGAGCTCTGTATAGGTGACGTGTATTGGAGTAAGAGAAGGCTGCGAGCTCTGTATAGGTGATGTGTATTGGAGTAAGATAAGAGAAGCCTGCGAGCTCTGTATAGGTGATGTGTATTGGAGTAAGATAAGAGAAGCCTGCGAGCTCTGTATAGGTGACGTGTATTGGAGTAAGAGAAGGCTGCGAGCTCTGTATAGGTGATGTGTATTGGAGTAAGATAAGAGAAGGCTGCGAGCTCTGTATAGGTGATGTGTATTGGAGTAAGATAAGAGAATGCCTGCGAGCTCTGTATAGGTGATGTGTATTGGAGTAAGAGAAGCATGCGAGCTCTGTATAGGTGACGTGTATTGGAGTAAGATAAGAGAAGGCCTGCGAGCTCTGTATAGGTGATGTGTATTGGAGTAAGATAAGAGAAGGCTGCGAGTTCAGTATAGGTGATGTGTATTGGAGTAAGATAAGAGAAGCCTGCGAGCTCTGTATAGGTGATGTGTATTGGAGTAAGAGAAGCCTGCGAGCTCTGTATAGGTGATGTGTATTGGAGTAAGAGAAGCCTGCGAGCTCTGTATAGGTGATGTGTATTGGAGTAAGCAAAGAGAAGCCTGCGAGCTCTGTATAGGTGATGTGTATTGGAGTAAGATAAGAGAAGCCTGCGAGCTCTGTATAGGTGATGTGTATTGGAGTAAGCTAAGAGAAGCCTGCGAGCTCTGTATAGGTGATGTGTATTGGAGTAAGATAATAGAAGGCCGCGAGCTCTGTATAGGTGATGTGTATTGGAGTAAGATAAGAGAAGGCTGCGAGCTCTGTATAGGTGATGTGTATTGGAGTAAGCTAAGAGAAGCCTGCGAGCTCTGTATAGGTGATGTGTATTGGAGTAAGATAAGAGAAGGCTGCGAGCTCTGTATAGGTGATGTGTATTGGAGTAAGATATAGGTGATGTGTATTGGAGTAAGATAAGAGAAGGCTGCGAGCTCTGTATAGGTGATGTGTATTGGAGTAAGCTAAGAGAAGGCTGCGAGCTCTGTATAGGTGATGTGTATTGGAGTAAGCTAAGAGAAGCCTGCGAGCTCTGTATAGGTGATGTGTATTGGAGTAAGCTAAGAGAAGCCTGCGAGCTCTGTATAGGTGATGTGTATTGGAGTAAGATAATAGAAGGCTGCGAGCTCTGTATAGGTGATGTGTATTGGAGTAAGCTAAGAGAAGCCTGCGAGCTCTGTATAGGTGATGTGTATTGGAGTAAGCTAAGAGAAGCCTGCGAGCTCTGTATAGGTGATGTGTATTGGAGTAAGATAAGAGAAGCCTGCGAGCTCTGTATAGGTGATGTGTATTGGAGTAAGCTAAGAGAAGCCTGCGAGCTCTGTATAGGTGATGTGTATTGGAGTAAGCTAAGAGAAGCCTGCGAGCTCTGTATAGGTGATGTGTATTGGAGTAAGCTAAGAGAAGGCTGCGAGCTCTGTATAGGTGATGTGTATTAGAGTAAGATAAGAGAAGGCTGCGAGCGCTGTATAGGTGATGTGTATTGGAGTAAGATAAGAGAAGGCTGCGAGCTCTGTATAGGTGATGTGTATTGGAGTAAGCTAAGAGAAGCCTGCGAGCTCTGTATAGGTGATGTGTATTGGAGTAAGATAAGAGAAGGCTGCGAGCTCTGTATAGGTGATGTGTATTGGAGTAAGATAAGAGAAGGCTGCGAGCTCTGTATAGGTGATGTGTATTGGAGTAAGATAAGAGAAGGCTGCGAGCTCTGTATAGGTGATGTGTATTGGAGTAAGAGAAGGCCTGCGAGCTCTGTATAGGTGACGTGTATTGGAGTAAGATAAGAGAAGGCTGTGAGCTCTGTATAGGTGACGTGTATTGGAGTAAGATAAGAGAAGGCTGCGAGCTCTGTATAGGTGATGTGTATTGGAGTAAGAGAAGCCTGCGAGCTCTGTATAGGTGATGTGTATTGGAGTAAGAGAAGCCTGCGAGCTCTGTATAGGTGATGTGTATTGGAGTAAGCAAAGAGAAGCCTGCGAGCTCTGTATAGGTGATGTGTATTGGAGTAAGATAAGAGAAGCCTGCGAGCTCTGTATAGGTGATGTGTATTGGAGTAAGATAAGAGAAGCCTGCGAGCTCTGTATAGGTGATGTGTATTGGAGTAAGCTAAGAGAAGCCTGCGAGCTCTGTATAGGTGATGTGTATTGGAGTAAGCTAAGAGAAGCCTGCGAGCTCTGTATAGGTGATGTGTATTGGAGTAAGATAATAGAAGGCCGCGAGCTCTGTATAGGTGATGTGTATTGGAGTAAGATAAGAGAAGGCTGCGAGCTCTGTATAGGTGATGTGTATTGGAGTAAGCTAAGAGAAGCCTGCGAGCTCTGTATAGGTGATGTGTATTGGAGTAAGATAAGAGAAGGCTGCGAGCTCTGTATAGGTGATGTGTATTGGAGTAAGATATAGGTGATGTGTATTGGAGTAAGATAAGAGAAGGCTGCGAGCTCTGTATAGGTGATGTGTATTGGAGTAAGCTAAGAGAAGGCTGCGAGCTCTGTATAGGTGATGTGTATTGGAGTAAGCTAAGAGAAGCCTGCGAGCTCTGTATAGGTGATGTGTATTGGAGTAAGATAAGAGAAGCCTGCGAGCTCTGTATAGGTGATGTGTATTGGAGTAAGATAATAGAAGGCTGCGAGCTCTGTATAGGTGATGTGTATTGGAGTAAGCTAAGAGAAGCCTGCGAGCTCTGTATAGGTGATGTGTATTGGAGTAAGCTAAGAGAAGGCTGCGAGCTCTGTATAGGTGATGTGTATTGGAGTAAGATAAGAGAAGCCTGCGAGCTCTGTATAGGTGACGTGTATTGGAGTAAGATAAGAGAAGGCTGCGAGCTCTGTATAGGTGACGTGTATTGGAGTAAGATAAGAGAAGCCTGCGAGCTCTGTATAGGTGACGTGTATTGGAGTAAGATAAGAGAAGCCTGCGAGCTCTGTATAGGTGACGTGTATTGGAGTAAGATAAGAGAAGCCTGCGAGCTCTGTATAGGTGACGTGTATTGGAGTAAGATAAGAGAAGCCTGCGAGCTCTGTATAGGTGATGTGTATTGGAGTAAGATAAGAGAAGCCTGCGAGCTCTGTATAGGTGACGTGTATTGGAGTAAGATAAGAGAAGCCTGCGAGCTCTGTATAGGTGACGTGTATTGGAGTAAGATAAGAGAAGCCTGCGAGCTCTGTATAGGTGACGTGTATTGGAGTAAGATAAGAGAAGCCTGCGAGCTCTGTATAGGTGATGTGTATTGGAGTAAGATAAGAGAAGGCTGCGAGCTCTGTATAGGTGATGTGTATTGGAGTAAGATAAGAGAAGCCTGCGAGCTCTGTATAGGTGATGTGTATTGGAGTAAGATAAGAGAAGCCTGCGAGCTCTGTATAGGTGATGTGTATTGGAGTAAGATAAGAGAAGCCTGCGAGCTCTGTATAGGTGATGTGTATTGGAGTAAGATAAGATAAGAGAAGGCTGCGAGCTCTGTATAGGTGATGTGTATTGGAGTAAGATAAGAGAAGGCTGCGAGCTCTGTATAGGTGATGTGTATTGGAGTAAGATAAGAGAAGGCTGCGAGCTCTGTATAGATGATGTGTATTGGAGTAAGATAAAAGAAGGCTGCGAGCTCTGTATAGGTGATGTGTATTGGCGTAAGATAAGAGAAGGCCTGCGAGCTCTGTATAGGTGATGTGTATTGGAGTAAGAGAAGCCTGCGAGCTCTGTATAGGTGACGTGTATTGGAGTAAGATAAGAGAAGCATGTGAGTTCAGTATAGGTGATGTGTATTGGAGTAAGAGAAGCCTGCGAGCTCTGTATAGGTGACGTGTATTGGAGTAAGATAAGAGAAGCCTGCGAGCTCTGTATAGGGGATGTGTATTGGAGTAAGATAAGAGAATGCCTGCGAGCTCTGTATAGGTGATGTGTATTGGAGTAAGAGAAGCCTGCGAGCTCTGTATAGGTGACGTGTATTGGAGTAAGATAAGAGAAGCCTGCGAGCTCTGTATAGGTGATGTGTATTGGAGTAAGAGAAGCCTGCGAGCTCTGTATAGGTGACGTGTATTGGAGTAAGATAAGAGAAGCCTGCGAGCTCTGTATAGGTGACGTGTATTGGAGTAAGATAAGAGAAGGCTGCGAGCTCTGTATAGGTGACGTGTATTGGAGTAAGATAAGAGAAGCCTGCGAGCTCTGTATAGGTGACGTGTATTGGAGTAAGATAAGAGAAGCCTGCGAGCTCTGTATAGGTGACGTGTATTGGAGTAAGATAAGAGAAGCCTGCGAGCTCTGTATAGGTGACGTGTATTGGAGTAAGATAAGAGAAGCCTGCGAGCTCTGTATAGGTGACGTGTATTGGAGTAAGATAAGAGAAGCCTGCGAGCTCTGTATAGGTGACGTGTATTGGAGTAAGATAAGAGAAGCCTGCGAGCTCTGTATAGGTGACGTGTATTGGAGTAAGATAAGAGAAGCCTGCGAGCTCTGTATAGGTGACGTGTATTGGAGTAAGATAAGAGAAGCCTGCGAGCTCTGTATAGGTGATGTGTATTGGAGTAAGATAAGAGAAGGCTGCGAGCTCTGTATAGGTGATGTGTATTGGAGTAAGATAAGAGAAGCCTGCGAGCTCTGTATAGGTGATGTGTATTGGAGTAAGATAAGAGAAGCCTGCGAGCTCTGTATAGGTGATGTGTATTGGAGTAAGATAAGAGAAGCCTGCGAGCTCTGTATAGGTGATGTGTATTGGAGTAAGATAAGATAAGAGAAGGCTGCGAGCTCTGTATAGGTGATGTGTATTGGAGTAAGATAAGAGAAGGCTGCGAGCTCTGTATAGGTGATGTGTATTGGAGTAAGATAAGAGAAGGCTGCGAGCTCTGTATAGATGATGTGTATTGGAGTAAGATAAAAGAAGGCTGCGAGCTCTGTATAGGTGATGTGTATTGGCGTAAGATAAGAGAAGGCTGCGAGCTCTGTATAGGTGATGTGTATTGGAGTAAGATAAGAGAAGGCTGCGAGCTCTGTATAGATGATGTGTATTGGAGTAAGATAAAAGAAGGCTGCGAGCTCTGTATAGGTGATGTGTATTGGAGTAAGAGAAGCCTGCGAGCTCTGTATAGGTGACGTGTATTGGAGTAAGATAAGAGAAGCATGTGAGTTCAGTATAGGTGATGTGTATTGGAGTAAGAGAAGCCTGCGAGCTCTGTATAGGTGACGTGTATTGGAGTAAGATAAGAGAAGCCTGCGAGCTCTGTATAGGGGATGTGTATTGGAGTAAGATAAGAGAATGCCTGCGAGCTCTGTATAGGTGATGTGTATTGGAGTAAGAGAAGCCTGCGAGCTCTGTATAGGTGACGTGTATTGGAGTAAGATAAGAGAAGCCTGCGAGCTCTGTATAGGTGATGTGTATTGGAGTAAGAGAAGCCTGCGAGCTCTGTATAGGTGACGTGTATTGGAGTAAGAGAAGGCTGCGAGCGCTGTATAGGTGATGTGTATTGGAGTAAGATAAGAGAATGACTGCGAGCTCTGTATAGGTGATGTGTATTGGAGTAAGATAAGATAAGAGAAGCCTGCGAGCTCTGTATAGGTGATGTGTATTGGAGTAAGATAAGATAAGAGAAGCCTGCGAGCTCTGTATAGGTGATGTGTATTGGAGTAAGATAAGAGAAGGCCTGCGAGCTCTGTATAGGTGATGTGTATTGGAGTAAGATAAGAGAAGGCTGCGAGCTCTGTATAGGTGATGTGTATTGGAGTAAGATAAGAGAAGCCTGCGATCTCTGTATAGGTGATGTGTATTGGAGTAAGATAAGAGAAGCCTGCGAGCTCTGTATAGGTGATGTGTATTGGAGTAAGATCAGAGAAGGCTGCGAGCTCTGTATAGGTGACGTGTATTGGAGTAAGATAAGAGAAGCCTGCGAGCTCTGTATAGGTGACGTGTATTGGAGTAAGATAAGAGAAGCCTGCGAGCTCTGTATAGGTGATGTGTATTGGAGTAAGATAAGAGAAGGCTGCGAGCTCTGTATAGGTGATGTGTATTGGAGTAAGATAAGAGAAGCCTGCGAGCTCTGTATAGGTGATGTGTATTGGAGTAAGATAAGAGAAGCCTGCGAGCTCTGTATAGGTGATGTGTATTGGAGTAAGATAAGAGAAGCCTGCGAGCTCTGTATAGGTGATGTGTATTGGAGTAAGATAAGATAAGAGAAGGCTGCGAGCTCTGTATAGGTGATGTGTATTGGAGTAAGATAAGAGAAGGCTGCGAGCTCTGTATAGGTGATGTGTATTGGAGTAAGATAAGAGAAGGCTGCGAGCTCTGTATAGATGATGTGTATTGGAGTAAGATAAAAGAAGGCTGCGAGCTCTGTATAGGTGATGTGTATTGGCGTAAGATAAGAGAAGGCTGCGAGCTCTGTATAGGTGATGTGTATTGGAGTAAGATAAGAGAAGGCTGCGAGCTCTGTATAGATGATGTGTATTGGAGTAAGATAAAAGAAGGCTGCGAGCTCTGTATAGGTGATGTGTATTGGAGTAAGAGAAGCCTGCGAGCTCTGTATAGGTGACGTGTATTGGAGTAAGATAAGAGAAGCATGTGAGTTCAGTATAGGTGATGTGTATTGGAGTAAGAGAAGCCTGCGAGCTCTGTATAGGTGACGTGTATTGGAGTAAGATAAGAGAAGCCTGCGAGCTCTGTATAGGGGATGTGTATTGGAGTAAGATAAGAGAATGCCTGCGAGCTCTGTATAGGTGATGTGTATTGGAGTAAGAGAAGCCTGCGAGCTCTGTATAGGTGACGTGTATTGGAGTAAGATAAGAGAAGCCTGCGAGCTCTGTATAGGTGATGTGTATTGGAGTAAGAGAAGCCTGCGAGCTCTGTATAGGTGACGTGTATTGGAGTAAGAGAAGGCTGCGAGCGCTGTATAGGTGATGTGTATTGGAGTAAGATAAGAGAATGACTGCGAGCTCTGTATAGGTGATGTGTATTGGAGTAAGATAAGATAAGAGAAGCCTGCGAGCTCTGTATAGGTGATGTGTATTGGAGTAAGATAAGATAAGAGAAGCCTGCGAGCTCTGTATAGGTGATGTGTATTGGAGTAAGATAAGAGAAGGCCTGCGAGCTCTGTATAGGTGATGTGTATTGGAGTAAGATAAGAGAAGGCTGCGAGCTCTGTATAGGTGATGTGTATTGGAGTAAGATAAGAGAAGCCTGCGATCTCTGTATAGGTGATGTGTATTGGAGTAAGATAAGAGAAGCCTGCGAGCTCTGTATAGGTGATGTGTATTGGAGTAAGATCAGAGAAGGCTGCGAGCTCTGTATAGGTGATGTGTATTGGAGTAAGCTAAGAGAAGGCTGCGAGCGCTGTATAAGTGATGTGTATTGGCGTAAGATAAGAGAAGGCTGCGAGCTCTGTATAGGTGATGTGTATTGGCGTAAGATAAGAGAAGCCTGCGAGCTCTGTATAGGTGATGTGTATTGGAGTAAGATAAGAGAAGGCCTGCGAGCTCTGTATAGGGGATGTGTATTGGAGTAAGAGAAGCCTGCGAGCTCTGTATAGGTGACGTGTATTGGAGTAAGATAAGAGAAGCCTGCGAGCTCTGTATAGGTGATGTGTATTGGAGTAAGAGAAGCCTGCGAGCTCTGTATAGGTGACGTGTATTGGAGTAAGATAAGAGAAGCCTGCGAGCTCTGTATAGGTGACGTGTATTGGAGTAAGATAAGAGAAGGCTGCGAGCTCTGTATAGGTGACGTGTATTGGAGTAAGATAAGAGAAGCCTGCGAGCTCTGTATAGGTGACGTGTATTGGAGTAAGATAAGAGAAGCCTGCGAGCTCTGTATAGGTGACGTGTATTGGAGTAAGATAAGAGAAGCCTGCGAGCTCTGTATAGGTGACGTGTATTGGAGTAAGATAAGAGAAGCCTGCGAGCTCTGTATAGGTGACGTGTATTGGAGTAAGATAAGAGAAGCCTGCGAGCTCTGTATAGGTGACGTGTATTGGAGTAAGATAAGAGAAGCCTGCGAGCTCTGTATAGGTGACGTGTATTGGAGTAAGATAAGAGAAGCCTGCGAGCTCTGTATAGGTGACGTGTATTGGAGTAAGATAAGAGAAGCCTGCGAGCTCTGTATAGGTGATGTGTATTGGAGTAAGATAAGAGAAGGCTGCGAGCTCTGTATAGGTGATGTGTATTGGAGTAAGATAAGAGAAGCCTGCGAGCTCTGTATAGGTGATGTGTATTGGAGTAAGATAAGAGAAGCCTGCGAGCTCTGTATAGGTGATGTGTATTGGAGTAAGATAAGAGAAGCCTGCGAGCTCTGTATAGGTGATGTGTATTGGAGTAAGATAAGATAAGAGAAGGCTGCGAGCTCTGTATAGGTGATGTGTATTGGAGTAAGATAAGAGAAGGCTGCGAGCTCTGTATAGGTGATGTGTATTGGAGTAAGATAAGAGAAGGCTGCGAGCTCTGTATAGATGATGTGTATTGGAGTAAGATAAAAGAAGGCTGCGAGCTCTGTATAGGTGATGTGTATTGGAGTAAGAGAAGCCTGCGAGCTCTGTATAGGTGACGTGTATTGGAGTAAGATAAGAGAAGCCTGCGAGCTCTGTATAGGTGACGTGTATTGGAGTAAGAGAAGGCTGCGAGCTCTGTATAGGTGATGTGTATTGGAGTAAGATAAGAGAAGGCTGCGAGCTCTGTATAGGTGATGTGTATTGGAGTAAGAGAAGCCTGCGAGCTCTGTATAGGTGATGTGTATTGGAGTAAGATAAGAGAAGCCTGCGAGCTCTGTATAGGTGATGTGTATTGGAGTAAGATAAGAGAAGGCTGCGAGCTCTGTATAGGTGATGTGTATTGGAGTAAGATAAGAGAAGGCTGCGAGCTCTGTATAGGTGATGTGTATTGGAGTAAGATAAGAGAAGGCTGCGAGCTCTGTATAGGTGATGTGTATTGGAGTAAGATAAGAGAAGGCTGCGAGCTCTGTATAGGTGATGTGTATTGGAGTAAGATAAGAGAAGGCTGCGAGCTCTGTATAGGTGATGTGTATTGGAGTAAGATAAGAGAAGGCTGCGAGCTCTGTATAGGTGATGTGTATTGGAGTAAGATAAGAGAAGGCTGCGAGCTCTGTATAGGTGATGTGTATTGGAGTAAGATAAGAGAAGGCTGCGAGCTCTGTATAGGTGATGTGTATTGGAGTAAGATAAGAGAAGGCTGCGAGCTCTGTATAGGTGATGTGTATTGGAGTAAGATAAGAGAAGGCTGCGAGCTCTGTATAGGTGATGTGTATTGGAGTAAGAGAAGGCCTGCGAGCTCTGTATAGGTGACGTGTATTGGAGTAAGATAAGAGAAGGCTGCGAGCTCTGTATAGGTGACGTGTATTGGAGTAAGATAAGAGAAGGCTGCGAGCTCTGTATAGGTGACGTGTATTGGAGTAAGATAAGAGAAGGCTGCGAGCTCTGTATAGGTGACGTGTATTGGAGTAAGATAAGAGAAGGCTGCGAGCTCTGTATAGGTGACGTGTATTGGAGTAAGATAAGAGAAGCCTGCGAGCTCTGTATAGGTGATGTGTATTGGAGTAAGATAAGAGAAGCCTGCGAGCTCTGTATAGGTGATGTGTATTGGAGTAAGATAAGAGAAGGCTGCGAGCTCTGTATAGGTGATGTGTATTGGAGTAAGATAAGATAAGAGAAGGCTGCGAGCTCTGTATAGGTGATGTGTATTGGAGTAAGATAAGAGAAGGCTGCGAGCTCTGTATAGGTGATGTGTATTGGAGTAAGATAAGAGAAGGCTGCGAGCTCTGTATAGATGATGTGTATTGGAGTAAGATAAGAGAAGGCTGCGAGCTCTGTATAGGTGATGTGTATTGGAGTAAGATAAGAGAAGGCCTGCGAGCTCTGTATAGGTGATGTGTATTGGAGTAAGATAAAAGAAGGCCTGCGAGCTCTGTATAGGGGATGTGTATTGGAGTAAGATAAGAGAATGCCTGCGAGCTCTGTATAGGTGATGTGTATTGGAGTAAGAGAAGCCAGCGAGCTCTGTATAGGTGACGTGTATTGGAGTAAGATAAGAGAAGCCTGCGAGCTCTGTATAGGTGATGTGTATTGGAGTAAGAGAAGCCTGCGAGCTCTGTATAGGTGACGTGTATTGGAGTAAGAGAAGGCTGCGAGCGCTGTATAGGTGATGTGTATTGGAGTAAGATAAGAGAATGACTGCGAGCTCTGTATAGGTGATGTGTATTAGAGTAAGATAAGAGAAGCCTGCGAGCTCTGTATAGGTGATGTGTATTGGAGTAAGATAAGAGAAGGCTGCGAGCTCTGTATAGGTGATGTGTATTGGAGTAAGATAAGAGAAGGCCTGCGAGCTCTGTATAGGTGATGTGTATTGGAGTAAGATAAGAGAAGGCTGCGAGCTCTGTATAGGTGATGTGTATTGGAGTAAGATAAGAGAAGGCTGCGAGCTCTGTATAGGTGATGTGTACTGGAGTAAGATAAGAGAAGGCTGCGAGCTCTGTATAGGTGATGTGTATTGGAGTAAGATAAGAGAAGGCTGCGAGATCTGTATAGGTGATGTGTATTGGAGTAAGATAAGAGAAGGCCTGCGAGCTCTGTATAGGTGATGTGTATTGGAGTAAGATAAGAGAAGGCTGCGAGCTCTGTATAGGTGATGTGTATTGGAGTAAGATAAGAGAAGGCTGCGAGCTCTGTATAGGTGATGTGTATTAGAGTAAGATAAGGCCTGCGAGCTCTGTATAGGTGATGTGTATTGGAGTAAGATAAGCCTGCGATCTCTGTATAGGTGATGTGTATTGGAGTAAGATAAGAGAAGGCTGCGAGCTTTGTATAGGTGATGTGTATTAGAGTAAGATAAGGCCTGCGAGCTCTGTATAGGTGATGTGTATTGGAGTAAGATAAGAGAAGCCTGCGAGCTCTGTATAGGTGACGTGTATTGGAGAAAGATAAGAGAAGGCCTGCGAGCTCTGTATAGGTGATGTGTATTGGCGTAAGATAAGAGAAGCCTGCGAGCTCTGTATAGGTGATGTGTATTGGAGTAAGCTAAGAGAAGGCTGCGAGCTCTGTATAGGTGATGTGTATTGGAGTAAGCTAAGAGAAGGCTGCGAGCTCTGTATAGGTGATGGGTATTGGAGTAAGATAAGAGAAGGCTGCGAGCTCTGTATAGGTGATGTGTATTGGAGTAAGATAAGAGAAGGCTGCGAGCTCTGTATAGGTGATGTGTATTGGAGTAAGAGAAGCCTGCGAGCTCTGTATAGGTGACGTGTATTGGAGTAAGAGAAGGCTGCGAGCGCTGTATAGGTGATGTGTATTGGAGTAAGATAAGAGAAGGCTGCGAGCTCTGTATAGGTGATGTGTATTGGAGTAAGAGAAGCCTGCAAGCTCTGTATAGGTGATGTGTATTGGAGTAAGATAAGAGAAGCCTGCGAGCTCTGTATAGGTGATGTGTATTGGAGAAAGATAAGAGAAGCCTGCAAGCTCTGTATAGGTGACGTGTATTGGAGTAAGAGAAGGCTGCGAGCTCTGTATAGGTGATGTGTATTGGAGTAAGATAAGAGAAGGCTGCGAGCTCTGTATAGGTGATGTGTATTGGAGTAAGAGAAGAGAAGCCTGCGATCTCTGTATAGGTGATGTGTATTGGAGTAAGATAAGAGAAGCCTGCGAGCTCTGTATAGGTGATGTGTATTGGAGTAAGAGAAGCCTGCAAGCTCTGTATAGGTGACGTGTATTGGAGTAAGAGAAGGCTGCGAGCTCTGTATAGGTGATGTGTATTGGAGTAAGATAAGAGAAGGCTGCGAGCTCTGTATAGGTGATGTGTATTGGAGTAAGATAAGAGAAGGCTGCGAGCTCTGTATAGGTGATGTGTATTGGAGTAAGATAAGAGAAGGCTGCGAGCTCTGTATAGGTGATGTGTATTGGAGTAAGATAAGAGAAGGCTGCGAGCTCTGTATAGGTGATGTGTATTGGAGTAAGATAAGAGAAGGCTGCGAGCTCTGTATAGGTGATGTGTATTGGAGTAAGATAAGAGAAGCCTGCGAGCTCTGTATAGGTGATGTGTATTGGAGTAAGATAAGAGAAGGCTGCGAGCTCTGTATAGGTGATGTGTATTGGAGTAAGATAAGAGAAGGCTGCGAGCTCTGTATAGGTGATGTGTATTGGAGTAAGATAAGAGAAGGCTGCGAGCTCTGTATAGGTGATGTGTATTGGAGTAAGATAAGAGAAGGCTGCGAGCTCTGTATAGGTGATGTGTATTGGAGTAAGATAAGAGAAGGCTGCGAGTTCAGTATAGGTGATGTGTATTGGAGTAAGATAAGAGAAGCCTGCGAGCTCTGTATAGGTGATGTGTATTGGAGTAAGATAAGATAAGAGAAGCCTGCGAGCTCTGTATAGGTGATGTGTATTGGAGTAAGATAAGAGAAGGCTGCGAGCGCTGTATAGGTGATGTGTATTGGAGTAAGATAAGAGAAGGCTGCGAGCGCTGTATAGGTGATGTGTATTGGAGTAAGATAAGAGAATGACTGCGAGCTCTGTATAGGTGATGTGTATTGGAGTAAGATAAGAGAAGGCTGCGAGCTCTGTATAGGTGATGTGTATTGGAGTAAGATAAGATAAGCCTGCGAGCTCTGTATAGGTGATGTGTATTGGAGTAAGATAAGATAAGAGAAGCCTGCGAGCTCTGTATAGGTGATGTGTATTGGAGTAAGAGAAGCCTGCGAGCTCTGTATAGGTGATGTGTATTGGAGTAAGAGAAGCCTGCAAGCTCTGTATAGGTGATGTGTATTGGAGTAAGAGAAGCCTGCGAGCTCTGTATAGGTGATGTGTATTGGAGTAAGAGAAGCCTGCGAGCTCTGTATAGGTGATGTGTATTGGAGTAAGATAAGAGAAGCCTGCGAGCTCTGTATAGGTGATGTGTATTGGAGTAAGATAAGATAAGAGAAGCCTGCGAGCTCTGTATAGGTGATGTGTATTGGAGTAAGATAAGATAAGCCTGCGAGCTCTGTATAGGTGATGTGTATTGGAGTAAGAGAAGCCTGCGAGCTCTGTATAGGTGATGTGTATTGGAGTAAGATATAGGTGATGTGTATTGGAGTAAGCTAAGAGAAGCCTGCGAGCTCTGTATAGGTGATGTGTATTGGAGTAAGATAAGAGAAGGCTGCGAGCTCTGTATCGGTGATGTGTATTGGAGTAAGATAAGAGAAGGCTGCGAGCTCTGTATAGGTGATGTGTATTGGAGTAAGATAAGAGAAGGCTGCGAGCTCTGTATAGGTGATGTGTATTGGAGTAAGATAAGAGAAGGCTGCGAGCTCTGTATAGGTGATGTGTATTGGAGTAAGATAAGAGAAGGCTGCGAGCTCTGTATAGGTGATGTGTATTGGAGTAAGATAAGAGAAGGCTGCGAGCTCTGTATAGGTGATGTGTATTGGAGTAAGATAAGAGAAACCTGCGAGCTCTGTATAGGTGATGTGTATTGGAGTAAGATAAGAGAAGGCTGCGAGCTCTGTATAGGTGATGTGTATTGGAGTAAGATAAGAGAAGGCTGCGAGCTCTGTATAGGTGATGTGTATTGGAGTAAGATAAGAGAAGGCTGCGAGCGCTGTATAAGTGATGTGTATTGGCGTAAGATAAGAGAAGCCTGCGAGCTCTGTATAGGTGACGTGTATTGGAGTAAGATAAGAGAAGGCCTGCGAGCTCTGTATAGGTGACGTGTATTGGAGCAAGATAAGAGAAGGCTGCGAGCTCTGTATAGGTGATGTGTATTGGAGTAAGATAAGAGAAGGCTGCGAGCTCTGTATAGGTGATGTGTATTGGAGAAAGATAAGAGAAGGCTGCGAGCTCTGTATAGGTGATGTGTATTGGAGAAAGATAAGAGAAGGCTGCGAGCTCTGTATAGGTGATGTGTATTAGAGTAAGATAAGGCCTGCGAGCTCTGTATAGGTGATGTGTATTGGAGTAATATAAGAGAAGCCTGCGAGCTCTGTATAGGTGATGTGTATTGGAGTAAGAGAAGCCTGCGAGCTCTGTATAGGTGATGTGTATTGGAGTAAGATAAGAGAAGGCCTGCGAGCTCTGTATAGGTGATGTGTATTGGAGTAAGATATAGGTGATGTGTATTGGAGTAAGATAAGAGAAGGCTGCGAGCTCTGTATAGGTGATGTGTATTGGAGTAAGATAAGAGAAGCCTGCGAGCTCTGTATAGGTGATGTGTATTGGAGTAAGATAAGATAAGAGAAGCCTGCGAGCTCTGTATAGGTGATGTGTATTGGAGTAAGATAAGAGAAGGCTGCGAGCGCTGTATAGGTGATGTGTATTGGAGTAAGATAAGAGAAGGCTGCGAGCTCTGTATAGGTGATGTGTATTGGAGAAAGATAAGAGAAGGCTGCGAGCTCTGTATAGGTGATGTGTATTGGAGTAAGAGAAGCCTGCGAGCTCTGTATAGGTGATGTGTATTGGAGTAAGATAAGAGAAGGCTGCGAGCTCTGTATAGGTGATGTGTATTGGAGTAAGATAAGATAAGAGAAGCCTGCGAGCTCTGTATAGGTGATGTGTATTGGAGTAAGATAAGATAAGAGAAGCCTGCGAGCTCTGTATAGGTGATGTGTATTGGAGTAAGATAAGATAAGAGAAGCCTGCGAGCTCTGTATAGGTGATGTGTATTGGAGTAAGATAAGAGAAGGCTGCGAGCGCTGTATAGGTGATGTGTATTGGCGTAAGATAAGAGAAGCCTGCGAGCTCTGTATAGGTGATGTGTATTGGAGTAAGATAAGAGAAGGCTGCGAGCTCTGTATAGGTGATGTGTATTGGAGTAAGATAAGATAAGAGAAGCCTGCGAGCTCTGTATAGGTGATGTGTATTGGAGTAAGATAAGATAAGAGAAGCCTGCGAGCTCTGTATAGGTGATGTGTATTGGAGTAAGATAAGGCCTGCGAGCTCTGTATAGGTGATGTGTATTGGAGTAAGATAAGAGAAGCCTGCGAGCTCTGTATAGGTGATGTGTATTGGAGTAAGATAAGAGAAGGCTGCGAGATCTGTATAGGTGATGTGTATTGGAGTAAGATAAGAGAAGGCCTGCGAGCTCTGTATAGGTGATGTGTATTGGAGTAAGATAAGAGAAGGCTGCGAGCTCTGTATAGGTGATGTGTATTGGAGTAAGATAAGAGAAGCCTGCAAGCTCTGTATAGGTGATGTGTATTGGAGTAAGATAAGATAAGAGAAGGCTGCGAGCTCTGTATAGGTGATGTGTATTGGAGTAAGATAAGAGAAGGCCTGCGAGCTCTGTATAGGGGATGTGTATTGGAGTAAGATAAGAGAATGCCTGCGAGCTCTGTATAGGTGATGTGTATTGGAGTAAGATAAGAGAAGCATGCGAGTTCAGTATAGGTGATGTGTATTGGAGTAAGACAAGAGAAGCCTGCGAGCTCTGTATAGGTGATGTGTATTGGAGTAAGAGAAGCCTGCGAGCTCTGTATAGGTGACGTGTATTGGAGTAAGAGAAGCCTGCGAGCTCTGTATAGGTGATGTGTATTGGAGTAAGAGAAGCCTGCGAGCTCTGTATAGGTGATGTGCATTGGAGTAAGATAAGAGAAGCCTGCGAGCTCTGTATAGGTGATGTGTATTGGAGTAAGATAAGAGAAGCCTGCGAGCTCTGTATAGGTGATGTGTATTGGAGTAAGATAAGATAAGAGAAGCCTGCGAGCTCTGTATAGGTGATGTGTATTGGAGTAAGATAAGATAAGAGAAGGCTGCGAGCTCTGTTTAGGTGATGTGTATTGGAGTAAGATAAGAGAAGGCTGCGAGCTCTGTATAGGTGATGTGTATTGGAGTAAGATAAGATAAGAGAAGGCTGCGAGCTCTGTATAGGTGATGTGTATTGGAGTAAGATAAGAGAAGCCTGCGAGCTCTGTATAGGTGATGTGTATTGGAGTAAGATAAGAGAAGGCTGCGAGCTCTGTATAGGTGATGTGTATTGGAGTAAGATAAGAGAAGGCTGCGAGCGCTGTATAGGTGATGTGTATTGGAGTAAGATAAGAGAAGGCTGCGAGCGCTGTATAGGTGATGTGTATTGGAGTAAGATAAGAGAATGACTGCGAGCTCTGTATAGGTGATGTGTATTGGAGTAAGATAAGAGAAGGCTGCGAGCTCTGTATAGGTGATGTGTATTGGAGTAAGATAAGAGAAGGCTGCGAGCTCTGTATAGGTGATGTGTATTGGAGTAAGATAAGAGAAGCCTGCGAGCTCTGTATAGGTGATGTGTACTGGAGTAAGATAAGAGAAGGCTGCGAGCTCTGTATAGGTGATGTGTATTGGAGTAAGAGAAGAGAAGGCTGCGAGCTCTGTATAGGTGATGTGTATTGGAGTAAGATAAGAGAAGGCCTGCGAGCTCTGTATAGGTGATGTGTATTGGAGTAAGATAAGAGAAGGCTGCGAGCTCTGTATAGGTGATGTGTATTGGAGTAAGATAAGGCCTGCGAGCTCTGTATAGGTGATGTGTATTGGAGTAATATAAGAGAAGCCTGCGAGCTCTGTATAGGTGATGTGTATTGGAGTAATATAAGAGAAGCCTGCGAGCTCTGTATAGGTGATGTGTATTGGAGTAAGAGAAGCCTGCGAGCTCTGTATAGGTGATGTGTATTGGAGTAAGATATAGGTGATGTGTATTGGAGTAAGCTAAGAGAAGCCTGCGAGCTCTGTATAGGTGATGTGTATTGGAGTAAGATAAGAGAAGGCTGCGAGCTCTGTATAGGTGATGTGTATTGGAGTAAGATAAGAGAAGGCCTGCAAGCTCTGTATAGGTGATATGTATTGGAGTAAGATAAGAGAAGCCTGCGAGCTCTGTATAGGTGATGTGTATTGGAGTAAGATATAGGTGATGTGTATTGGAGTAAGATAAGAGAAGCCTGCGAGCTCTGTATAGGTGATGTGTATTGGAGTAAGATAAGAGAAGCCTGCGAGCTCTGTATAGGTGATGTGTATTGGAGTAAGATAAGAGAAGGCTGCGAGCTCTGTATAGGTGATGTGTATTGGAGTAAGATAAGAGAAGGCTGCGAGCTCTGTATAGGTGATGTGTATTGGAGTAAGAGAAGAGAAGCCTGCGAGCTCTGTATAGGTGATGTGTATTGGAGTAAGATAAGAGAAGCCTGCGAGCTCTGTATAGGGGAATCGTTTTAGACATCACGGAATAAACTGCTGTAACAAATCTGTATGCTGTGATACCCCCTAAGCACTTATCAAGAGTCTTTTGAAGACTATTTGAGCAATAAACATCCTGCCTTTAAGACAACTACATCTGAATAATGCGACAACAGAATTGCGCCAAACGCTATTCCGTTCTCCAGCTGTTCTGGATTGGGCCCAGTGTCTCCAAGCTCACAGGGCAGCGCCTATGGCTGTATTACATAGGGTAATACAGCCATAGGCCCTGCCCCGTGTAATACAGCCACAGGCGCCGCCCCGTGTAATGCAACCACAGGCGCCGCCCCGTGTAATGCGACCACAGGCGCCGCCCCGTGTAATGCGACCACAGGCGCCGCCCCGTGTAATGCAACCACAGGCCCTGCCCCGTGTAATGCAACCACAGGCCCTGCCCCGTGTAATGCAACCACAGGCCCTGCCCCGTGTAATACAGCCACAGGCGCCGCCCCGTGTAATACAGCCAAAGGCTAATACAGCCATAAGCCCTGCCCCGTGTAATACAGCCACAGGCGCCGCCCCATGTAATACAGCCACAGGCTAATACAGCCATAAGCCCTGCCCCGTGTAATACAGCCACAAGCGCCGCCCCGGGTAATACAGCCACAGGCGCCGCCCCGGGTAATACAGCCACAGGCGCCGCCCCGTGTAATACAGCCACAGGCTAATACAGCCATAAGCCCTGCCCCGTGTAATACAGCCACAGGCGCCGCCCCGTGTAATACAGCCACAGGCTAATACAGCCATAAGCCCTGCCCCGTGTAATACAGCCACAGGCGCTGCCCCGTGTAATACAGCCGCAGGCCCTGCCCCGTGTAATACAGCCACAGGCGCCGCCCCGTGTAATACAGCCACAAGCGCCGCCCCGTGTAATACAGCCACAGGCTAATACAGCCATAAGCCCTGCCCCGTGTAATACAGCCACAGGCGCCGCCCCGTGTAATACAGCCAGAGGCGCCACCCCGTGTAATACAGCTACAAGCGCCGCCCCGTGTAATACAGCCACAGGCTAATACAGCCACAGGCGCCCCCCCGTGGAATACAGCCACAGGCGCCGCCCCGTGGAATACAGCCACAGGCGCCGCCCCGTGGAATACAGCCACAGGCGCCGCCCCGTGGAATACAGCCACAGGCGCCGCCCCGTGGAATACAGCCAAGCAAATCAGAGTTTGGCATGAAAGAACCCTAATAATTCTGTATGTTAGGAAAGAAGAACATATATAGGTCATGTTACATCATTTTATTGAGTTATGGTATCTCCGATATATTAAACCTTTAATAACCTTATAGTTCTTAAAATTTTGCATTTGGAAAAATATTCTCTATTTACATCTTCTACATGAAATGAGACATTTATAGAATCACTGTCACATCTAGAACCTATTTGCTGGCCTCTCTGTTTTCCTTCTTCAGATGCACATTTTCATGGGATTTTAGCTTTGTATACTCATTGAAAGCTTTTCCGCACTTAGCGCACACATATGGCTTCTGTCCCGTGTGAAGCCTTTCGTGTTTTCGAAGGTTGGAGCTTTGGGAAAACCATTTGCCACACTCCTCACACCTGAAGGGTTTGTCCCCTGTGTGAGTTCTCTGATGGCAGGCAGCAGCCGAACGGTCACTGAATCGTTTACCACAATGGCGGCATTCATACGGCTTCTCGCCGGTGTGAAGCCGTTGGTGAGAAACTAGCGTTGAATGCTGACTGAAGCTTTTGCCACAGTCTTTGCAGCTAAATGGTTTCTCTCCTGTATGAATTCGCTGATGTATGAGAAGCGTTGTGCTATCAGCAAAGCCTTTCCCACAATCCGAGCAGTGATGTGGTTTCTCCTCTTTGTGGCTCCGCTGATGTTCGGCAAAGAGCGATTTACTATAGAACATATTGCCGCAGTCCATACACTGAAAAGGCTTCTTGTTCTTGTGCGTTTTCTGATGTAAGATGAGCAGGGAGAGCTGGACAAACCTTTTCCCGCAGCTGGGACAGACCAGCAGCTTTTCTTCTGTGTGGCTTCTCTGATGGAGGAGCAGCACCGCGTGCTGGAGGAAGCGCTTACCGCAGTCACTGCATGAATACGTCTCTTTTCTAGATGACGCACTTTTAGCACTAATTCTTTTATTACACGCAACACATGTTTTATTTTTCCGTGTAATGTTACACACGCGTGTCTTCCAATTGGGACCACTGTGCCGATAGAGAGTTTTCTTTACCATAACGGAGAATTTTTTCCTACATTTCTTGCATTCCTCAGAGACCCAGACCACCTTTGTAACGTTTTTTCTTTTGCTTTTCAAAGGTTTCCCCTTGTATCTGACCAGACGGCCTTTCTTTTTGGCTAAATCATTTAATTTCTTATGTTCGCATTTTTTCCTACAAACAGAATATTGATTGCTGCAAATTCTTCTCCCCACACTTTTACATATCGTGCGGTTAGTGTGCACTTTGCCTAAACTACCAGTATGAACGGAGCAGGTCTTCATGGAATGTGGTTCAATAGCTTCTACTTTTGGAAAACTGCAATTATTAGAGAAGCAATTCAGATCTGTTCTCAATCCGGTAAGCGCACTTTGCCGCCCAGCCCTATCTGTGCACAGCTCAGATTTCTCAGTGTCCAGCACACATCTCACTCCAGTAAGCGCGTTTCGCTCCTCAGCCCTATCTGTGCACAGCTCAGGTTTCTCAGTATCCAGCACACATCTCACTCCAGTAAGCGCGTTTCGCTTCTCAGCCCTATCTGTGCACAGCTCAGGTTTCTCAGTATCCAGCACACATCTCACTCCAGTAAGCGCGTTTCGCTTCTCAGCCCTATCTGTGCGCAGCTCAGATTTCTCAGTATCCACCACACATCTCACTCTGGTAAGCGCATTTCGCTCCTCAGCCCTATCTGTGCACTGCTCAGGTTTCTCAGTGCCCAGCACACATCTCACTCCGGTAAGCGCGTTTCGCTCCTCAGCCCTATCTATGCACAGCTCATGTTTCTCAGTGTCCAGCACACATCGCTCCTCAACCCTATCTGTGCACAGCTCAGATTTCTTTGTGTCCAGCACACATCTCACTCCGGTAAGCGCGTTTCGCTCCTCAGCCCTATCTGTGCACGGCTCAGGTTTCTCAGTGTCCAGCACACAGGTACAAGGTCGCTTTCCAGGGTAGGTGACCATTGGTTTCTTCCGGTCACCAGCAGAAATTGATTTTATCTTGCATAGTGAATCACTTGTTCTCCTACGCACATTTTTCTTCAGATGAACACGGTTTCTTGACCGTTTGGGGGTGTTCACTAAAACAAGCCTAAAGTTCTCACCTTTAGAACATGCTTCTAGCGTGTTGGTACTTTTTGTATCAGGCATTTGGTTTTCAGATGGAACTAGTTTATAACCAACAGTCTGACCACTGGAATCTTGCTCACTATTAGTGGGACTTCTTGACAACAAAGAATTAAGGTGACTGCCTTGTGACTCTCTTGTTTTGGTTACAACCTTCTCACTTAAAGTAACATTTATTTCAGATTGAGCCTTGGTTCTAGACAGGTGAGCCTTTTTCTTGATTTCTCTATTACATAATTTCTCGTCTTTCGTGCATGTCCCTGAAGAGACAACCCGGAAAGCCAACTTCTTTTTCTTGATAACAGCATTTTGTCCAAACGCCAGGTCATTACTTTCCAGAGCTTGGTGAACATGAAATCTGGATGGATAGACCTGCAGATCTGAGCCAACACTGCTCGTGGTAACTTGCGGTTCCCCTGACTCTCCAGGTACGGCAGTTTTCTCATAATGCACTTCATCTGTTTCCGCTGTTCTACTTGTACTTTTTATTGTTTCTGTCAGTTTGGGGTGAATTTGAGGAACACCACGAGCAGATTCTGACATTTTTGTAGAACTAATTATTTTTGATTGTAATTTCTTTTGAAGCCGAGTTCTACTCACATTTTCGGACAGTTGCACCTGTTTTGTTTTCATTTTGCCACTTGCTGTGGGATGTCCCTGGTGTTTACGCAGAGAGTTCTCTACACTCCCACCTGCATAAACAGAAGAGGAGTCTCTGATCTCATCTCCGGAACGGGTGACGCTCCGCATATGATCTGGCTGCTCTGACCACTTTATTATTGTAACATTTAATTTTGATCTTATATGGTGCCGGCACTGCCTTTTGCTAAGCGAGGTGGTGTTGAAGTGATGAACCTGTACACTGCTCTCCGCAGGCCCCGAGATCCGCGGATGGTCACTCACAGACAATACTCTGGAACCCAGTCCCTGCTTAGAGATTGTGGCTTCCTCTGCTCCTGGTAATTTCTGCAGACGCACAATTAGCTCTCTGTGATTTTTTACTGTCCTTTCAAAAGACTTGTCCAGTGCGGCCCTCTGAGACCTGTCCACGGATGGAGGCAGAAAACCACCTTTATTCTTCTTATTCAACTGTGAATTGTGGTCACCTGGACTCTGCGCTGCATCATACAGAGAAGCGATATCTGTGTGATGGGAAAAGAAGAAGTGAGACAACACAGGAATTGTATTTACTATGCTCCAAGTCACAGTGACAGACGCTATGAGGTTACATGGTGTCGCCTGTGCCATGATTTCATGGGTATCTGTAGGGCGCAGACATTATGAGGCCAAATACAACTGCTAGGAAAATGGATGTAAAATGTAGTAAAACATAGCGCAGAAACGCCATCGTTTTAAATCATCATTTCTGTTACCATCGGCTCTGTACACAACAGCGCATTTGTTTGTACGCTCAGGGTAACAAGCGCTGTACGGGTTCTCAGCATATTTCACATATATAGCAGCAAATAATAGATCGACTACGCAAACTTCGCCATTACGTGCGGTTTACCGGGAATTCTGAATCAGGCCCTTAATCTGAAGAGGGCGATTGTGTATTACTGTGATAGACTAGCCGGGGAACCACAAGCCATTACTCCTACAGTAATGTGACCCACACTGCTCCGGGGCGTCAGTATATGGAGGACAGGCAGAGGGCGGCTTGTGTATTACTGTGATAGACTAGCCGGGGAACCACAAGTCATTACTCCTACAGTAATGTGACCCACACTGCTCCGGGGAGTCAGTGTATGGAGGACAGGCAGAGGGCGGCTTGTGTATTACTGTGATAGACTAGCTGGGGAACCACAAGCCATTACTCCTACAGTAATGTGACCCACACTGCTCCGGGACGTCAGTATATGGGGGACAGGCAGAGGGCGGCTTGTGTATTACTGTGATAGACTAGCTGGGGAACCACAAGCCATTACTCCTACAGTAATGTGACCCACACTGCTCCGGGGCGTCAGTATATGGAGGACACGCAGAGGGCGGCTTGTGTATTACTGTGATAGACTAGCTGGGGAACCACAAGCCATTACTCCTACAGTAATGTGACCCACACTGCTCCGGGGCGTCAGTATATGGGGGACAGGCAGAGGGCGGCTTGTGTATTACTGTGATAGACTAGCCGGGGAACGACAAGCCATTACTCCTACAGTAATGTGACCCAAACTGCTCCGGGGTCAGTATATGGAGGACAGGCAGAGGGCGGCTTGTGTATTACTGTGATAGACTAGCTGGGGAACCACAAGCCATTACTCAAACAGTAATGTGACCCACACTGCTCCGGGGCGTCAGTATATGGAGGACCCGCAGAGGGGCGTCAGTATATGGAGGTTGGCAGCGTGTGTTACTGAATAGTTCTGCTGTGGATGAGGTTTTCTTCTATTGATTTAGTAAAATAAATTCCTCAGGGTACAACCTGCATTATCCCTGGGGACTGTAGTCTTCTTTGGATTTTGAACTACGGATTATCGAGCCTCAAATACGAAGTGGAAAAAGCCAGCTCTGCAGTGTATTTTATATTGTGTACAAGCATGTACTTAAGGTAGGTGTAGAGCATTGTTGTGGGTCTAGCGGTAGATGTGTCCCACTGAGGTCCTGCCCGCAATAAGTCCCTTCTCTGCACTCAGTCCATTCCAGCCTCATTTATGTGGTAAATGAATCAGGAGAGGGGACAATCCTAGGTGTCCCTAACATGCATTGAGATGTTTTAGAGTAGCAGGAAAAATCCCTCCGCTAAACAAGAAAAGCACCAACTCCCCAGTAATCTCATTACGCACAATAGGAAAAGTGGCTCTTTATATGGAAACACACCTGCTAAGTGCACCCCATCCACACTCCAGCCGCTGTTCATCCAAGGTTCATGTCCTCTCTGTATTTTGGATATGACTGTAGGCTCACCTAGTGACAGGAGACAATATTAGGGTAATATACACTTTTACATCGCAGAGAGGTCACTAAGAAATCTGCACTCTCTTCCCTCTCGCTGTGCTTAAAACAAAAGCTGTACAGCCATGGCCAGAAGTAATGAGAATGACACAAGTATTAGTTTTCACAAAGTCTACTGCTTCAGTGTTATTAGACCTATTTGTCAGATGTTACTATGGAATACTGAGGTAGCATTACATAAGTGTCAGATGTTACTATGGTATACTGAGGTAGCATTACATAAGTGTCAGATGTTACTATGGTATACTGAGGTAACATTACAGCATTACATAAGTGTCAGATGTTACTATGGTATACTGAGGTAACATTACAGCATTACATAAGTGTCAGATGTTACTATGGTATACTGAGGTAACATTACATAAGTGTCAGATGTTACTATAGTATACTGAGGTAACATTACAGCATTACATAAGTGTCAGATGTTACTATGGTATACTGATGTAGAATTACAGCATTACATAAGTGTCAGATGTTACTATGGTATACTGAGGTAACATTACAGCATTACATAAGTGTCAGATGTTACTATGGTATACTGATGTATAATTACAGCATTACATAAGTGTCAGATGTTACTATGGTATACTGATGTATAATTACAGCATGACATAAGTGTCAGATGTTACTATGGTATACTGAGGTAATATTACATAAGTGTCAGATGTTACTATGGTATACTGAGGTAGCATTACATAAGTGTCAGATGTTACTATGTATACTAAGGTAATATTACAGCATGACATAAGTGTCAGATGTTAATATGGTATACTGAGGTAACATTACATAAGTGTCAGATGTTACTATATATACTGAGGTAGCATTACATAAGTGTCAGATGTTACTATGGAATACTGAGGTAATATTACATAAGTGTCAGATGTTACTATGGAATACTGAGGTAACATTACAGCATTACATAAGTGTCAGATGTTACTATGGTATACTGAGGTAACATTACATAATTACATAAGTGTCAGATGTTACTATGGAATACTGAGGTAACATTACAGCATTTCATAAGTGTCAGATGTTACTATGGTATACTGAGGTAACACTACAGCATTACATAAGTGTCAGATGTTACTATGGTATACTGAGGTAACATTACATAAGTGTCAGATGTTACTATGGTATACTGAGGTATAATTACAGCATTACATAAGTGTCAGATGTTACTATGGTATACTGATGTAGAATTACAGCATTACATAAGTGTCAGATGTTACTATGGTATACTGAGGTAACATTACAGCATTACATAAGTGTCAGATGTTACTATGGTATACTGAGGTATAATTACAGCATTACATAAGTGTCAGATGATACTATGGTATACTGAGGTAACACTACAGCATTACATAAGTGTCAGATGTTACTACGGTATACTGAGGTAACATTACATAAGTGTCAGATGTTACTATGGTATACTGAGGTATAATTACAGCATTACATAAGTGTCAGATGTTACTATGGTATACTGAGGTAACATTACATAAGTGTCAGATGTTACTATGGTATACTGAGGTAATATTACATAAGTGTCAGATGTTACTATGGTATACTGAGGTAGCATTACATAAGTGTCAGATGTTACTATGTATACTGAGGTAATATTACAGCATGACATAAGTGTCAGATGTTACTATGGTATACTGAGGTAACATTACAGCATTACATAAGTGTCAGATGTTACTATGGAATACTGAGGTAACATTACAGCATTACATAAGTGTCAGATGTTACTATGGTATACTGAGGTAACATTACAGCATTACATAAGTGTCAGATGTTACTATGGTATACTGAGGTAACATTACATAAGTGTCAGATGTTACTATGGTATACTGAGGTATAATTACAGCATTACATAAGTGTCAGATGTTACTATGGTATACTGAGGTAACATTACATAAGTGTCAGATGTTACTATGGTATACTGATGTATAATTACAGCATTACATAAGTGTCAGATGTTACTATGGTATACTGATGTATAATTACAGCATTACATAAGTGTCAGATGTTACTATGGTATACTGATGTAGAATTACAGCATTACATAAGTGTCAGATGTTACTATGGTATACTGAGGTAACATCACAGCATTACATAAGTGTCAGATGTTACTATGGTATACTGATGTATAATTACAGCATTACATAAGTGTCAGATGTTACTATGGTATACTGATGTATAATTACAGCATGACATAAGTGTCAGATGTTACTATGGTATACTGAGGTAATATTACATAAGTGTCAGATGTTACTATGGTATACTGAGGTAGCATTACATAAGTGTCAGATGTTACTATGTATACTGAGGTAATATTACAGCATGACATAAGTGTCAGATGTTACTATGGTATACTGAGGTAGCATTACATAAGTGTCAGATGTTACTATGGAATACTGAGGTAACATTACAGCATTTCATAAGTGTCAGATGTTACTATGGTATACTGAGGTAACATTACAGCATTACATAAGTGTCAGATGTTACTATGGTATACCTAGGTAACATGACAGCATGACATAAGTGTCAGATGTTACTATGGTATACTGAGGTAACATTACAGCATGACATAAGTGTCAGATGTTAATATGGTATACTGAGGTAACATTACAGCATTACATAAGTGTCAGATGTTACTATATATACTGAGGTAATATTACAGCATGACATAAGTGTCAGATGTTACTATGGTATACTAAGGTAACATTACAGCATTACATAAGTGTCAGATGTTACTATGGTATACTGAGGTAGCATTACATAAGTGTCAGATGTTACTATGGAATACTGAGGTAACATTACAGCATTTCATAAGTGTCAGATGTTACTATAGTATACTGAGGTAACATTACAGCATTACATAAGTGTCAGATGTTACTATGGTATACTGAGGTAACATTACATAAGTGTCAGATGTTACTATGGTATACTGAGGTAACATTACATAAGTGTCAGATGTTACTATGGTATACTGATGTATAATTACAGCATTACATAAGTGTCAGATGTTACTATGGTATACTGATGTATAATTACAGCATTACATAAGTGTCAGATGTTACTATGGTATACTGATGTAGAATTACAGCATTACATAAGTGTCAGATGTTACTATGGTATACTGAGGTAACATCACAGCATTACATAAGTGTCAGATGTTACTATGGTATACTGATGTATAATTACAGCATGACATAAGTGTCAGATGTTACTATGGTATACTGATGTATAATTACAGCATGACATAAGTGTCAGATGTTACTATGGTATACTGAGGTAATATTACATAAGTGTCAGATGTTACTATGGTATACTGAGGTAGCATTACATAAGTGTCAGATGTTACTATGGTATAATGAGGTAGCATTACATAAGTGTCAGATGTTACTATGGTATACTGAGGTAGCATTATATAAGTGTCAGATGTTACTATGGTATACTGAGGTAGCATTATATAAGTGTCAGATGTTACTATGGTATAATGAGGTAACATTACAGCATTACATAAGTGTCAGATGTTACTATGGTATACAGAGGTAACATTACAGCATTACATAAGTGTCAGAGGTTACTATGGTATACTGAGGTAACATTACAGCATTATATAAGTGTCAGATGTTACTATGGTATACTGAGGTTATATTACAGCATTACATAAGTGTCAGATGTTACTATGGTATACTGATGTATAATTACAGCATTACATAAGTGTCAGATGTTACTATGGTATACTGATGTATAATTACAGCATTACATAAGTGTCAGATGTTACTATGGTATACTGATGTAGAATTACAGCATTACATAAGTGTCAGATGTTACTATGGTATACTGAGGTAACATCACAGCATTACATAAGTGTCAGATGTTACTATGGTATACTGATGTATAATTACAGCATTACATAAGTGTCAGATGTTACTATGGTATACTGATGTATAATTACAGCATGACATAAGTGTCAGATGTTACTATGGTATACTGAGGTAATATTACATAAGTGTCAGATGTTACTATGATATACTGAGGTAACATTACATAAGTGTCAGATGTTACTATGGTATAATGAGGTAGCATTACATAAGTGTCAGATGTTACTATGGTATACTGAGGTAGCATTATATAAGTGTCAGATGTTACTATGGTATATTGAGGTAGCATTATATAAGTGTCAGATGTTACTATGGTATAATGAGGTAACATTACAGCATTACATAAGTGTCAGATGTTACTATGGTATACAGAGGTAACATTACAGCATTACATAAGTGTCAGAGGTTACTATGGTATACTGAGGTAACATTACAGCATTATATAAGTGTCAGATGTTACTATGGTATACTGAGGTTATATTACAGCATTACATAAGTGTCAGATGTTACTATGGTATACTGAGGTAACATTACATAAGTGTCAGATGTTACTATGGTATACTGAGGTAACATTACAGCATTACATAAGTGTCAGATGTTACTATGGTATACAGAGGTAACATTACAGCATTATATAAGTGTCAGATGTTACTATGGTATACTGAGGTTATATTACAGCATTACATAAGTGTCAGATGTTACTATGGTATACTGAGGTAACATGACAGCATGACATAAGTGTCAGATGTTACTATGGTACACTGAGGTAATATTACACAAGTGTCAGATGTTACTATGGTATACTGAGGTAACATTACATAAGTGTCAGATGTTACTATGTATACTGAGGTAATATTACAGCATGACATAAGTGTCAGATGCTACGTCAGTATACCATAGTAACATCTGACACTTATGTAATGCTGTATTGAGACCTCAGTATACCACAGTAACATCTGACACTTATGTAATGCTACCTCAGTATACCATAGTAACATCTGACACTTATGTAATGCTGTAATATTACCTCAGTAAATCATAGTAACATCTGACACATGTAATGCTACATCAGCATACCATAGTAACATTACATAAGTGTTAGATGTTACTATAGTATACTGACGTAGCATTACATAAGTGTCAGATGTTACTGTGGTATATTGAGGTAACATTACAGCATTACATAAGTGTTAGATGTTACTATGGTATACTGAGGTAACATTACAGCATTACATAAGTGTCAGATGTTACTATGGTATACTGATGTATAATTACAGCATTACATAAGTGTCAGATGTTACTATGGTATACTGATGTATAATTACAGCATGACATAAGTGTCAGATGTTACTATGGTATACTGAGGTAACATTACAGCATTACATAAGTGTCAGAGGCTTTTATTGATTATTACATAAAGTTTATACAAAGAGTCAGTATTTGCAGTGTTGACCCTTCTTTTTCCAGACCTCTGCAATTGGCCCTGGCAGCTGTCACTCACCTTCTGGGCCACATATTGACAGGTGGCCGCCCATTCTTACCTCATCATTGCTTGGAGTGTGTCAGAATTTGTGGGGTTTTGTTTGCCCACCCGCCTCTTGAGGATTGACCACAAGTTCCCAATGGGATTAAGGTCTGGGGAGTTCCCTGGCCATGGACCCAAAATTTTGATGTTTTGTTCCCCGAGCCACTTAGTTATCACTTTTGCCTTATGGAAAGGTGCTCCATCATGCTGGAGAAGGCCATTGTTCCTCACCAAACTGTTCTTGGATGGTTGGGAGAAGTTGCTCTTGGAGGATATTTTGGTATCATTCTATATTCATGGCTGCTGTTCTTAGGCAAAATTGTGAGTGATCCCACTCCCTTGGCTGAGAAGTAACCCCACAAATGAATGGTCTCAGGATGCGTTACTTAACTACTTTGTAAGCATCCTTCCTGGGGGCAGCCCGGTTCGGGGATGGGGCCGGATGGGCGCCCTCATTCCTGACGCATGCGGAGCAGCCTGAAGATTTGCAATGGATTAATCGAGAGCACCCGGCCGATGGAGCGTCTTCAGAATTTTATTTTACTATGACACCCCATAAATGGACATTTCAGGGCCTTGCTCTCCATTACGCACACCATGTGCTCCTATGCTCTGGGGTTGATGACAGGAACCTGAGTTCACGTTATAAATCCCTACACGCTGCAGAACACGTGAGACCAGTATGATAAACAACTTACACACAGAGACCAGCGTCTGGTAATTGTCCAACATGACTTGTTTATAAAGGTTGCGCTGCTCATCATCTAGACGCCCCCACTCATCCTCTGAGAAGACCACAGCAATCTCATCGAAACTGACCGACTCCTACCAGAGAATCACAATCATCAGTGATACATTACCATCAACTCAATCTCTTATATGCCACCTGTGCCCTCCCCCACTGCTGTTACCCCATGCCACCTGTATCCTCCCCACTGCTGTTACCCCATGCCACCTGTATCCTCCCCCACTGCTGTTACCCCATGCCACCTGTATCCTCCCCCACTGCTGTTACCCCATGTCACCTGTATCCTCCCCACTGCTGTTACCCCATGTCACCTGCGCCCTCCCCCACTGCTGTTACCCCATGTCACCTGCATCCTCCCCACAGCTGTTACCCCATGTCACCTGCATCCTCCCCACTGCTGTTACCCAATGCCACCTGCGCCCTCCCCACTGCTGTTACCCCATGTCACCTGCGCCCTCCCCTACTGCTGTTATCCCATGCCACCTGTATCCTCCCCACTGCTGTTACCCCATGCCACCTGTATCCTCCCCACTGCTGTTATCCCATGTCACCTGCGCCCTCCCCCACTGCTGTTACCCCATGTCACCTGCATCCTCCCCACTGCTGTTACCCCATGTCACCTGCATCCTCCCCGCTGCTGTTACCCAATGCCACCTGCGCCCTCCCCTACTGCTGTTACCCCATGTCACCTGCGTCCTCCCCATCTGCTGTTACCCCATGCCACCTGTGCCCTCCCCACTGCTGTTACCCCATGCCACCTGCGCCCTCCCCCACTGCTGTTACCCCATGTCACCTGTATCCCCCCACTGCTGTTATCCCATGTCACCTGTATCCTCCCTCACTGCTGTTACCCCATGTCACCTGTATCCTCCCCACTGCTGTTACCTCATGTCACCTGCATCCTCCGTCACCTATATCCTCCCCACTGCTGTTACCCTATGTCACCTGCATCCTCCCCACTGCTGTTACCCCATGTCACCTGTATCCTCCCCACTGCTGTTACCTCATGTCACCTGCATCCTCCGTCACCTATATCCTCCCCATTGCTGTTACCTCATGTCACCTGCATCCTCCCCACTGCTGTTACCCCATGTCACCTGTATCCTCCCCACTGCTGTTACCCCATGTCACCTGTATCCTCCCCACTGCTGTTACCCCATGTCACCTGTATCCTCCCCACTGCTGTTACCCCATGTCACCTGTATCCTCCCCACTGTTACCCCATGTCACCTGTATCCTCCCCACTGTTACCCCATGTCACCTGTATCCTCCCCACTGCTGTTACCCCATGTCACCTGTATCCTCCCCACTGCTGTTACCTCATGTCACCTGTATCCTCCCCACTGCTGTTACCCCATGTCACCTGTATCCTCCCCACTGCTGTTACCCCATGTCACCTGTATCCTCCCCACTGTTACCCCATGTCACCTGTATCCTCCCCACTGTTACCCCATGTCACCTGTATCCTCCCCACTGCTGTTACCCCATGTCACCTGCATCCTCCCCACTGCTGTTACCCCATGTCACCTGTATCCTCCCCACTGCTGTTATCTCATGTCACCTGTATCCTCCCCACTGCTGTTATCTCATGTCACCTGTTCCTCCCCACTGCTGTTACCCCATGTCACCTGTATCCTCCCCACTGCTGTTATCTCATGTCACCTGTATCCTCCCCACTGCTGTTATCTCATGTCACCTGCGATCCTCCCCACTGCTGTTACCCCATGTCACCTGTATCCTCCCCACTGCTGTTATCTCATGTCACCTGTATCCTCCCCACTGCTGTTATCTCATGTCACCTGTTCCTCCCCACTGCTGTTACCCCATGTCACCTGCATCCTCCCCACTGCTGTTACCCCATGTCACCTGCATCCTCCCCACTGCTGTTACCTCATGTCACCTGCATCCTCCCCACTGCTGTTACCCCATGTCACCTGCATCCTCCCCACTGCTGTTACCTCATGTCACCTGCATCCTCCCCACTGCTGTTACCCCATGTCACCTGTATCCTCCCCACTGTTACCTCATGTCACCTGCGCCCTCCCCCACTGCTGTTACCCCATGTCACCTGCATCCTCCCCACTGCTGTTACCCCATGTCACCTGTTCCTCCCCACTGCTGTTACCCCATGTCACCTGTATCCTCCCCACTGCTGTTACCCCATGTCACCTGTATCCTCCCCACTGCTGTTATCTCATGTCACCTGTATCCTCCCCACTGCTGTTATCTCATGTCACCTGTTCCTCCCCACTGCTGTTACCCCATGTCACCTGTATCCTCCCCACTGCTGTTACCTCATGTCACCTGTATCCTCCCCACTGCTATCTCATGTCACCTGCATCCTCCCCACTGCTGTTACCTCATGTCACCTGCATCCTCCCCACTGCTGTTACCTCATGTCACCTGCATCCTCCCCACTGCTGTTACCCCATGTCACCTGTATCCTCCCCACTGCTGTTACCCCATGTCACCTGTGCTGCCCCATTACTGTTACCTCATGTCACCTGTATCCTCCCCCACTGCTGTTACCCCATGTCACCTGTGTTGCCCCCATTACTGTTACCCCATGTCACCTGTATCCTCCCCACTGCTGTTACCCCATGCCACCTGTATCCTCCCCACTGCTGTTACCCCATGTCACCTGTATCCTCCCCCACTGCTGTTACCCCATGTCACCTGTATCCTCCCCCACTGCTGTTACCCCATGTCACCTGTGTTGCCCCCATTACTGTTACCCCATGCCACCTGTATCCTCCCCACTGCTGTTACCCCATGCCACCTGTATCCTCCCCACTGCTGTTACCCCATGCCACCTGTATCCTCCCCACTGCTGGTACCCCATGTCACCTGTATCCTCCCCCACTGCTGTTACCCCATGCCACCTGTATCCTCCCCACTGCTGTTACCCCATGTCACCTGTATCCTCCCCCACTGCTGTTACCCCATGTCACCTGTGTTGCCCCCATTACTGTTACCCCATGCCACCTGTATCCTCCCCACTGCTGTTACCCCATGCCACCTGTATCCTCCCCACTGCTGTTACCCCATGCCACCTGTATCCTCCCCACTGCTGTTACCCCATGTCACCTGTATCCTCCCCCACTGCTGTTACCCCATGCCACCTGTATCCTCCCCACTGCTGTTACCCCATGTCACCTGTATCCTCCCCCACTGCTGTTACCCCATGTCACCTGTATCCTCCCCCACTGCTGTTACCCCATGTCACCTGTGTTGCCCCCATTACTGTTACCCCATGCCACCTGTATCCTCCCCACTGCTGTTACCCCATGCCACCTGTATCCTCCCCACTGCTGTTACCCCATGCCACCTGTATCCTCCCCACTGCTGTTACCCCATGTCACCTGTATCCTCCCCCACTGCTGTTACCCCATGTCACCTGTATCCTCCCCACTGCTGTTACCCCATGTCACCTGTATCCTCCCCACTGCTGTTACCCCATGTCACCTGCGCCCTCCCCCACTGCTGTTACCTCATGTCACCTGTATCCTCCCCACTGCTGTTACCCCATGTCACCTGCATCCTCCCCACTGCTGTTACCCAATGTCACCTGCATCCTCCCCACTGCTGTTATCTCATGTCACCTGTATCCTCCCCACTGCTGTTATCTCATGTCACCTGTTCCTCCCCACTGCTGTTACCCCATGTCACCTGCATCCTCCCCACTGCTGTTACCCCATGTCACCTGTATCCTCCCCCACTGCTGTTACCCCATGCCACCTGTGTTGCCCCCATTACTGTTACCCCATGTCACCTGTATCCTCCCCACTGCTGTTACCTCATGTCACCTGTATCCTCCCCACTGCTGTTACCCCATGTCACCTGCATCCTCCCCACTGCTGTTATCTCATGTCACCTGTATCCTCCCCACTGCTGTTACCTCATGTCACCTGCATCCTCCCCACTGCTGTTACCCCATGTCACCTGTATCCTCCCCACTGTTACCCCATGTCACCTGCATCCTCCCCACTGCTGTTACCCCATGTCACCTGCATCCTCCCCACTGCTGTTACCCCATGTCACCTGCATCCTCCCCACTGCTGTTATCTCATGTCACCTGTATCCTCCCCACTGCTGTTATCTCATGTCACCTGTATCCTCCCCACTGCTGTTATCTCATGTCACCTGCATCCTCCCCACTGCTGTTACCCCATGTCACCTGCATCCTCCCCACTGCTGTTACCCCATGTCACCTGCATCCTCCCCACTGCTGTTACCCCATGTCACCTGCATCCTCCCCACTGCTGTTATCTCATGTCACCTGTATCCTCCCCACTGCTGTTATCTCATGTCACCTGTATCCTCCCCACTGTTACCTCATGTCACCTGCGCCCTCCCCCACTGCTGTTACCCCATGTCACCTGCATCCTCCCCACTGCTGTTACCCCATGTCACCTGCATCCTCCCCACTGCTGTTATCTCATGTCACCTGTATCCTCCCCACTGCTGTTATCTCATGTCACCTGTATCCTCCCCACTGTTACCTCATGTCACCTGCGCCCTCCCCCACTGCTGTTACCCCATGTCACCTGCATCCTCCCCACTGCTGTTACCTCATGTCACCTGTATCCTCCCCACTGTTACCTCATGTCACCTGCATCCTCCCCACTGCTGTTACCCCATGTCACCTGCATCCTCCCCACTGCTGTTACCTCATGTCACCTGTATCCTCCCCACTGTTACCCCATGTCACCTGCATCCTCCCCACTGCTGTTACCCCATGTCACCTGCATCCTCCCCACTGCTGTTACCCCATGTCACCTGTATCCTCCCCCACTGCTGTTACCCCATGTCACCTGTGTTGCCCCACTGCTGTTATCTCATGTCACCTGTATCCTCCCCACTGCTGTTATCTCATGTCACCTGTATCCTCCCCACTGCTGTTATCTCATGTCACCTGCATCCTCCCCACTGCTGTTACCCCATGTCACCTGCATCCTCCCCACTGCTGTTACCCCATGTCACCTGCATCCTCCCCACTGCTGTTATCTCATGTCACCTGTATCCTCCCCACTGCTGTTATCTCATGTCACCTGTATGCTCCCCACTGTTACCTCATGTCACCTGCGCCCTCCCCCACTGCTGTTACCCCATGTCACCTGCATCCTCCCCACTGCTGTTACCTCATGTCACCTGCATCCTCCCCACTGCTGTTACCCCATGTCACCTGCATCCTCCCCACTGCTGTTACCTCATGTCACCTGTATCCTCCCCACTGCTGTTATCTCATGTCACCTGCATCCTCCCCACTGCTGTTATCTCATGTCACCTGCATCCTCCCCACTGCTGTTACCCCATGTCACCTGCATCCTCCCCACTGCTGTTACCTCATGTCACCTGTATCCTCCCCACTGTTACCCCATGTCACCTGCATCCTCCCCACTGCTGTTACCCCATGTCACCTGTATCCTCCCCACTGCTGTTACCCCATGTCACCTGCATCCTCCCCACTGCTGTTATCTCATGTCACCTGTATCCTCCCCACTGCTGTTATCTCATGTCACCTGTATCCTCCCCACTGCTGTTACCCCATGTCACCTGCATCCTCCCCACTGCTGTTACCCCATGTCACCTGCATCCTCCCCACTGCTGTTACCCCATGTCACCTGCATCCTCCCCACTGCTGTTACCCCATGTCACCTGCATCCTCCCCACTGCTGTTACCCCATGTCACCTGCATCCTCCCCACTGCTGTTATCTCATGTCACCTGTATCCTCCCCACTGCTGTTATCTCATGTCACCTGTTCCTCCCCACTGCTGTTACCCCATGTCACCTGCATCCTCCCCACTGCTGTTATCTCATGTCACCTGCATCCTCCCCACTGCTGTTACCCCATGTCACCTGCATCCTCCCCACTGCTGTTATCTCATGTCACCTGTATCCTCCCCACTGCTGTTATCTCATGTCACCTGCATCCTCCCCACTGCTGTTATCTCATGTCACCTGCATCCTCCCCACTGCTGTTACCCCATGTCACCTGCATCCTCCCCACTGCTGTTACCCCATGTCACCTGCATCCTCCCCACTGCTGTTATCTCATGTCACCTGTATCCTCCCCACTGCTGTTATCTCATGTCACCTGTATCCTCCCCACTGTTACCTCATGTCACCTGCGCCCTCCCCCACTGCTGTTACCCCATGTCACCTGCATCCTCCCCACTGCTGTTACCTCATGTCACCTGCATCCTCCCCACTGCTGTTACCCCATGTCACCTGCATCCTCCCCACTGCTGTTATCTCATGTCACCTGTATCCTCCCCACTGCTGTTATCTCATGTCACCTGTATCCTCCCCACTGTTACCTCATGTCACCTGCGCCCTCCCCCACTGCTGTTACCCCATGTCACCTGCATCCTCCCCACTGCTGTTACCTCATGTCACCTGCATCCTCCCCACTGCTGTTACCTCATGTCACCTGTATCCTCCCCACTGCTGTTATCTCATGTCACCTGCATCCTCCCCACTGCTGTTATCTCATGTCACCTGTATCCTCCCCACTGCTGTTACCCCATGTCACCTGCATCCTCCCCACTGCTGTTACCCCATGTCACCTGCATCCTCCCCACTGCTGTTACCCCATGTCACCTGCATCCTCCCCACTGCTGTTACCCCATGTCACCTGCATCCTCCCCACTGCTGTTACCCCATGTCACCTGCATCCTCCCCACTGCTGTTACCCCATGTCACCTGCATCCTCCCCACTGCTGTTACCCCATGTCACCTGCATCCTCCCCACTGCTGTTATCTCATGTCACCTGTATCCTCCCCACTGCTGTTATCTCATGTCACCTGTATCCTCCCCACTGCTGTTACCCCATGTCACCTGCATCCTCCCCACTGCTGTTACCCCATGTCACCTGCGCCCTCCCCACTGCTGTTATCTCATGTCACCTGTATCCTCCCCACTGCTGTTATCTCATGTCACCTGTATCCTCCCCACTGCTGTTACCCCATGTCACCTGCATCCTCCCCACTGCTGTTACCCCATGTCACCTGCATCCTCCCCACTGCTGTTACCCCATGTCACCTGTATCCTCCCCACTGCTGTTACCCCATGTCACCTGCATCCTCCCCACTGCTGTTATCTCATGTCACCTGTATCCTCCCCACTGCTGTTATCTCATGTCACCTGTATCCTCCCCACTGCTGTTACCCCATGTCACCTGCATCCTCCCCACTGCTGTTACCCAATGCCACCTGCGCCCTCCCCACTGCTGTTACCCCATGTCGCCTGCATCCTCCCCACTGCTGTTACCCCATGTCGCCTGCATCCTCCCCACTGCTGTTACCCCATGTCACCTGCATCCTCCCCACTGCTGTTACCCCATGTCACCTGCATCCTCCCCACTGCTGTTACCCCATGTCACCTGCATCCTCCCCACTGCTGTTACCCCATGTCACCTGCATCCTCCCCACTGCTGTTACCCCATGTCACCTGTATCCTCCCCACTGCTGTTACCCCATGTCACCTGCATCCTCCCCACTGCTGTTACCCCATGTCACCTGCATCCTCCCCACTGCTGTTACCCCATGTCACCTGTATCCTCCCCACTGCTGTTACCCCATGTCACCTGCATCCTCCCCACTGCTGTTACCCCATGTCACCTGCATCCTCCCCACTGCTGTTACCCCATGTCACCTGTATCCTCCCCACTGCTGTTACCCCATGTCACCTGCATCCTCCCCACTGCTGTTACCTCATGTCACCTGCATCCTCCCCACTGCTGTTACCCCATGTCACCTGCATCCTCCCCACTGCTGTTATCTCATGTCACCTGTATCCTCCCCACTGCTGTTATCTCATGTCACCTGTATCCTCCCCACTGTTACCTCATGTCACCTGCGCCCTCCCCCACTGCTGTTACCCCATGTCACCTGCATCCTCCCCACTGTTGTTACCTCATGTCACCTGCATCCTCCCCACTGCTGTTACCTCATGTCACCTGTATCCTCCCCACTGCTGTTATCTCATGTCACCTGCATCCTCCCCACTGCTGTTATCTCATGTCACCTGTATCCTCCCCACTGCTGTTACCCCATGTCACCTGTATCCTCCCCACTGCTGTTACCCCATGTCACCTGCATCCTCCCCACTGCTGTTACCCCATGTCACCTGCATCCTCCCCACTGCTGTTATCTCATGTCACCTGCATCCTCCCCACTGCTGTTACCCCATGTCACCTGCATCCTCCCCACTGCTGTTACCCCATGTCACCTGCATCCTCCCCACTGCTGTTACCCCATGTCACCTGCATCCTCCCCACTGCTGTTACCCCATGTCACCTGCATCCTCCCCACTGCTGTTACCCCATGTCACCTGCATCCTCCCCACTGCTGTTACCCCATGTCACCTGCATCCTCCCCACTGCTGTTACCCCATGTCACCTGCGCCATCCCCACTGCTGTTACCCCATGTCACCTGCGCCATCCCCACTGCTGTTATCTCATGTCACCTGTATCCTCCCCACTGCTGTTATCTCATGTCACCTGTATCCTCCCCACTGCTGTTACCCCATGTCACCTGCATCCTCCCCACTGCTGTTACCCCATGTCACCTGCATCCTCCCCACTGCTGTTACCCCATGTCACCTGTATCCTCCCCACTGCTGTTACCCCATGTCACCTGCATCCTCCCCACTGCTGTTATCTCATGTCACCTGTATCCTCCCCACTGCTGTTATCTCATGTCACCTGTATCCTCCCCACTGCTGTTACCCCATGTCACCTGCATCCTCCCCACTGCTGTTACCCAATGCCACCTGCGCCCTCCCCACTGCTGTTACCCCATGTCGCCTGCATCCTCCCCACTGCTGTTACCCCATGTCGCCTGCATCCTCCCCACTGCTGTTACCCCATGTCACCTGCATCCTCCCCACTGCTGTTACCCCATGTCACCTGCATCCTCCCCACTGCTGTTACCCCATGTCACCTGCATCCTCCCCACTGCTGTTACCCCATGTCACCTGCATCCTCCCCACTGCTGTTACCCCATGTCACCTGCATCCTCCCCACTGCTGTTACCCCATGTCACCTGCATCCTCCCCACTGCTGTTACCCCATGTCACCTGCATCCTCCCCACTGCTGTTACCCCATGTCACCTGCATCCTCCCCACTGCTGTTACCCCATGTCACCTGCATCCTCCCCACTGCTGTTACCCCATGTCACCTGTATCCTCCCCACTGCTGTTACCCCATGTCACCTGCATCCTCCCCACTGCTGTTACCCCATGTCACCTGCATCCTCCCCACTGCTGTTACCCCATGTCACCTGTATCCTCCCCACTGCTGTTACCCCATGTCACCTGCATCCTCCCCACTGCTGTTACCCCATGTCACCTGCATCCTCCCCACTGCTGTTACCCCATGTCACCTGTATCCTCCCCACTGCTGTTACCCCATGTCACCTGCATCCTCCCCACTGCTGTTACCTCATGTCACCTGCATCCTCCCCACTGCTGTTACCCCATGTCACCTGCATCCTCCCCACTGCTGTTATCTCATGTCACCTGCATCCTCCCCACTGCTGTTATCTCATGTCACCTGTATCCTCCCCACTGTTACCTCATGTCACCTGCGCCCTCCCCCACTGCTGTTACCCCATGTCACCTGCATCCTCCCCACTGTTGTTACCTCATGTCACCTGCATCCTCCCCACTGCTGTTACCTCATGTCACCTGTATCCTCCCCACTGCTGTTACCTCATGTCACCTGCATCCTCCCCACTGCTGTTATCTCATGTCACCTGTATCCTCCCCACTGCTGTTATCTCATGTCACCTGCATCCTCCCCACTGCTGTTATCTCATGTCACCTGTATCCTCCCCACTGCTGTTACCCCATGTCACCTGCATCCTCCCCACTGTTACCCCATGTCACCTGTATCCTCCCCACTGCTGTTACCCCATGTCACCTGTGCTGCCCCATTACTGTTACCTCATGTCACCTGTATCCTCCCCCACTGCTGTTACCCCATGTCACCTGTATCCTCCCCCACTGCTGTTACCCCATGTCACCTGCATCCTCCCCACTGCTGTTACCTCATGTCACCTGCATCCTCCCCACTGCTGTTACCTCATGTCACCTGTATCCTCCCCACTGCTGTTACCCCATGTCACCTGTATCCTCCCCCACTGCTGTTACCCCATGTCACCTGTATCCTCCCCACTGCTGTTACCCCATGTCACCTGCATCCTCCCCACTGCTGTTACCCCATGTCACCTGCATCCTCCCCACTGCTGTTACCCCATGTCACCTGTATCCTCCCCACTGCTGTTACCTCATGTCACCTGTATCCTCCCCACTGCTGTTACCCCATGTCACCTGTATCCTCCCCACTGCTGTTACCCCATGTCACCTGCATCCTCCCCACTGCTGTTACCCCATGTCACCTGCATCCTCCCCACTGCTGTTACCCCATGTCACCTGTATCCTCCCCACTGCTGTTACCCCATGTCACCTGCATCCTCCCCACTGCTGTTACCTCATGTCACCTGCATCCTCCCCACTGCTGTTACCCCATGTCACCTGCATCCTCCCCACTGCTGTTATCTCATGTCACCTGCATCCTCCCCACTGCTGTTATCTCATGTCACCTGTATCCTCCCCACTGTTACCTCATGTCACCTGCGCCCTCCCCCACTGCTGTTACCCCATGTCACCTGCATCCTCCCCACTGTTGTTACCTCATGTCACCTGCATCCTCCCCACTGCTGTTACCTCATGTCACCTGTATCCTCCCCACTGCTGTTACCTCATGTCACCTGCATCCTCCCCACTGCTGTTATCTCATGTCACCTGTATCCTCCCCACTGCTGTTATCTCATGTCACCTGCATCCTCCCCACTGCTGTTATCTCATGTCACCTGTATCCTCCCCACTGCTGTTACCCCATGTCACCTGCATCCTCCCCACTGTTACCCCATGTCACCTGTATCCTCCCCACTGCTGTTACCCCATGTCACCTGTGCTGCCCCATTACTGTTACCTCATGTCACCTGTATCCTCCCCCACTGCTGTTACCCCATGTCACCTGTATCCTCCCCCACTGCTGTTATCTCATGTCACCTGCATCCTCCCCACTGCTGTTACCTCATGTCACCTGCATCCTCCTCACTGCTGTTACCTCATGTCACCTGTATCCTCCCCACTGCTGTTACCCCATGTCACCTGTATCCTCCCCCACTGCTGTTACCCCATGTCACCTGTATCCTCCCCACTGCTGTTACCCCATGTCACCTGCATCCTCCCCACTGCTGTTACCCCATGTCACCTGCATCCTCCCCACTGCTGTTACCCCATGTCACCTGTATCCTCCCCACTGCTGTTACCTCATGTCACCTGCATCCTCCCCACTGCTGTTACCCCATGTCACCTGTATCCTCCCCACTGCTGTTACCTCATGTCACCTGTATCCTCCCCACTGCTGTTACCCCATGTCACCTGTATCCTCCCCCACTGCTGTTACCCCATGTCACCTGTATCCTCCCCACTGCTGTTACCCCATGTCACCTGCATCCTCCCCACTGCTGTTACCCCATGTCACCTGCATCCTCCCCACTGCTGTTACCCCATGTCACCTGCATCCTCCCCACTGCTGTTACCTCATGTCACCTGTATCCTCCCCACTGCTGTTACCCCATGTCACCTGTATCCTCCCCCACTGCTGTTACCCCATGTCACCTGTATCCTCCCCACTGCTGTTACCCCATGTCACCTGCATCCTCCCCACTGCTGTTACCCCATGTCACCTGTATCCTCCCCACTGCTGTTACCTCATGTCACCTGCATCCTCCCCACTGCTGTTACCCCATGTCACCTGTATCCTCCCCACTGCTGTTACCTCATGTCACCTGTATCCTCCCCACTGCTGTTACCCCATGTCACCTGTATCCTCCCCCACTGCTGTTACCCCATGTCACCTGTATCCTCCCCACTGCTGTTACCCCATGTCACCTGCATCCTCCCCACTGCTGTTACCCCATGTCACCTGCATCCTCCCCACTGCTGTTACCCCATGTCACCTGCATCCTCCCCACTGCTGTTACCTCATGTCACCTGTATCCTCCCCACTGCTGTTACCCCATGTCACCTGTATCCTCCCCCACTGCTGTTACCCCATGTCACCTGTATCCTCCCCACTGCTGTTACCCCATGTCACCTGCATCCTCCCCACTGCTGTTACCCCATGTCACCTGCATCCTCCCCACTGCTGTTATCTCATGTCACCTGCATCCTCCCCACTGCTGTTACCCCATGTCACCTGTATCCTCCCCACTGCTGTTACCCCATGTCACCTGTGTTGCCCCCATTACTGTTACCCCATGTCACCTGTGTTGCCCCCATGACATCTGATATACCTGTAGGGCCGACATGTCGCGATATTTGGCCGACAGGGTCACAAGTGACGAAGCAGCCAACAGTGAAATCGCACAGACACACCGGACTTCCGGACACACTGCATGCTGGGATCGTGTCAATTGACGTCAGGCGCAACATGGATCTCCCAGAATGCTTTGCCGCCACCGCAAACAGGAAGTGCTCGTCATTAGGTATGTAAGGGATAGGAGAGGTACAGATCCCCTTCAGTCTGTGTCCCCGGAAGTGACGTCAGTGAGGCCGGAAGTGCGGTGACACCATGCCCATACAGGCCGCCAAGTGCAGAGATTGATCTTATGTCCCCTTGGCGCTAGGGACCCGGAGGTGACGTCAGTGAGGGCGGAAGTCAGGTTCCATGCCCATAAAGTCCATCTAGAGCACAGGTTCCCAAACTCTGTCCTCAGGTCCCCACACAGGGCATGTTTTCCAGGTCTCCTCACAATCACTAGTGATATAATTAGCTTTACCTGTGGCTCTTTCAAAATGTGTCAGTGAGTAATGAGTACACCTGAGCACCTGCTGGGTGACCTGGAAAACGTGACCTGTGTGGGGTCCTGAGGAGCGAGTTTGAGAACCTCTGATCTGGAGAAGTAACTGGTCGGGTGTGTCTAGATTCCCTTTGCGGAGAGGACCCTGACGTCATCAGCTAACGTCATTTCCTACCATTCACGTGGCCATGGAAGAGCATAAAACCCCTTCAGTAGCGGTTAGGTCTAGACTATACAGCGCTGATGGACCTGTGACGTCACACCCACGTGACCCGACCTGAAAGGGGGAGGGGCGGGGATGCTAACGGGGGACCAACAGTGTCTCGTCGCGGGCTCGCTACGCTCGCCACAAATATTCCCCCTCTATGCCCACGTGGATGGTAACACAGGAGTGGTCCAGCCTCCTGCAGCGGTCACGTAGTGGATACGTCACAGAGGTCGTTTAGCCAGATAGGAAATAGCAGCAACCCTTCAGTAGCTGTACCTGGAAGTGACGTGAGTGAGGGCGGAAGTGGCCCACACTGTCCAGGAAAATAAGAAACTTGGCCCCTTGCGGGCTCGGTGGCTCGCTTCATTCCCCACATGATTATATTCTCCCTCTATGCCCACTTGGATGGTAGGGAATGACAGCGATCCACTGTGCCCGAAGCATGGCGAGGGGACAAGTTTCTTCTCTAGGTGGACTTTATGGGCATGGAACTGCACTTCCAAGTCCCTAGCGCAAAGGGGAAATAGGCTCAACAGAAACTGCTGCGCTCGCCACACGGTTTATATTCCCCCTCTATGTCTACGTGGATGGTAAGGAATGACTCGGGGTCCTCTCTGCGTATGGAATCTAGACTACCCAAATGAAGACATTTGTCCCCTAACCACAGATTTATATTCCCCCTCTGTGTGGATAGTAGGGAATGACGTTTTACAGTAACTGATGATGGCCCGCCATCTACGGAGGGGGTCTAAAGTCAGCTGTTGTCTCCCTGGTAACACACTGACCATGTTTTACTAAGATCTATATATACGGGGTGTGTGAGAGGTGTGTGTGCTGTATATGGTGTGTGTGAGAGATGTGTACGGGTTGTGTGAGCTGTATACAGGGTGTATCAGGTGTGTGTGAGGTGTATATGGGGAGAGTAAGGTGTATGAGAGGTATATGGGGACTGTGGTGAGGGGTGTACGGGGTGTGTGAGGTGTGTATGGGGTGCGTGAGAGGTGTATATGGGGATGTGAGGTGTATAACGGGTTGTCTAACCCTACAACCCTAGGTCCTTAGGTCACTGTTCTATCCTGGGTCCAGCGGCGTATCTATAATTGGCGCAGGGTGTGCGGGGAACATGGGTGTCCAGGGGGGCCCCGCACCGCACACCCTGCACTCAGTGGCGGATCCAGGGGGGGGATTGGAGAGATCGCCCCCCCTAGAACAGTTTTTCTGACCATTATCATCTCTCTCCATTGCATCATTAAGTTCAGAGGAGAGAGATGATAATGGCTGTGCTGTGATTGGAGCTCCTGGCGTCTCCCAGTTAGGGGGATGTGTCAGTGACAGGCTGTCACCTGGCTCGGGAGCTGGGGAGGAAGCGCTCACAGCTGGCTCCTCACACCCTGTGATCAGCTGTGTGGTCTAAATAGACCACATGCTGATCATTGCTAAAAAAAACAACTTACCTCTGTCCAGGGAACGAAGATCGGGGCTCTGGTGATGTCCTCCCTCCAGTCAGCTGGTCACCCAGCTCCTGTACTGTGTGCCTGGTCAGCTGCTGCATTACACAACTGACCGGGTCACAGTGCAGGAAGGGAGAGCAGCTGACTGAAGCCCGGAGGGAGAACATCAACGGAGCAGCGGAGGTAAGTGAAAGTAGAGGGGGGAGGTTGCCACGACGGGGGGTCATGTGGGAGAGGGGGGTTGCCGCGAGGGGGGGCAGAATTAATCATTAACTCGCCCCCCCCAAATACAACAGTCTGGATCCGCCCCTGCCTGCACCCATTATATTACTTATCTCTCAGGAGTCCCACGCCAGCACGGGGGTCCGGCGCTGTAAAACGACTGGAAAATGGCCGCGGCGGCCATTTTCCCGTCATTTGCATATGCGCAGTACAGAGAAAATGGCCGCCGCGGCCATTTTCATGGTGACCAGTGCATACATTATTAGACTCTGGGCACACTCTAGTGCCCAGAGTCTATAACTCCGGTGCTGGCCGCGCACAGCACAGTGCGCCACCGGGCGGAGAGGAGGGGGCCCGTGTCGGAGACTGCACACGGGCCCTCTCCTATCTAGAAATGCCCTGCCTGGGTCTGATCCTACTTATCTAATCACTCTCTGTGTTCCCCTCTCTGGGTCTCTGCTGTATGTGACACTGTGACCGCTCTCTCCTCATACAGACACTATATCCCCAGGTCCTCAGGTCACTGTCCTATCCTGTGTCTCATCCTACTTATCTAATCACTCTCTCAGTGTTCCCGTCTCTGGGTCTCTCTGCTGTAAGTGACACTGTGACTGCTCTCTCCTTATACAGACACTACATCCCCAGGTCCTCAGGTCACTGTCCTATCCTGTGTCTCATCCTACTTATCTAATCACTCTCAGTGTTCCCCTCTCTGGGTCTCTGCTGTATGTGACACTGTGATCGCTCTCTCCTCATACAGACACTACATCCCCAGGTCCTCAGGTCACTGTCCTATCCTGTGTCTCATCCTACTTATCTAATCACTCTCAGTGTTCCCCTCTCTGGGTCTCTGCTGTATGTGACACTGTGACTGCTCTCTCCTCATACAGACACTACATCCCCAGGTCCTCAGGTCACTGTCCTATCCTGTGTCTCATCCTACTTATCTAATCACTCTCTCAGTGTTCCCCTCTCTGGGTCTCTGCTGTATGTGACACTGTGACCTCTCTCTCCTCATACAGACACTACATCCCCAGGTCCTCAGGTCACTGTCCTATCCTGTGTCTCATCCTACTTATCTAATCACTCTCTGTGTTCCCCTCTCTGGGTCTCTGCTGTATGTGACACTGTGACCGCTCTCTCCTCATACAGACATTACATCCCCAGGTCCTCAGGTCACTGTCCTATCCTGGGTCTCATCCTACTTATCTAATCACTCTCTGTGTTCCCCTCTCTGGGTCTCTGCTGTATGTGACACTGTGACTGCTCTCTCCTCATACAGACACTACATCCCCAGGTCCTCAGGTCACTGTCCTATCCTGTGTCTCATCCTAGTTATCTAATCACTCTCACAGTGTTCCCCTCTCTGGGTCTCTGCTGTATGTGACACTGTGACTGCTCTCTCCTCATACAGACACTACATTCCCAGGTCCTCAGGTCACTGTCCTATCCTGTGTCTCATCCTACTTATCTAATCACTCTCTCTGTGTTCCCCTCTCTGGGTCTCTCTGCTGTATGTGACACTGTGACTGCTCTCTCCTCATACAGACACTACATCCCCAGGTCCTCAGGTCACTGTCCTATCCTGGGTCTCATCCTACTTATCTAATCACTCTCTGTGTTCCCTCTCTGGGTCTCTGCTGTATGTGACACTGTGACTGCTTTCTCCTCATACAGACACTACATCCCCAAGTCCTCAGGTTACTGTCCTATCCTGTGTCTCATCCTACTTATCTAATCACTCTCAGTGTTCCCCTCTCTGGGTCTCTGCTGTATGTGACACTGTGACTGCTCTCTCCTCATACAGACACTACATCCCCAGGTCCTCAGGTCACTGTCCTATCCTGTGTCTCATCCTACTTATCTAAGCACTCTCTCAGTGTTCCCCTCTCTGGGTCTCTCTGCTGTATCTGACATTGTGACTGCTCTCTCCTCATACAGACACTACATCCCCAGGTCCTCAGGTCACTGTCCTATCCTGTGTCTCATCCTACTTATCTAATCACTCTCTCTGTGTTCCCCTCTCTGGGTCTCTGCTGTATGTGACACTGTGACTGCTCTCTCCTCATACAAACACTACATCCCCAGGTCCTCAGGTCACTGTCCTATCCTGTGTCTCATCCTACTTATCTAATCACTCTCAGTGTTCTCCTCTCTCGGTCTCTCTGCTGCATGTGACACTGTGACTGCTCTCTCCTCATACAGACACTACATCCCCAGGTCCTCAGGTCACTGTCCTATCCTGTGTATCATGCTATTTATCTAATCACTCTGTGTTCCCCTCTCTGGGTCTCTGCTGTATGTGACACTGTGACCGCTCTCTCCTCATATAGACACTACACCCCCAGGTCCTCAGGTCACTGTCCTATCCTGTGTCTCATCCTACTTATCTAATCACTCTCAGTGTTCCCCTCTCTGGGTCTCTGCTGTATGTGACACTGTGACCGCTCTCTCCTCATACAGACACTACATCCACAGGTCCTCAGGTCACTGTCCTATCCTTTGTCTCATCCTACTTATCTAATCACTCTCAGTGTTCCCCTCTCTGGGTCTCTGCTGTATGTGACACTGTGACCGCTCTCTCCTCATATAGACATTACACCCCCAGGTCCACTGGTCACTGTCCTATCCTCTGTCTCATCCTACTTATCTAATCACTCTCAGTGTTCCCCTCTCTGGGTCTCTGCTGTATGTGACACTGTGACTGCTCTCTCTTCATACAGACACTACATCCCCAGGTCCTCAGGTCACTGTCCTATCCTGGGTCTCATCCTACTTATCTAATCACTGTCTCAGTGTTCCCCTCTCTGGGTCTCTCTGCTGTATGTGACACTGTGACCTCTCTCTCCTCATACAGACACTATATCCCCAGGTCCTCAGGTCACTGTCCTATCCTGGGTCTCATCCTACTTATCTAATCACTCTCTGTGTTCCCTCTCTGGGTCTCCGCTGTATGTGACACTGTGACCTCTCTCTCCTCATACAGACACTACATCCCCAGGTCCTCAGGTCACTCTCCTATCCTGTGTCTCATCCTACTTATCTAATCACTCTCTCAGTGCTCCCCTCTCTGGGTCTCTTCTGTATATGACACTGTGACTGCTCTCTCCTCATACAGACATTACATCCCCAGGTCCTCAGGTCACTGTCCTACCCTGTGTCTCATCCTACTTATCTAATCACTCTCAGTGTTCCCCTCTCTGGGTCTCTGCTGTATGTGACACTGTGACTGCTCTCTCCTCATACAGACACTACATCACCAGGTCCTCAGGTCACTGTCCTATCCTGTGTCTCATCCTACTTATCTAATCACTCTCTGTGTTCCCCTCTCTGGGTCTCTGCTGTATGTGACACTGTGACTGCTCTCTCCTCATACAGACACTACATCCCCAGGTCTACAGGTCACTGTCCTATCCTGTGTCTCATCCTACTTATCTAATCACTCTCTCAGTGTTCCCCTCTCTGGGTCTCTGCTGTATGTGACACTGTGACTGCTCTCTCCTCATACAGACACTACATCCCCAGGTCCTCAGGTCACTGTCCTATCCTGTGTCTCATCCTACTTATCTAATCACTCTCTGTGTTCCCCTCTCTGGGTCTCTGCTGTATGTGACACTGTGACTGCTCTTTCCTCATACAGACACTACATCCTCAGGTCTACAGGTCACTGTCCTATCCTGTGTCTCATCCTACTTATCTAATCACTCTCTGTGTTCCCCTCTCTGGGTCTCTGCTGTATGTGACACTGTGACTGCTCTCTCCTCATACAGACACTACATCCCCAGGTCCTCAGGTCACTGTCCTATCCTGTGTCTCATCCTACTTATCTAATCACTCTCTGTGTTCCCCTCTCTGGGTCTCTGCTGTATGTGACATTGTGACTGCTCTCTCCTCATACAGACACTACATCCCCAGGTCCTCAGGTCACTGTCCTATCCTGTGTCTCATCTTACTTATCTATCACTCTCAGTGTTCCCCTCTCTGGGTCTCTCTGCTGTATGTGACACTGTGACTGCTCTCTCCTCATACAGACACTACATCCCCAGGTCCTCAGGTCACTGTCCTATCCTGTGTCTCATCCTACTTATCTAATCACTCTCTCCGTGTTCCCCTCTCTGGGTCTCTGCTGTATGTGACACTGTGACTGCTCTCTCCTCATACAGACACTACATCCCCAGGTCCTCAGGTTACTGTCCTATCCTGTGTCTCATCCTACTTATCTAATCACTCTCTCAGTGTTCCCGTCTCTGGGTCTCTCTGCTGTAAGTGACACTGTGACTGCTCTCTCCTTATACAGACACTACATCCTCAGGTCTACAGGTCACTGTCCTATCCTGTGTCTCATCCTACTTATCTAATCACTCTCTGTGTTCCCCTCTCTGGGTCTCTGCTGTATGTGACACTGTGACTGCTCTCTCCTCATACAGACACTACATCCCCAGGTCCTCAGGTCACTGTCCTATCCTGTGTCTCATCCTACTTATCTAATCACTCTCAGTGTTCCCCTCTCTGGGTCTCTGCTGTATGTAACACTGTGACCTCTCTCTCCTCATACAGACACTACATCCCAAGGTCCTCAGGTCACTGTCCTATCCTGTGTCTCATCCTACTTATCTAATCACTCTCTCTGTGTTCCCCTCTCTGGGTCTCTCTGCTGTATGTGACATTGTGACTGCTCTCTCCTCATACAGACACTACATCCCCAGGTCCTCAGGTCACTGTCCTATCCTGTGTCTCATCCTACTTATCTATCACTCTCAGTGTTCCCCTCTCTGGGTCTCTCTGCTGTATGTGACACTGTGACCTCTCTCTCCTCATACAGACACTACATCCCCAGGTCCTCAGGTCACTGTCCTATCCTGTGTCTCATCCTACTTATCTAATCACTCTCTGTGTTCCCCTCTCTGGGTCTCTGCTGTATGTGACACTGTGACCGCTCTCTCCTCATACAGACATTACATCCCCAGGTCCTCAGGTCACTGTCCTATCCTGGGTCTCATCCTACTTATCTAATCACTCTCTGTGTTCCCCTCTCTGGGTCTCTGCTGTATGTGACACTGTGACTGCTCTCTCCTCATACAGACACTACATCCCCAGGTCCTCAGGTCACTGTCCTATCCTGTGTCTCATCCTACTTATCTAATCACTCTCTCAGTGTTCCCCTCTCTGGGTCTCTGCTGTATGTGACACTGTGACTGCTCTCTCCTCATACAGACACTACATTCCCAGGTCCTCAGGTCACTGTCCTATCCTGTGTCTCATCCTACTTATCTAATCACTCTCCCTGTGTTCCCCTCTCTGGGTCTCTCTGCTGTATGTGACACTGTGACTGCTCTCTCCTCATACAGACACTACATCCCCAGGTCCTCAGGTCACTGTCCTATCCTGGGTCTCATCCTACTTATCTAATCACTCTCTGTGTTCCCCTCTCTGGGTCTCTGCTGTATGTGACACTGTGACTGCTTTCTCCTCATACAGACACTACATCCCCAAGTCCTCAGGTTACTGTCCTATCCTGTGTCTCATCCTACTTATCTAATCACTCTCAGTTTTCCCCTCTCTGGGTCTCTGCTGTATGTGACACTGTGACCGCTCTCTCCTCATACAGACACTACATCCCCAGGTCCTCAGGTTACTGTCCTATCCTGTGTCTCATCCTACTTATCTAATCACTCTCTCTGTGTTCCCCTCTCTGGGTCTCTGCTGTATGTGACACTGTGACTGCTCTCTCCTCATACAGACACTACATCCTCAGGTCACTGTCCTATCCTGTGTCTCATCCTACTTATCTAATCACTCTCAGTGTTCCCCTCTCTGGGTCTCTGCTGTATGTGACACTGTGACTGCTCTCTCCTCATACAGACACTACATCCCCAGGTCCTCAGGTCACTGTCCTATCCTGTGTCTCATCCTACTTATCTAATCACTCCCTCAGTGTTTAACTCTCTGGGTCTCTGCTGTATGTGACACTGTGAGTGCTCTCTCCTCATACAGACACTACATCCCCAGGTCCTCAGGTCACTGTCCTATCCTGTGTCTCATCCTACTTATCTAATCACTCTCTGTGTTCCCCTCTCTGGTTCTCTGCTGTATGTGATACTGTGACCGCTCTCTCCTCATACAGACACTACATCCCCAAGTCCTCAGGTCACTGTCCTATCCTGTGTCTCATCCTACTTATCTATTCACTCTCTCAGTGTTCCCCTCTCTGGGTCTCTCTGCTGTATGTAACACTGTGACTGCTCTCTCCTCATACAGACACTACATCCCCAGGTCCTCAGGTCACTCTCCTATCCTGTGTCTCATCCTACTTATCTTATCACTCTCTCTGTGTTCCCCTCTCTGGGTCTCTGCTGTATGTGACACTGTGACCTCTCTCTCCTCATACAGACACTACATCCCCAGGTCCTCAGGTCACTGTCCTATCCTGTGTATCATCCTATTTATCTAATCACTCTGTGTTCCCCTCTCTGGGTCTCTGCTGTATGTGACACTGTGACCGCTCTCTCCTCATATAGACACTACACCCCCAGGTCCTCAGGTCACTGTCCTATCCTGTGTCTCATCCTACTTATCTAATCACTCTCAGTGTTCCCCTCTCTGGGTCTCTGCTGTATGTGACACTGTGACCGCTCTCTCCTCATACAGACACTACATCCACAGGTCCTCAGGTCACTGTCCTATCCTTTGTCTCATCCTACTTATCTAATCACTCTCAGTGTTCCCCTCTCTGGGTCTCTGCTGTATGTGACACTGTGACCGCTCTCTCCTCATATAGACATTACACCCCCAGGTCCACTGGTCACTGTCCTATCCTCTGTCTCATCCTACTTATCTAATCACTCTCAGTGTTCCCCTCTCTGGGTCTCTGCTGTATGTGACACTGTGACTGCTCTCTCCTCATATAGACACTACATCCCCAGGTCCTCAGGTCACTGTCCTTTCCTGTGTCTCATCCTACTTATCTAATCACTCTCTGTGTTCCCCTCTCTGGGTCTCTGCTGTATGTGACACTGTGACCTCTCTCTCCTCATACAGACACTACATCCCCAGGTCCTCAGGTCACTGTCCTATCCTGTGTCTCATCCTACTTATCTAATCACTCTCTCTGTGTTCCCCTCTCTGGGTCTCTGCTGTATGTGACACTGTGACTGCTCTCTCTTCATACAGACACTACATCCCCAGGTCCTCAGGTCACTGTCCTATCCTGGGTCTCATCCTACTTATCTAATCACTCTCTCAGTGTTCCCCTCTCTGGGTCTCTGCTGTATGTGACACTGTGACCTCTCTCTCCTCATACAGACACTATATCCCCAGGTCCTCAGGTCACTGTCCTATCCTGGGTCTCATCCTACTTATCTAATCACTCTCAGTGTTCCCCTCTCTGGGTCTCTGCTGTATGTGACACTGTGACCGCTCTCTCCTCATATAGACACTACATCCCCAGGTCCTCAGGTCACTCTCCTATCCTGTGTCTCATCCTACTTATCTAATCTCTCTCTCAGTGCTCCCCTCTCTGGGTCTCTTCTGTATATGACACTGTGACTGCTCTCTCCTCATACAGACACTACATCCCCAGGTCCTCAGGTCACTGTCCTATCCTGTGTCTCATCCTACTTATCTAATCACTCTCAGTGTTCCCCTCTCTGGGTCTCTCTGCTGTATGTGACACTGTGACCGCTCTCTCCTCATTCATACACTACATCCCCAGGTCCTCAGGTCACTGTCCTATCCTGTGTCTCATCCTACTTATCTAATCACTCTCTCAGTGTTCCCCTCTCTGGGTCTCTGCTGTATGTGACACTGTGACCGCTCTCTCCTCATATAGACACTACACCCCCAGGTCCTCAGGTCACTCTCCTATCCTGTGTATCATCCTACTTATCTAATCACTCTCAGTGTTCCCCTCTCTGTGTCTCTGCTGTATGTGACACTGTGACTGCTCTCTCCTCATACAGACACTAGATCCTCAGGTCACTGTCCTATCCTGTGTCTCATCCTACTTATCTAATCACTCTCAGTGTTCCCCTCTCTGGGTCTCTCTGCTGTATGTGACACTGTGACCTCTCTCTCCTCATACAGACACTACATCCCCAGGTCCTCATGTCACTGTCCTATCCTGTGTCTCATCCTACTTATCTAATCACTCTCTCAGTGTTCCCCTCTCTGTGTCTCTGCTGTATGTGACACTGTGACTGCTCTCTCCTCATACATACACTACATCCCCAGGTCCTCAGGTCACTGTCCTATCCTGTGTCTCATCCTACTTATCTAATCACTCTCAGTGTTCCCCTCTCTGGGTCTCTGCTGTATGTGACACTGTGACTGCTCTCTCCTCATACAGACACTACATCCCCAGGTCTACAGGTCACTGTCCTATCCTGTGTCTCATCCTACTTATCTAATCACTCTCAGTGTTCCCCTCTCTGGGTCTCTGCTGTATGTGACACTGTGACTGCTCTCTCCTCATACAGACATTACATCCCCAGGTCCACAGGTCACTGTCCTATCCTGTGTCTCATCCTACTTATCTAATCACTCTCTGTGTTCCCCTCTCTGGGTCTCTGCTGTATGTGACACTGTGACTGCTCTCTCCTCATACAGACACTACATCCCCAGGTCCTCATGTCACTGTCCTATCCTGTGTCTCATCCTACTTATCTAATCACTCTCTCTGTGTTCCCTTCTCTGGGTCTCTCTGCTGTATGTGACATTGTGACTGCTCTCTCCTCATACAGACACTACATCCCCAGGTCCTCATGTCACTGTCCTATCCTGTGTCTCATCCTACTTATCTAATCACTCTCTCAGTGTTCCCGTCTCTGGGTCTCTCTGCTGTAAGTGACACTGTGACTGCTCTCTCCTTATACAGACACTACATCCCCAGGTCCTCAGGTCACTGTCCTATCCTGTGTCTCATCCTAATTATCTAATCACTCTCTCAGTGTTCCCGTCTCTGGGTCTCTCTGCTGTAAGTGACACTGTGACTGCTCTCTCCTTATACAGACACTACATCCCCAGGTCCTCAGGTCACTGTCCTATCCTGTGTCTCATCCTACTTATCTAATCACTCTCTGTGTTCCCCTCTCTGGGTCTCTGCTGTATGTGACACTGTGATCGCTCTCTCCTCATACAGACACTACATCCCCAGGTCCTCAGGTCACTGTCCTATCCTGTGTCTCATCCTACTTATCTAATCACTCTCAGTGTTCCCCTCTCTGGGTCTCTGCTGTATGTGACACTCTGACTGCTCTCTCCTCATACAGACACTACATCCCCAGGTCCTCAGGTCACTGTCCTATCCTGTGTCTCATCCTACTTATCTAATCACTCTCTCAGTGTTCCCCTCTCTGGGTCTCTGCTGTATGTGACACTGTGACCTCTCTCTCCTCATACAGACACTACATCCCCAGGTCCTCAGGTCACTGTCCTATCCTGTGTCTCATCCTACTTATCTAATAACTCTCTGTGTTCCCCTCTCTGGGTCTCTGCTGTATGTGACACTGTGACCGCTCTCTCCTCATACAGACATTACATCCCCAGGTCCTCAGGTCACTGTCCTATCCTGGGTCTCATCCTACTTATCTAATCACTCTCTGTGTTCCCCTCTCTGGGTCTCTGCTGTATGTGACACTGTGACTGCTCTCTCCTCATACAGACACTACATCCCCAGGTCCTCAGGTCACTGTCCTATCCTGTGTCTCATCCTACTTATCTAATCACTCTCTCTGTGTTCCCCTCTCTGGGTCTCTGCTGTATGTGACACTGTGACTGCTCTCTCTTCATACAGACACTACATCCCCAGGTCCTCAGGTCACTGTCCTATCCTGTGTCTCATCCTACTTATCTAATCACTCCCTCAGTGTTCAACTCTCTGGGTCTCTGCTGTATGTGACACTGTGAGTGCACTCTCCTCATACAGACACTACATCCCCAGGTCCTCAGGTCACTGTCCTATCCTGTGTCTCATTGTACTTATCTAATCACTCTCTCAGTGTTCCCCTCTCTGGGTCTCTGCTGTATGTGACACTGTGACTGCTCTCTCCTCATACAGACACTACATCCCCAGGTCCTCAGGTCACTGTCCTATCCTGGGTCTCATCCTACTTATCTAATCACTCTCTGTGTTCCCCTCTCTGGGTCTCTGCTGTATGTGACACTGTGACCTCTCTCTCCTCATACAGACACTATATCCCCAGGTCCTCAGGTCACTGTCCTATCCTGGGTCTCATCCTACTTATCTAATCACTCTCAGTGTTCCCCTCTCTGGGTCTCTGCTGTATGTGACACTGTGACCGCTCTCTCCTCATATAGACACTACATCCCCAGGTCCTCAGGTCACTCTCCTATCCTGTGTCTCATCCTACTTATCTAATCTCTCTCTCAGTGCTCCCCTCTCTGGGTCTCTTCTGTATATGACACTGTGACTGCTCTCTCCTCATACAGACACTACATCCCCAGGTCCTCAGGTCACTGTCCTATCCTGTGTCTCATCCTACTTATCTAATCACTCTCAGTGTTCCCCTCTCTGGGTCTCTCTGCTGTATGTGACACTGTGACCGCTCTCTCCTCATTCATACACTACATCCCCAGGTCCTCAGGTCACTGTCCTATCCTGTGTCTCATCCTACTTATCTAATCACTCTCTCATTGTTCCCCTCTCAGGGTCTCTGCTGTATGTGACACTGTGACCGCTCTCTCCTCATATAGACACTACACCCCCAGGTCCTCAGGTCACTCTCCTATCCTGTGTATCATCCTACTTATCTAATCACTCTCAGTGTTCCCCTCTCTGTGTCTCTGCTGTATGTGACACTGTGACTGCTCTCTCCTCATACAGACACTAGATCCTCAGGTCACTGTCCTATCCTGTGTCTCATCCTACTTATCTAATCACTCTCAGTGTTCCCCTCTCTGGGTCTCTCTGCTGTATGTGACACTGTGACCTCTCTCTCCTCATACAGACACTACATCCCCAGGTCCTCATGTCACTGTCCTATCCTGTGTCTCATCCTACTTATCTAATCACTCTCTCAGTGTTCCCCTCTCTGTGTCTCTGCTGTATGTGACACTGTGACTGCTCTCTCCTCATACATACACTACATCCCCAGGTCCTCAGGTCACTGTCCTATCCTGTGTCTCATCCTACTTATCTAATCACTCTCAGTGTTCCCCTCTCTGGGTCTCTGCTGTATGTGACACTGTGACTGCTCTCTCCTCATACAGACACTACATCCCCAGGTCTACAGGTCACTGTCCTATCCTGTGTCTCATCCTACTTATCTAATCACTCTCTGTGTTCCCCTCTCTGGGTCTCTGCTGTATGTGACACTGTGACTGCTCTCTCCTCATACAGACACTACATCCCCAGGTCCTCATGTCACTGTCCTATCCTGTGTCTCATCCTACTTATCTAATCACTCTCTCTGTGTTCCCTTCTCTGGGTCTCTCTGCTGTATGTGACATTGTGACTGCTCTCTCCTCATACAGACACTACATCCCCAGGTCCTCATGTCACTGTCCTATCCTGTGTCTCATCCTACTTATCTAATCACTCTCTCAGTGTTCCCGTCTCTGGGTCTCTCTGCTGTAAGTGACACTGTGACTGCTCTCTCCTTATACAGACACTACATCCCCAGGTCCTCAGGTCACTGTCCTATCCTGTGTCTCATCCTAATTATCTAATCACTCTCTCAGTGTTCCCGTCTCTGGGTCTCTCTGCTGTAAGTGACACTGTGACTGCTCTCTCCTTATACAGACACTACATCCCCAGGTCCTCAGGTCACTGTCCTATCCTGTGTCTCATCCTACTTATCTAATCACTCTCAGTGTACCCCTCTCTGGGTCTCTGCTGTATGTGACACTGTGATCGCTCTCTCCTCATACAGACACTACATCCCCAGGTCCTCAGGTCACTGTCCTATCCTGTGTCTCATCCTACTTATCTAATAACTCTCTGTGTTCCCCTCTCTGGGTCTCTGCTGTATGTGACACTGTGACCGCTCTCTCCTCATACAGACATTACATCCCCAGGTCCTCAGGTCACTGTCCTATCCTGGGTCTCATCCTACTTATCTAATCACTCTCTGTGTTCCCCTCTCTGGGTCTCTGCTGTATGTGACACTGTGACTGCTCTCTCCTCATACAGACACTACATCCCCAGGTCCTCAGGTCACTGTCCTATCCTGTGTCTCATCCTACTTATCTAATCACTCTCTCTGTGTTCCCCTCTCTGGGTCTCTGCTGTATGTGACACTGTGACTGCTCTCTCTTCATACAGACACTACATCCCCAGGTCCTCAGGTCACTGTCCTATCCTGTGTCTCATCCTACTTATCTAATCACTCCCTCAGTGTTCAACTCTCTGGGTCTCTGCTGTATGTGACACTGTGAGTGCTCTCTCCTCATACAGACACTACATCCCCAGGTCCTCAGGTCACTGTCCTATCCTGTGTCTCATTGTACTTATCTAATCACTCTCTCAGTGTTCCCCTCTCTGGGTCTCTGCTGTATGTGACACTGTGACTGCTCTCTCCTCATACAGACACTACATCCCCAGGTCCTCAGGTCACTGTCCTATCCTGGGTCTCATCCTACTTATCTAATCACTCTCTGTGTTCCCCTCTCTGGGTCTCTGCTGTATGTGACACTGTGACTGCTTTCTCCTCATACAGACACTACATCCCCAAGTCCTCAGGTTACTGTCCTATCCTGTGTCTCATCCTACTTATCTAATCACTCTGTGTTCTCCTCTCTCGGTCTCTCTGCTGCATGTGACACTGTGACTGCTCTCTCCTCATACATACACTACATCCCCAGGTCCTCAGGTCACTGTCCTATCCTGTGTCTCATTGTACTTATCTAATCACTCTCTGTGTTCTCCTCTCTGGGTCTCTGCTGTATGTGATACTGTGACCGCTCTCTCCTCATACAGACACTACATCCCCAGGTCCTCAGGTCACTGTTCTATCCTGTGTCTCATCCTACTTATCTAATCACTCTCTGTGTTCCCCTCTCTGGGTCTCTGCTGTATGGGACACTGTGACCACTCTCTCCTCATACATACACTACATCCCCAGGTCCTCAGGTCACTGTCCTATCCTGGGTCTCATCCTACTTATCTAATCACTCTCTGTGTTCCCCTCTCTGGGTCTCTGCTGTATGTGACACTGTGACTGCTTTCTCCTCATACAGACACTACATCCCCAAGTCCTCAGGTTACTGTCCTATCCTGTGTCTCATCCTACTTATCTAATCACTCTCAGTTTTCCCCTCTCTGGGTCTCTGCTGTATGTGACACTGTGACTGCTCTCTCCTCATACAGACACTACATCCCCAGGTCGTCAGGTTACTGTCCTATCCTGTGTCTCATCCTACTTATCTAATCACTCTCAGTGTTCCCCTCTCTGGGTCTCTGCTGTATGTGACACTGTGACTGCTCTCTTCTCATACAGACACTACATCCCCAGGTCCTCAGGTCACTGTCCTATCCTGTGTCTCATCCTACTTATCTAAGCACTCTCTCTGTGTTCCCCTCTCTGGGTCTCTCTGCTGTATGTGACATTGTGACTGCTCTCTCCTCATACAGACACTACATCCCCAGGTCCTCAGGTCACTGTCCTATCCTGTGTCTCATCCTACTTATCTAATCACTCTCTCTGTGTTCCCCTCTCTGGGTCTCTGCTGTATGTGACACTGTGACTGCTCTCTCCTCATACAAACACTACATCCCCAGGTCCTCAGGTCACTGTCCTATCCTGTGTCTCATCCTACTTATCTAATCACTCTGTGTTCTCCTCTCTCTGTCTCTCTGCTGCATGTGACACTGTGACTGCTCTCTCCTCATACATACACTACATCCCCAGGTCCTCAGGTCACTGTCCTATCCTGTGTCTCATCCTACTTATCTAATCACTCCCTCAGTGTTCAACTCTCTGGGTCTCTGCTGTATGTGACACTGTGAGTGCTCTCTCCTCATACAGACACTACATCCCCAGGTCCTCAGGTCACTGTCCTATCCTGTGTCTCATCCTACTTATCTAATCACTCTCTGTGTTCCCCTCTCTGGTTCTCTGCTGTATGTGATACTGTGACCGCTCTCTCCTCATACAGACACTACATCTCCAAGTCCTCAGGTCACTGTCCTATCCTGTGTCTCATCCTACTTATCTAATCACTCTCTGTGTTCCCCTCTCTGGGTCTCTGCTGTATGTGACACTGTGACCTCTCTCTCCTCATACAGACACTACAACCCCAGGTCCTCAGGTCACTGTCCTACCCTGTGTCTCATCCTACTTATCTAATCACTCTCTCTGTGTTCCCCTCTCTGGGTCTCTGCTGTATGTGACACTGTGACTGCTCTCTCTTCATACAGACACTACATCCCCAGGTCCTCAGGTCACTGTCCTATCCTGGGTCTCATCCTACTTATCTAATCACTCTCTCAGTGTTCCCCTCTCTGGGTCTCTCAGCTGTATGTGACACTGTGACCTCTCTCTCATACAGACACTACATCCCCAGGTCCTCAGGTCACTGTTCTATCCTGGGTCTCATCCTACTTATCTAATCACTCTCTGTGTTCCCCTCTCTGGGTCTCTGCTGTATGTGACACTGTGACCTCTCTCTCCTCATACAGACACTACATCCCCAGGTCCTCAGGTCACTGTCCTATCCTGTGTCTCATCCTACTTATCTAATCACTCTCAGTGTTCCCCTCTCTGGGTCTCTGCTGTATGTGACACTATGACTGCTCTCTCCTCATACAGACATTACATCCCCAGGTCCTCAGGTCACTGTCCTATCCTGTGTCTCATCCTACTTATCTAATCACTCTCTAGGTGTTCCCCTCTCTGGGTCTCTTCTGTATGTGACACTGTGACTGCTCTCTCCTCATACAGACACTACATCCCCAGGTCCTCAGGTCACTGTCCTATCCTGTGTCTCATCCTACTTATCTAATCACTCTCAGTGTTCCCCTCTCTGGGTGTCTGCTGTATGTGACACTGTGACCGCTCTCTCCTCATATTTCACTACATCCCCAGGTCCTCAGGTCACTGTCCTCTCCTGTGTCTCATCCTACTTATCTAATCACTCTCTGTGTTCCCCTCTCTGGGTCTCTGCTGTATGTGACACTGTGACCTCTCTCTCCTCATACAGACACTACATCCCCAGGTCCTCAGGTCACTGTCCTCTCCTGTGTCTCATCCTACTTATCTAATCACTCTCTGTGTTCCCCTCTCTGGGTCTCTGCTGTATGTGACACTGTGACCTCTCTCTCCTCATACAGACACTACATCCCCAGGTCCTCAGGTCACTGTCCTATCCTGTGTCTCATCCTACTTATCTAATCACTCTGTGTTCCCCTCTCTGGGTCTCTGCTGTATGTGACACTGTGACTGCTCTCTCTTCATACAGACACTACATCCCCAGGTCCTCAGGTCACTGTCCTATCCTGGGTCTCATCCTACTTATCTAATCACTCTCTCAGTGTTCCCCTCTCTGGGTCTCTCTGCTGTATGTGACACTGTGACCTCTCTCTCCTCATACAGACACTATATCCCCAGGTCCTCAGGTCACTGTCCTATCCTGGGTCTCATCCTACTTATCTAATCACTCTCTGTGTTCCCCTCTCTGGGTCTCTGCTGTATGTGACACTGTGACCTCTCTCTCCTCATACAGACACTACATCCCCAGGTCCTCAGGTCACTCTCCTATCCTGTGTCTCATCCTACTTATCTAATCTCTCTCTCAGTGTTCCCCTCTCTGGGTCTCTGCTGTATGTGACACCGTGACTGCTCTCTCCTCATACAGACACTACATCCCCAGGTCCTCAGGTCACTGTCCTATCCTGTGTCTCATCCTACTTATCTAATCACTCTCAGTGTTCCCCTCTCTGGGTCTCTGCTGTATGTGACACTGTGACCGCTCTCTCCTCATATAGACACTACATCCCCAGGTCCTCAGGTCACTGTCCTATCCTGTGTCTCATCCTACTTATCTAATCACTCTCAGTGTTCCCCTCTCTGGGTCTCTGCTGTATGTGACACTGTGACCGCTCTCTCCTCATATAGACACTACATCCCCAGGTCCTCAGGTCACTGTCCTATCCTGTGTCTCATCCTACTTATCTAATCACTCTCTCAGTGCTCCCCTCTCTGGGTCTCTTCTGTATATGACACTGTGACTGCTCTCTCCTCATACAGACACTACATCCCCAGGTCCTCAGGTCACTGTCCTATCCTGTGTCTCATCCTACTTATCTAATCACTCTCAGTGTTCCCCTCTCTGGGTCTCTCTGCTGTATGTGACACTGTGACCGCTCTCTCCTCATTCATACACTACATCCCCAGGTCCTCAGGTCACTGTCCTATCCTGTGTCTCATCCTACTTATCTAATCACTCTCTCAGTGTTCCCCTCTCTGGGTCTCTGCTGTATGTGACACTGTGACCGCTCTCTCCTCATATAGACACTATACCCCCAGGTCCTCAGGTCACTCTCCTATCCTGTGTATCATCCTACTTATCTAATCACTCTGTGTTCCCCTCTCTGTGTCTCTGCTGTATGTGACACTGTGACTGCTCTCTCCTCATACAGACACTACATCCTCAGGTCACTGTCCTATCCTGTGTCTCATCCTACTTATCTAATCACTCTCAGTGTTCCCCTCTCTGGGTCTCTCTGCTGTATGTGACACTGTGACATCTCTCTCATACAGACACTACATCCCCAGGTCCTCATGTCACTGTCCTATCCTGTGTCTCATCCTACTTATCTAATCACTCTCTCAGTGTTCCCCTCTCTGTGTCTCTGCTGTATGTGACACTGTGACTGCTCTCTCCTCATACATACACTACATCCCCAGGTCCTCAGGTCACTGTCCTATCCTGTGTCTCATCCTACTTATCTAATCACTCTCAGTGTTCCCCTCTCTGGGTCTCTGCTGTATGTGACACTGTGACCTCTCTCTCCTCATACATACACTACATCCCCAGGTCCTCAGGTCACTGTCCTATCCTGTGTCTCATCCTACTTATCTAATTACTCTCTCAGTGTTCCCCTCTCTGGGTCTCTGCTGTATGTGACACTGTGACTGCTCTCTCCTCATACAGACACTACATCCCCAGGTCCTCAGGTCACTGTCCTATCCTGTGTCTCATCCTACTTATCTAATCACTCCCTCAGTGTTCCCCTCTCTGGGTCTCTGCTGTATGTGACACTGTGACTGCTCTCTCCTCATACAGACACTACACCCCCAGGTCCTCAGGTCACTGTCCTATCCTGTGTCTCATCCTACTTATCTAATCACTCTCAGTGTTCCCCTCTCTGGGCCTCTGCTGTATGTGACACTGTGACTGCTCTCTCCTCATACAGACACTACATCCCCAGGTCCTCAGGTCACTGTCCTATCCTGTGTCTCATCCTACTTATCTAATCACTCTCTGTGTTCCCCTCTCTGGGTCTCTGCTGTATGTGACACTGTGACCTCTCTCTCCTCATACAGACACTACATCCCCAGGTCCTCAGGTCACTGTCCTACCCTGTGTCTCATCCTACTTATCTAATCACTCTCTCTGTGTTCCCCTCTCTGGGTCTCTGCTGTATGTGACACTGTGACCTCTCTCTCATACAGACACTACATCCCCAGGTCCTCAGGTCACTGTTCTATCCTGGGTCTCATCCTACTTATCTAATCACTCTCTGTGTTCCCCTCTCTGGGTCTCTGCTGTATGTGACACTGTGACCTCTCTCTCCTCATACAGACACTACATCCCCAGGTCCTCAGGTCACTCTCCTATCCTGTGTCTCATCCTACTTATCTAATCACTCTCTCTGTGTTCCCCTCTCTGGGTCTCTGCTGTATGTGACACTGTGACTGCTCTCTCCTCATACAGACACTACATCCCCAGGTCCTCAGGTCACTGTCCTATCCTGTGTCTTATCCTACTTATCTAATCACTCTCAGTGTTCCCCTCTCTGGGTCTCTGATGTATGTGACACTGTGACCGGTCTCTCCTCATATAAACACTACATCCCCAGGTCCTCAGGTCACTGTCCTATCCTGTGTCTCATCCTACTTATCTAATCACTCTCAGTGTTCCCCTCTCTGGGTCTCTCTGCTGTATGTGACACTGTGACCGCTCTCTCCTCATATAGACACTACATCCCCAGGTCCTCAGGTCACTGTCCTATCCTGTGTCTCATCCTACTTATCTAATCACTCTGTGTTCCCCTCTCTGGGTCTCTGCTGTATGTGACACTGTGACTGCTCTCTCTTCATACAGACACTACATCCCCAGGTCCTCAGGTCACTGTCCTATCCTGGGTCTCATCCTACTTATCTAATCACTCTCTCAGTGTTCCCCTCTCTGGGTCTCTGCTGTATGTGACACTGTGACCTCTCTCTCCTCATACAGACACTATATCCCCAGGTCCTCAGGTCACTGTCCTATCCTGGGTCTCATCCTACTTATCTAATCACTCTCAGTGTTCCCCTCTCTGGGTCTCTGCTGTATGTGACACTGTGACCGCTCTCTCCTCATATAGACACTACATCCCCAGGTCCTCAGGTCACTCTCCTATCCTGTGTCTCATCCTACTTATCTAATCTCTCTCTCAGTGCTCCCCTCTCTGGGTCTCTTCTGTATATGACACTGTGACTGCTCTCTCCTCATACAGACACTACATCCCCAGGTCCTCAGGTCACTGTCCTATCCTGTGTCTCATCCTACTTATCTAATCACTCTCAGTGTTCCCCTCTCTGGGTCTCTCTGCTGTATGTGACACTGTGACCGCTCTCTCCTCATTCATACACTACATCCCCAGGTCCTAAGGTCACTGTCCTATCCTGTGTCTCATCCTACTTATCTAATCACTCTCTCAGTGTTCCCCTCTCTGGGTCTCTGCTGTATGTGACACTGTGACCGCTCTCTCCTCATATAGACACTACACCCCCAGGTCCTCAGGTCACTCTCCTATCCTGTGTATCATCCTACTTATCTAATCACTCTCAGTGTTCCCCTCTCTGTGTCTCTGCTATATGTGACACTGTGACTGCTCTCTCCTCATACAGACACTACATCCTCAGGTCACTGTCCTATCCTGTGTCTCATCCTACTTATCTAATCACTCTCTGTGTTCCCCTCTCTGGGTCTCTGCTGTATGTGACACTGTGACTGCTCTCTCCTCATACAGACACTACATCCCCAGGTCCTCATGTCACTGTCCTATCCTGTGTCTCATCCTACTTATCTAATCACTCTCTCTGTGTTCCCTTCTCTGGGTCTCTCTGCTGTATGTGACATTGTGACTGCTCTCTCCTCATACAGACACTACATCCCCAGGTCCTCAGGTCACTGTCCTATCCTGTGTCTCATCCTACTTATCTAATCACTCTCTCTGTGTTCCCCTCTCTGGGTCTCTCTGCTGTATGTGACACTGTGACTGCTCTCTCCTCATACAGACACTACATCCCCAGGTCCTCAGGTCACTGTCCTATCCTGTGTCTCATCCTAATTATCTAATCACTCTCTCAGTGTTCCCGTCTCTGGGTCTCTCTGCTGTAAGTGACACTGTGACTGCTCTCTCCTTATACAGACACTACATCCCCAGGTCCTCAGGTCACTGTCCTATCCTGTGTCTCATCCTACTTATCTAATCACTCTCAGTGTACCCCTCTCTGGGTCTCTGCTGTATGTGACACTGTGATCGCTCTCTCCTCATACAGACACTACATCCCCAGGTCCTCAGGTCACTGTCCTATCCTGTGTCTCATCCTACTTATCTAATCACTCTCAGTGTTCCCCTCTCTGGGTCTCTGCTGTATGTGACACTGTGACTGCTCTCTCCTCATACAGACACTACATCCCCAGGTCCTCAGGTCACTGTCCTATCCTGTGTCTCATCCTACTTATCTAATCACTCTCTCAGTGTTCCCCTCTCTGGGTCTCTGCTGTATGTGACACTGTGACCTCTCTCTCCTCATACAGACACTACATCCCCAGGTCCTCAGGTCACTGTCCTATCCTGTGTCTCATCCTACTTATCTAATCACTCTCTGTGTTCCCCTCTCTGGGTCTCTGCTGTATGTGACACTGTGACCGCTCTCTCCTCATACAGACATTACATCCCCAGGTCCTCAGGTCACTGTCAGATCCTGGGTCTCATCCTACTTATCTAATCACTCTCTGTGTTCCCCTCTCTGGGTCTCTGCTGTATGTGACACTGTGACTGCTCTCTCCTCATACAGACACTACATCCCCAGGTCCTCAGGTCACTGTCCTATCCTGTGTCTCATTGTACTTATCTAATCACTCTCTCAGTGTTCCCCTCTCTGGGTCTCTGCTGTATGTGACACTGTGACTGCTCTCTCCTCATACAGACACTACATTCCCAGGTCCTCAGGTCACTGTCCTATCCTGTGTCTCATCCTACTTATCTAATCACTCTCTCTGTGTTCCCCTCTCTGGGTCTCTCTGCTGTATGTGACACTGTGACTGCTCTCTCCTCATACAGACACTACATCCCCAGGTCCTCAGGTCACTGTCCTATCCTGGGTCTCATCCTACTTATCTAATCACTCTCTGTGTTCCCCTCTCTGGGTCTCTGCTGTATGTGACACTGTGACTGCTTTCTCCTCATACAGACACTACATCCCCAAGTCCTCAGGTTACTGTCCTATCCTGTGTCTCATCCTACTTATCTAATCACTCTCAGTTTTCCCCTCTCTGGGTCTCTGCTGTATGTGACACTGTGACTGCTCTCTCCTCATACAGACACTACATCCCCAGGTCCTCAGGTTACTGTCCTATCCTGTGTCTCATCCTACTTATCTAATCACTCTCAGTGTTCCCCTCTCTGGGTCTCTGCTGTATGTGACACTGTGACTGCTCTCTCCTCATACAGACACTACATCCCCAGGTCCTCAGGTCACTGTCCTATCCTGTGTCTCATCCTACTTATCTAATCACTCTCTCTGTGTTCCCCTCTCTGGGTCTCTGCTGTATGTGACACTGTGACTGCTCTCTCCTCATACAAACACTACATCCCCAGGTCCTCAGGTCACTGTCCTATCCTGTGTCTCATCCTACTTATCTAATCACTCTGTGTTCTCCTCTCTCGGTCTCTCTGCTGCATGTGACACTGTGACTGCTCTCTCCTCATACATACACTACATCCCCAGGTCCTCAGGTCACTGTCCTATCCTGTGTCTCATCCTACTTATCTAATCACTCCCTCAGTGTTCAACTCTCTGGGTCTCTGCTGTATGTGACACTGTGAGTGCTCTCTCCTCATACAGACACTACATCCCCAGGTCCTCAGGTCACTGTCCTATCCTGTGTCTCATCCTACTTATCTAATCACTCTCTGTGTTCCCCTTTCTGGTTCTCTGCTGTATGTGATACTGTGACCGCTCTCTCCTCATACAGACACTACATCTCCAAGTCCTCAGGTCACTGTCCTATCCTGTGTCTCATCCTACTTATCTAATCACTCTCTGTGTTCCCCTCTCTGGGTCTCTGCTGTATGTGACACTGTGACCTCTCTCTCCTCATACAGACACTACAACCCCAGGTCCTCAGGTCACTGTCCTACCCTGTGTCTCATCCTACTTATCTAATCACTCTCTCTGTGTTCCCCTCTCTGGGTCTCTGCTGTATGTGACACTGTGACTGCTCTCTCTTCATACAGACACTACATCCCCAGGTCCTCAGGTCACTGTCCTATCCTGGGTCTCATCCTACTTATCTAATCACTCTCTCAGTGTTCCCCTCTCTGGGTCTCTCAGCTGTATGTGACACTGTGACCTCTCTCTCATACAGACACTACATCCCCAGGTCCTCATGTCACTGTTCTATCCTGGGTCTCATCCTACTTATCTAATCACTCTCTGTGTTCCCCTCTCTGGGTCTCTGCTGTATGTGACACTGTGACCTCTCTCTCCTCATACAGACACTACATCCCCAGGTCCTCAGGTCACTCTCCTATCCTGTGTCTCATCCTACTTATCTAATCACTCTCTCTGTGTTCCCCTCTCTGGGTCTCTGCTGTATGTGACACTGTGACTGCTCTCTCCTCATACAGACACTACATCCCCAGGTCCTCAGGTCACTGTCCTATCCTGTGTCTCATCCTACTTATCTAATGACTCTCAGTGTTCCCCTCTCTGGGTCTCTGCTGTATGTGACACTGTGACCGCTCTCTCCTCATATAGACACTACATCCCCAGGTCCTCAGGTCACTGTCCTATCCTGTGTCTCATCCTACTTATCTAATCACTCTCAGTGTTCCCCTCTCTGGGTCTCTGCTGTATGTGACACTGTGACCGCTCTCTCCTCATATAGACACTACATCCCCAGGTCCTCAGGTCACTGTCCTATCCTGTGTCTCATCCTACTTATCTAATCACTCTCAGTGTTCCCCTCTCTGGGTCTCTGCTGTATGTGACACTATGGCTGCTCTCTCCTCATACAGACATTACATCCCCAGGTCCTCAGGTCACTGTCCTATCCTGTGTCTCATCCTACTTATCTAATCACTCTCTCAGTGTTCCCCTCTCTGGGTCTCTTCTGTATGTGACACTGTGACTGCTCTCTCCTCATACAGACACTACATCCCCAGGTCCTCAGGTCACTGTCCTATCCTGTGTCTCATCCTACTTATCTAATCACTCTCAGTGTTCCCCTCTCTGGGTGTCTGCTGTATGTGACACTGTGACCGCTCTCTCCTCATATTTCACTACATCCCCAGGTCCTCAGGTCACTGTCCTCTCCTGTGTCTCATCCTACTTATCTAATCACTCTCTGTGTTCCCCTCTCTGGGTCTCTGCTGTATGTGACACTGTGACCTCTCTCTCCTCATACAGACACTACATCCCCAGGTCCTCAGGTCACTGTCCTATCCTGTGTCTCATCCTACTTATCTAATCACTCTCTCTCTGTTCCCCTCTCTGGGTCTCTGCTGTTTGAGACACCGTGACTGCTCTCTCCTCATACAGACACTACATCCCCAGGTCCTCAGGTCACTGTCCTATCCTGTGTCTCATCCTACTTATCTAATCACTCTCAGTGTTCCCCTCTCTGGGTCTCTCTGCTGTATGTGACACTGTGACCGCTCTCTCCTCATTCATACACTACATCCCCAGGTCCTCAGGTCACTGTCCTATCCTGTGTCTCATCCTACTTATCTAATCACTCTCTCAGTGTTCCCCTCTCTGGGTCTCTGCTGTATGTGACACTGTGACCGCTCTCTCCTCATATAGACACTACACCCCCAGGTCCTCAGGTCACTCTCCTATCCTGTGTATCATCCTACTTATCTAATCACTCTGTGTTCCCCTCTCTGTGTCTCTGCTGTATGTGACACTGTGACTGCTCTCTCCTCATACAGACACTACATCCTCAGGTCACTGTCCTATCCTGTGTCTCATCCTACTTATCTAATCACTCTCAGTGTTCCCCTCTCTGGGTCTCTCTGCTGTATGTGACACTGTGACATCTCTCTCCTCATACAGACACTACATCCCCAGGTCCTCATGTCACTGTCCTATCCTGTGTCTCATCCTACTTATCTAATCACTCTCTCAGTGTTCCCCTCTCTGTGTCTCTGCTGTATGTGATACTGTGACTGCTCTCTCCTCATACAGACACTACATCCCCAGGTCCTCAGGTCACTGTCCTATCCTGTGTCTCATCCTACTTATCTAATCACTCCCTCAGTGTTCCCCTCTCTGGGTCTCTGCTGTATGTGACACTGTGACTGCTCTCTCCTCATACAGACACTACACCCCCAGGTCCTCAGGTCACTGTCCTATCCTGTGTCTCATCCTACTTATCTAATCACTCTCAGTGTTCCCCTCTCTGGGCCTCTGCTGTAGGTGACACTGTGACCGCTCTCTCCTCATATAGACACTACACCCCCAGGTCCTCAGGTCACTGTCCTATCCTGTGTCTCATCCTACTTATCTAATCACTCTCAGTGTTCCCCACTCTGGGTCTCTGCTGTATGTGACACTGTGACTGCTCTCTCCTCATACAGACACTACATCCCCAGGTCCTCAGGTCACTGTCCTATCCTGTGTCTCATCCTACTTATCTAATCACTCTCTGTGTTCCCCTCTCTGGGTCCCTGCTGTATGTGACACTGTGACCTCTCTCTCCTCATACAGACACTACATCCCCAGGTCCTCAGGTCACTGTCCTACCCTGTGTCTCATCCTACTTATCTAATCACTCTCTCTGTGTTCCCCTCTCTGGGTCTCTGCTGTATGTGACACTGTGACTGCTCTCTCTTCATACAGACACTACATCCCCAGGTCCTCAGGTCACTGTCCTATCCTGGGTCTCATCCTACTTATCTAATCACTCTCTCAGTGTTCCCCTCTCTGGGTCTCTCAGCTGTATGTGACACTGTGACCTCTCTCTCATACAGACACTACATCCCCAGGTCCTCAGGTTACTGTTCTATCCTGGGTCTCATCCTACTTATCTAATCACTCTCTGTGTTCCCCTCTCTGGGTCTCTGCTGTATGTGACACTGTGACCTCTCTCTCCTCATACAGACACTACATCCCCAGGTCCTCAGGTCACTCTCCTATCCTGTGTCTCATCCTACTTATCTAATCACTCTCTCTGTGTTCCCCTCTCTGGGTCTCTGCTGTATGTGACACTGTGACTGCTCTCTCCTCATATAGACACTACACCCCCAGGTCCTCAGGTCACTGTCCTACCCTGTGTCTCATCCTACTTATCTAATCACTCTCTCTGTGTTTCCCTCTCTGGGTCTCTGCTGTATGTGACACTGTGACTGCTCTCTCCTCATACAGACACTACATCCTCAGGTCACTGTCCTATCCTGTGTCTCATCCTACTTATCTAATCACTCTCAGTGTTCCCCTCTCTGGGTCTCTCTGCTGTATGTGACACTGTGACCTCTCTCTCCTCATACAGACACTACATCCCCAGGTCCTCATGTCACTGTCCTATCCTGTGTCTCATCCTACTTATCTAATCACTCTCTCAGTGTTCCCCTCTCTGTGTCTCTGCTGTATGTGACACTGTGACTGCTCTCTCCTCATACATACACTACATCCCCAGGTCCTCAGGTCACTGTCCTATCCTGTGTCTCATCCTACTTATCTAATCACTCTCAGTGTTCCCCTCTCTGGGTCTCTGCTGTATGTGACACTGTGACCTCTCTCTCCTCATACATACATTACATCCCCAGGTCCTCAGGTCACTGTCCTATCCTGTGTCTCATCCTACTTATCTAATTACTCTCTCAGTGTTCCCCTCTCTGGGTCTCTGCTGTATGTGACACTGTGACCGCTCTCTCCTCATACAGACACTACATCCCCAGGTCCTCAGGTCACTTTCCTATCCTGTGTCTCATCCTACTTATCTAATTACTCTCTCAGTGTTCCCATCTCTGGGTCTCTGCTGTATGTGACACTGTGACTGCTCTCTCCTCATACAGACACTACATCCCCAGGTCCTCAGGTCACTGTCCTATCCTGTGTCTCATCCTACTTATCTAATCACTCTCAGTGTTCCCCTCTCTGGGTGTCTGCTGTATGTGACACTGTGACCGCTCTCTCCTCATACAGACACTACATCCCCAGGTCCTCAGGTCACTGTCCTATCCTGTGTCTCATCCTACTTATCTAATCACTCTCAGTGTTCCCCTCTCTGGGCCTCTGCTGTATGTGACACTGTGACCGCTCTCTCCTCATATAGACACTACACCCCCAGGTCCTCAGGTCACTGTCCTATCCTGTGTCTCATCCTACTTATCTAATCACTCTCAGTGTTCCCCTCTCTGGGTCTCTGCTGTATGTGACACTGTGACTGCTCTCTCCTCATACAGACACTACATCCCCAGGTCCTCAGGTCACTGTCCTATCCTGTGTCTCATCCTACTTATCTAATCACTCTCTGTGTTCCCCTCTCTGGGTCTCTGCTGTATGTGACACTGTGACCTCTCTCTCCTCATACAGACACTACATCCCCAGGTCCTCAGGTCACTGTCCTACCCTGTGTCTCATCCTACTTATCTAATCACTCTCTCTGTGTTCCCCTCTCTGGGTCTCTGCTGTATGTGACACTGTGACTGCTCTCTCTTCATACAGACACTACATCCCCAGGTCCTCAGGTCACTGTCCTATCCTGGGTCTCATCCTACTTATCTAATCACTCTCTCAGTGTTCCCCTCTCTGGGTCTCTCAGCTGTATGTGACACTGTGACCTCTCTCTCATACAGACACTACATCCCCAGGTCCTCATGTCACTGTTCTATCCTGGGTCTCATCCTACTTATCTAATCACTCTCTGTGTTCCCCTCTCTGGGTCTCTGCTGTATGTGACACTGTGACCTCTCTCTCCTCATACAGACACTACATCCCCAGGTCCTCAGGTCACTCTCCTATCCTGTGTCTCATCCTACTTATCTAATCACTCTCTCTGTGTTCCCCTCTCTGGGTCTCTGCTGTATGTGACACTGTGACTGCTCTCTCCTCATACAGACACTACATCCCCAGGTCCTCAGGTCACTGTCCTATCCTGTGTCTCATCCTACTTATCTAATGACTCTCAGTGTTCCCCTCTCTGGGTCTCTGCTGTATGTGACACTGTGACCGCTCTCTCCTCATATAGACACTACATCCCCAGGTCCTCAGGTCACTGTCCTATCCTGTGTCTCATCCTACTTATCTAATCACTCTCAGTGTTCCCCTCTCTGGGTCTCTGCTGTATGTGACACTGTGACCGCTCTCTCCTCATATAGACACTACATCCCCAGGTCCTCAGGTCACTGTCCTATCCTGTGTCTCATCCTACTTATCTAATCACTCTCAGTGTTCCCCTCTCTGGGTCTCTGCTGTATGTGACACTATGGCTGCTCTCTCCTCATACAGACATTACATCCCCAGGTCCTCAGGTCACTGTCCTATCCTGTGTCTCATCCTACTTATCTAATCACTCTCTCAGTGTTCCCCTCTCTGGGTCTCTTCTGTATGTGACACTGTGACTGCTCTCTCCTCATACAGACACTACATCCCCAGGTCCTCAGGTCACTGTCCTATCCTGTGTCTCATCCTACTTATCTAATCACTCTCAGTGTTCCCCTCTCTGGGTGTCTGCTGTATGTGACACTGTGACCGCTCTCTCCTCATATTTCACTACATCCCCAGGTCCTCAGGTCACTGTCCTCTCCTGTGTCTCATCCTACTTATCTAATCACTCTCTGTGTTCCCCTCTCTGGGTCTCTGCTGTATGTGACACTGTGACCTCTCTCTCCTCATACAGACACTACATCCCCAGGTCCTCAGGTCACTGTCCTATCCTGTGTCTCATCCTACTTATCTAATCACTCTCTCTCTGTTCCCCTCTCTGGGTCTCTGCTGTATGAGACACCGTGACTGCTCTCTCCTCATACAGACACTACATCCCCAGGTCCTCAGGTCACTGTCCTATCCTGTGTCTCATCCTACTTATCTAATCACTCTCAGTGTTCCCCTCTCTGGGTCTCTCTGCTGTATGTGACACTGTGACCGCTCTCTCCTCATTCATACACTACATCCCCAGGTCCTCAGGTCACTGTCCTATCCTGTGTCTCATCCTACTTATCTAATCACTCTCTCAGTGTTCCCCTCTCTGGGTCTCTGCTGTATGTGACACTGTGACCGCTCTCTCCTCATATAGACACTACACCCCCAGGTCCTCAGGTCACTCTCCTATCCTGTGTATCATCCTACTTATCTAATCACTCTGTGTTCCCCTCTCTGTGTCTCTGCTGTATGTGACACTGTGACTGCTCTCTCCTCATACAGACACTACATCCTCAGGTCACTGTCCTATCCTGTGTCTCATCCTACTTATCTAATCACTCTCAGTGTTCCCCTCTCTGGGTCTCTCTGCTGTATGTGACACTGTGACATCTCTCTCCTCATACAGACACTACATCCCCAGGTCCTCATGTCACTGTCCTATCCTGTGTCTCATCCTACTTATCTAATCACTCTCTCAGTGTTCCCCTCTCTGTGTCTCTGCTGTATGTGATACTGTGACTGCTCTCTCCTCATACAGACACTACATCCCCAGGTCCTCAGGTCACTGTCCTATCCTGTGTCTCATCCTACTTATCTAATCACTCCCTCAGTGTTCCCCTCTCTGGGTCTCTGCTGTATGTGACACTGTGACTGCTCTCTCCTCATACAGACACTACACCCCCAGGTCCTCAGGTCACTGTCCTATCCTGTGTCTCATCCTACTTATCTAATCACTCTCAGTGTTCCCCTCTCTGGGCCTCTGCTGTAGGTGACACTGTGACCGCTCTCTCCTCATATAGACACTACACCCCCAGGTCCTCAGGTCACTGTCCTATCCTGTGTCTCATCCTACTTATCTAATCACTCTCAGTGTTCCCCACTCTGGGTCTCTGCTGTATGTGACACTGTGACTGCTCTCTCCTCATACAGACACTACATCCCCAGGTCCTCAGGTCACTGTCCTATCCTGTGTCTCATCCTACTTATCTAATCACTCTCTGTGTTCCCCTCTCTGGGTCTCTGCTGTATGTGACACTGTGACCTCTCTCTCCTCATACAGACACTACATCCCCAGGTCCTCAGGTCACTGTCCTACCCTGTGTCTCATCCTACTTATCTAATCACTCTCTCTGTGTTCCCCTCTCTGGGTCTCTGCTGTATGTGACACTGTGACTGCTCTCTCTTCATACAGACACTACATCCCCAGGTCCTCAGGTCACTGTCCTATCCTGGGTCTCATCCTACTTATCTAATCACTATCTCAGTGTTCCCCTCTCTGGGTCTCTCAGCTGTATGTGACACTGTGACCTCTCTCTCATACAGACACTACATCCCCAGGTCCTCAGGTTACTGTTCTATCCTGGGTCTCATCCTACTTATCTAATCACTCTCTGTGTTCCCCTCTCTGGGTCTCTGCTGTATGTGACACTGTGACCTCTCTCTCCTCATACAGACACTACATCCCCAGGTCCTCAGGTCACTCTCCTATCCTGTGTCTCATCCTACTTATCTAATCACTCTCTCTGTGTTCCCCTCTCTGGGTCTCTGCTGTATGTGACACTGTGACTGCTCTCTCCTCATATAGACACTACACCCCCAGGTCCTCAGGTCACTGTCCTACCCTGTGTCTCATCCTACTTATCTAATCACTCTCTCTGTGTTTCCCTCTCTGGGTCTCTGCTGTATGTGACACTGTGACTGCTCTCTCCTCATACAGACACTACATCCTCAGGTCACTGTCCTATCCTGTGTCTCATCCTACTTATCTAATCACTCTCAGTGTTCCCCTCTCTGGGTCTCTCTGCTGTATGTGACACTGTGACCTCTCTCTCCTCATACAGACACTACATCCCCAGGTCCTCATGTCACTGTCCTATCCTGTGTCTCATCCTACTTATCTAATCACTCTCTCAGTGTTCCCCTCTCTGTGTCTCTGCTGTATGTGACACTGTGACTGCTCTCTCCTCATACATACACTACATCCCCAGGTCCTCAGGTCACTGTCCTATCCTGTGTCTCATCCTACTTATCTAATCACTCTCAGTGTTCCCCTCTCTGGGTCTCTGCTGTATGTGACACTGTGACCTCTCTCTCCTCATACATACATTACATCCCCAGGTCCTCAGGTCACTGTCCTATCCTGTGTCTCATCCTAATTATCTAATTACTCTCTCAGTGTTCCCCTCTCTGGGTCTCTGCTGTATGTGACACTGTGACCGCTCTCTCCTCATACAGACACTACATCCCCAGGTCCTCAGGTCACTTTCCTATCCTGTGTCTCATCCTACTTATCTAATTACTCTCTCAGTGTTCCCCTCTCTGGGTCTCTGCTGTATGTGACACTGTGACTGCTCTCTCCTCATACAGACACTACATCCCCAGGTCCTCAGGTCACTGTCCTATCCTGTGTCTCATCCTACTTATCTAATCACTCTCAGTGTTCCCCTCTCTGGGTGTCTGCTGTATGTGACACTGTGACCGCTCTCTCCTCATACAGACACTACATCCCCAGGTCCTCAGGTCACTGTCCTATCCTGTGTCTCATCCTACTTATCTAATCACTCTCAGTGTTCCCCTCTCTGGGCCTCTGCTGTATGTGACACTGTGACCGCTCTCTCCTCATATAGACACTACACCCCCAGGTCCTCAGGTCACTGTCCTATCCTGTGTCTCATCCTACTTATCTAATCACTCTCAGTGTTCCCCTCTCTGGGTCTCTGCTGTATGTGACACTGTGACTGCTCTCTCCTCATACAGACACTACATCCCCAGGTCCTCAGGTCACTGTCCTATCCTGTGTCTCATCCTACTTATCTAATCACTCTCTGTGTTCCCCTCTCTGGGTCTCTGCTGTATGTGACACTGTGACCTCTCTCTCCTCATACAGACACTACATCCCCAGGTCCTCAGGTCACTGTCCTACCCTGTGTCTCATCCTACTTATCTAATCACTCTCTCTGTGTTCCCCTCTCTGGGTCTCTGCTGTATGTGACACTGTGACTGCTCTCTCTTCATACAGACACTACATCCCCAGGTCCTCAGGTCACTGTCCTATCCTGGGTCTCATCCTACTTATCTAATCACTCTCTCAGTGTTCCCCTCTCTGGGTCTCTCAGCTGTATGTGACACTGTGACCTCTCTCTCATACAGACACTACATCCCCAGGTCCTCAGGTCACTGTTCTATCCTGGGTCTCATCCTACTTATCTAATCACTCTCAGTGTTCCCCTCTCTGGGTCTCTGCTGTATGTGACACTATGACTGCTCTCTCCTCATACAGACATTACATCCCCAGGTCCTCAGGTCACTGTCCTATCCTGTGTCTCATCCTACTTATCTAATCACTCTCTCAGTGTTCCCCTCTCTGGGTCTCTTCTGTATGTGACACTGTGACTGCTCTCTCCTCATACAGACACTACATCCCCAGGTCCTCAGGTCACTGTCCTATCCTGTGTCTCATCCTACTTATCTAATCACTCTCAGTGTTCCCCTCTCTGGGTGTCTGCTGTATGTGACACTGTGACCGCTCTCTCCTCATACAGACACTACATCCCCAGGTCCTCAGGTCACTGTCCTATCCTGTGTCTCATCCTACTTATCTAATCACTCTCAGTGTTCCCCTCTCTGGGTCTCTGCTGTATGTGACACTGTGACTGCTCTCTCCTCATACATACACTACATCCCCAGGTCCTCAGGTCACTGTCCTATCCTGTGTCTCATCCTACATATCTAATCACTCTCTCTGTGTTCCCCTCTCTGGGTCTCTGCTGTATGTGACACTGTGACTGCTCTCTCCTCATACAGACATTACATCCCCAAGTCCTCAGGTCACTGTCCTATCCTGTGTCTCATCCTACTTATCTAATCACTCTCTCAGTGTTCCCCTCTCTGGGTCTCTGCTGTATGTGACACTGTGACTGCTCTCTCCTCATACAGACACTACATGCCCAGGTCCTCAGGTCACTGTCCAATCCTGTGCCTCATCCTACTTATCTAATCACTCTCAGTGTTCCCCTCTCTGGGTCTCTCTGCTGTATGTGACACTGTGACTGCTCTCTTCTCATACAGACACTACATCCCCAGGTCCTCAGGTCACTGTCCTATCCTTTGTCTCATCCTACTTATCTAATCACTCTCAGTGTTCCCCTCTATGGGTCTCTGCTGTTTGTGACACTGTGACCGCTCTCTCCTCATACAGACACTACATCCCCAGGTCCTCAGGTCACTGTCCTATCTTGTGTCTCATCCTACTTATCTAATCACTCTGTGTTCTCCTCTCTGGGTCTCTCTGCTGCATGTGACACTGTGACTGCTCTCTCCTCATACATACACTACATCCCCAGGTCCTCAGGTCACTGTCCTATCCTGTGTCTCATCCTACTTATCTAATCACTCCCTCAGTGTTCCCCTCTCTGGGTCTCTGCTGTATGTGACACTGTGAGTGCTCTCTCCTCATACAGACACTACATCCCCAGGTCCTCAGGTCACTGTCCTATCCTGTGTCTCATCCTACTTATCTAATCACTCTCTGTGTTCCCCTCTCTGGGTCTCTGCTGTATGTGACACTGTGACCGCTCTCTCCTCATATAGACACTACACCCCCAGGTCCTCAGGTCACTGTCCTATCCTGTGTCTCATCCTACTTATCCAATCACTCTCAGTGTTCCCCTCTCTGGGTCTCTGCTGTATGTGACCCTGTGACCTCTCTCTCCTCATACAGACACTACATCCCCAGGTCCTCAGGTCACTGTCCTATCCTGTGTCTCATCCTACTTATCTTATCACTCTCTCTGTGTTCCCCTCTCTGGGTCTCTGCTGTATGTGACACTGTGACTGCTCTCTCTTCATACAGACTCTACATCCCCAGGTCCTCAGGTCACTGTCCTATCCTGTGTCTCATCCTACTTATCTAATCACTCTCTCAGTGTTCCCCTCTCTGGGTCTCTCTGCTGTATGTGACACTGTGACCTCTCTGTCCTCATTCAGACACTACATCCCCAGGTCCTCAGGTCACTCTCCTATCCTGTGTCTCATCCTACTTATCTAATCACTCGCTCAGTGTTCCCCTCTCTGGGTCTCTGCTGTATGTGACACTGTGACTGCTCTCTCCTCATACAGACACTACATCCCCAGGTCGTCAGGTCACTGTCCTATCCTGTGTCTCATCCTACTTATCTAATCACTCTCAGTGTTCCCCTCTCTGGGTCTCTGCTGTATGTGACACTGTGACCGCTCTCTCCTCATACAGACACTACATCCCCAGGTCCTCAGGTCACTGTCCTATCCTGTGTCTCATCCTACTTATCTAATCACTCTCAGTGTTCCCCTCTCTGGGTCTCTGCTGTATGTGACACTGTGACCTCTCTCTCCTCATACAGGCACTACATCCCCAGGTCCTCAGGTCACTGTCCATTTCTTGTGTCTCATCCTACTTATCTTTACACTCTCTCAGTGTTCCCCTCTCTGTGTCTCTGCTGTATGTGACACTGTGACCTCTCTCTCCTCATACAGGCACTACATCCCCAGGTCCTCAGGTCACTGTCCTATCCTGTGTCTCATCCTACTTATCTAATCACTCTCTCAGTGTTCCCCTCTCTGGGTCTCTGCTGTATGTGACACTGTGACCGCTCTCTCCTCATACAGACACTACATCCCCAGGTCCTCAGGTCACTGTCCTATCCTGTGTCTCATCCTACTTATCTAATCACTCTCAGTGTTCCCCTCTCTGGGTCTCTGCTGTATGTGACACTGTGACTGCTCTCTCCTCATACAGACACTACATCCCCAGGTCCTCAGGTCACTGTCCTATCCTGTGTCTCATCCTACTTATCTAATCACTCTCTCTGTGTTCCCCTCTCTGGGTCTCTCTGCTGTATGTGACACTGTGACTGCTCTCTTCTCATACAGACACTACATCCCCTGGTCCTCAGGTCACTGTCCAATCCTGTGTCTCATCCTACTTATCTAATCACTCTCAGTGTTCCCCTCTCTGGGCCTCTGCTGTAGGTGACACTGTGACCGCTCTCTCCTCATATAGACACTACACCCCCAGGTCCTCAGGTCACTGTCCTATCCTGTGTCTCATCCTACTTATCTAATCACTCTCAGTGTTCCCCTCTCTGGGTATCTGCTGTATGTGACACTGTGACTGCTCTCTCCTCATACATACACTACATCCCCAGGTCCTCAGGTCACTGTCCTATCCTGTGTCTCATCCTACTAATCTAATCACTCTCTCTGTGTTCCCCTCTCTGGGTCTCTGCTGTATGTGACACTGTGACTACTCTCTCCTCATTCAGACACTACATCCCCAGGTCCTCAGGTCACTGTCCTATCCTGTGTCTCATCCTACTTATCTAATCACTCTCTCAGTGTTCCCCTCTCTGGGTCTCTGCTGTATGTGACACTGTGACTGCTCTCTCCTCATACAGACACTACATCCCCAGGTCCTCAGGTCACTGTCCTATCCTGTGTCTCATCCTACTTATCTAATCACTCTGTGTTCTCCTCTCTGGGTCTCTCTGCTGCATGTGACACTGTGACTGCTCTCTCCTCATACAGACACTACATCCCCAGGTCCTCAGGTCACTGTCCTATCCTGTGTCTCATCCTACTTATCTAATCACTCTCTGTGTTCCCCTCTCTGGGTCTCTGCTGTTTGTGACACTGTGTCTGCTCTCTCCTTATACAGACACTACATCCCCAGGTCCTCAGGTCACTGTCCTATCCTGTGTCTCATCCTACTTATCTAATCACTCTCTCAGTGTTCCCCTCTCTGGGTCTCTCTGCTGTATGTGACACTGTGACTGCTCTCTCCTCATACAGACACTACTTCCCAAGGTCCTCAGGTCACTGTCCTATCCTGGGTCTGATCCTACTTATCTAATCACTCTGTGTTCCCCTCTCTGGGTCTCTGCTGTATGTGACACTGTGACCGCTCTCTCCTTATATAGACACTACACCCCCAGGTCCTCAGGTCACTGTCCTATCCTGTGTCTCATCCTACTTATCTAATCACTCTCACTGTTCCCCTCTCTGGGTCTCTGCTGTATGTGACACTGTGAATGCTCTCTCCTCATACAGACACTACATCCCCAGGTCCTCAGGTCACTGTCCTATCCTGTGTCTCATCCTACTTATCTAATCACTCTATGTGTTCCCCTCTCTGGGTCTCTGCTGTATATGACACTGTGACCTCTCTCTCCTCATACAGACACTACATCCCCAGGTCCTCAGGTCACTTTCCTATCCTGGGTCTCATCCTACTTATCTAATCACTCTCTCAGTGTTCCCCTCTCTGGGTCTCTCTGCTGTATGTGACACTGTGACCTCTCTCTCCTCATACAGACACTACATCCCCAGGTCCTCAGGTCACTGTCCTATCCTGGGTCTCATCCTACTTATCTAATCACTCTCTGTGTTCCCCTCTCTGGGTCTCTGCTGTATGTGACACTGTGACCTCTCTCTCCTCATACAGACACTACATCCCCAGGTCCTCAGGTCACTCTCCTATCCTGTGTCTCATCCTACTTATCTAATCACTCTCTCCGTGTTCCCCTCTCTGGGTCTCTGCTGTATGTGACACTGTGACTGCTCTCTCCTCATACAGACACTACATCCCCAGGTCCTCAGGTCACTGACCTATCCTGTGTCTCATCCTACTTATCTAATCACTCTCAGTGTTCCCCTCTCTGGGTCTCTGCTGTATGTGACACTGTGACCGCTCTCTCCTCATATAGACACTACATCCCCAGGTCCTCAGGTCACTGTCCTATCCTGTGTCTCATCCTACTTATCTAATCACTCTCTCTGTGTTCCCCTCTCTGGGTCTCTGCTGTATATGACACTGTGACCTCTCTCTCCTCATACAGACACTACATCCCCAGGTCCTCAGGTCACTGTCCTACCCTGTGTCTCATCCTACTTATCTATTCACTCTCTCTGTGTTCCCCTCTCTGGGTCTCTGCTGTATGTGACACTGTGACTGCTCTCTCTTCATACAGACACTACATCCCCAGGTCCTCAGGTCACTGTTCTATCCTGGGTCTCATCCTACTTATCTAATCACTCTCAGTGTTCCCCTCTCTGGGTCTCTGCTGTATGTGACACTATGACTGCTCTCTCCTCATACAGACATTACATCCCCAGGTCCTCAGGTCACTGTCCTATCCTGTGTCTCATCCTACTTATCTAATCACTCTCTCAGTGTTCCCCTCTCTGGGTCTCTTCTGTATGTGACACTGTGACTGCTCTCTCCTCATACAGACACTACATCCCCAGGTCCTCAGGTCACTGTCCTATCCTGTGTCTCATCCTACTTATCTAATCACTCTCAGTGTTCCCCTCTCTGGGTGTCTGCTGTATGTGACACTGTGACCGCTCTCTCCTCATACAGACACTACATCCCCAGGTCCTCAGGTCACTGTCCTATCCTGTGTCTCATCCTACTTATCTAATCACTCTCAGTGTTCCCCTCTCTGGGTCTCTGCTGTATGTGACACTGTGACTGCTCTCTCCTCATACATACACTACATCCCCAGGTCCTCAGGTCACTGTCCTATCCTGTGTCTCATCCTACATATCTAATCACTCTCTCTGTGTTCCCCTCTCTGGGTCTCTGCTGTATGTGACACTGTGACTGCTCTCTCCTCATACAGACATTACATCCCCAAGTCCTCAGGTCACTGTCCTATCCTGTGTCTCATCCTACTTATCTAATCACTCTCTCAGTGTTCCCCTCTCTGGGTCTCTGCTGTATGTGACACTGTGACTGCTCTCTCCTCATACAGACACTACATGCCCAGGTCCTCAGGTCACTGTCCAATCCTGTGCCTCATCCTACTTATCTAATCACTCTCAGTGTTCCCCTCTCTGGGTCTCTCTGCTGTATGTGACACTGTGACTGCTCTCTTCTCATACAGACACTACATCCCCAGGTCCTCAGGTCACTGTCCTATCCTTTGTCTCATCCTACTTATCTAATCACTCTCAGTGTTCCCCTCTATGGGTCTCTGCTGTTTGTGACACTGTGACCGCTCTCTCCTCATACAGACACTACATCCCCAGGTCCTCAGGTCACTGTCCTATCTTGTGTCTCATCCTACTTATCTAATCACTCTGTGTTCTCCTCTCTGGGTCTCTCTGCTGCATGTGACACTGTGACTGCTCTCTCCTCATACATACACTACATCCCCAGGTCCTCAGGTCACTGTCCTATCCTGTGTCTCATCCTACTTATCTAATCACTCCCTCAGTGTTCCCCTCTCTGGGTCTCTGCTGTATGTGACACTGTGAGTGCTCTCTCCTCATACAGACACTACATCCCCAGGTCCTCAGGTCACTGTCCTATCCTGTGTCTCATCCTACTTATCTAATCACTCTCTGTGTTCCCCTCTCTGGGTCTCTGCTGTATGTGACACTGTGACCGCTCTCTCCTCATATAGACACTACACCCCCAGGTCCTCAGGTCACTGTCCTATCCTGTGTCTCATCCTACTTATCCAATCACTCTCAGTGTTCCCCTCTCTGGGTCTCTGCTGTATGTGACCCTGTGACCTCTCTCTCCTCATACAGACACTACATCCCCAGGTCCTCAGGTCACTGTCCTATCCTGTGTCTCATCCTACTTATCTTATCACTCTCTCTGTGTTCCCCTCTCTGGGTCTCTGCTGTATGTGACACTGTGACTGCTCTCTCTTCATACAGACTCTACATCCCCAGGTCCTCAGGTCACTGTCCTATCCTGTGTCTCATCCTACTTATCTAATCACTCTCTCAGTGTTCCCCTCTCTGGGTCTCTCTGCTGTATGTGACACTGTGACCTCTCTGTCCTCATTCAGACACTACATCCCCAGGTCCTCAGGTCACTCTCCTATCCTGTGTCTCATCCTACTTATCTAATCACTCGCTCAGTGTTCCCCTCTCTGGGTCTCTGCTGTATGTGACACTGTGACTGCTCTCTCCTCATACAGACACTACATCCCCAGGTCGTCAGGTCACTGTCCTATCCTGTGTCTCATCCTACTTATCTAATCACTCTCAGTGTTCCCCTCTCTGGGTCTCTGCTGTATGTGACACTGTGACCGCTCTCTCCTCATACAGACACTACATCCCCAGGTCCTCAGGTCACTGTCCTATCCTGTGTCTCATCCTACTTATCTAATCACTCTCAGTGTTCCCCTCTCTGGGTCTCTGCTGTATGTGACACTGTGACCTCTCTCTCCTCATACAGGCACTACATCCCCAGGTCCTCAGGTCACTGTCCATTTCTTGTGTCTCATCCTACTTATCTTTACACTCTCTCAGTGTTCCCCTCTCTGTGTCTCTGCTGTATGTGACACTGTGACCTCTCTCTCCTCATACAGGCACTACATCCCCAGGTCCTCAGGTCACTGTCCTATCCTGTGTCTCATCCTACTTATCTAATCACTCTCTCAGTGTTCCCCTCTCTGGGTCTCTGCTGTATGTGACACTGTGACCGCTCTCTCCTCATACAGACACTACATCCCCAGGTCCTCAGGTCACTGTCCTATCCTGTGTCTCATCCTACTTATCTAATCACTCTCAGTGTTCCCCTCTCTGGGTCTCTGCTGTATGTGACACTGTGACCGCTCTCTCCTTATATAGACACTACACCCCCAGGTCCTCAGGTCACTGTCCTATCCTGTGTCTCATCCTACTTATCTAATCACTCTCACTGTTCCCCTCTCTGGGTCTCTGCTGTATGTGACACTGTGAATGCTCTCTCCTCATACAGACACTACATCCCCAGGTCCTCAGGTCACTGTCCTATCCTGTGTCTCATCCTACTTATCTAATCACTCTATGTGTTCCCCTCTCTGGGTCTCTGCTGTATATGACACTGTGACCTCTCTCTCCTCATACAGACACTACATCCCCAGGTCCTCAGGTCACTTTCCTATCCTGGGTCTCATCCTACTTATCTAATCACTCTCTCAGTGTTCCCCTCTCTGGGTCTCTCTGCTGTATGTGACACTGTGACCTCTCTCTCCTCATACAGACACTACATCCCCAGGTCCTCAGGTCACTGTCCTATCCTGGGTCTCATCCTACTTATCTAATCACTCTCTGTGTTCCCCTCTCTGGGTCTCTGCTGTATGTGACACTGTGACCTCTCTCTCCTCATACAGACACTACATCCCAGGTCCTCAGGTCACTCTCCTATCCTGTGTCTCATCCTACTTATCTAATCACTCTCTCCGTGTTCCCCTCTCTGGGTCTCTGCTGTATGTGACACTGTGACTGCTCTCTCCTCATACAGACACTACATCCCCAGGTCCTCAGGTCACTGACCTATCCTGTGTCTCATCCTACTTATCTAATCACTCTCAGTGTTCCCCTCTCTGGGTCTCTGCTGTATGTGACACTGTGACCGCTCTCTCCTCATATAGACACTACATCCCAGGTCCTCAGGTCACTGTCCTATCCTGTGTCTCATCCTACTTATCTAATCACTCTCTCTGTGTTCCCCTCTCTGGGTCTCTGCTGTATATGACACTGTGACCTCTCTCTCCTCATACAGACACTACATCCCCAGGTCCTCAGGTCACTGTCCTACCCTGTGTCTCATCCTACTTATCTATTCACTCTCTCTGTGTTCCCCTCTCTGGGTCTCTGCTGTATGTGACACTGTGACTGCTCTCTCTTCATACAGACACTACATCCCCAGGTCCTCAGGTCACTGTCCTATCCTGGGTCTCTTCCTACTTATCTAATCACTCTCTCAGTGTTCCCCTCTCTGGGTCTCTCTGCTGTATGTGACACTGTGACCTCTCTCTCCTCATACAGACACTACATCCCCAGGTCCTCTGGTCACTGTCCTATCCTGGGTCTCATCCTACTTATCTAATCACTCTCTGTGTTCCCCTCTCTGGGTCTCTGCTGTATGTGACACTGTGACCTCTCTCTCCTCATACAGACACTACATCCCCAGGTCCTTAGGTCACTCTCCTATCCTGTGTCTCAATCTACTTATCTAATCACTCTCTCCGTGTTCCCCTCTCTGGGTCTCTGCTGTATGTGACACTGTGACTGCTCTCTCCTCATACAGACACTACATCCCCAGGTCCTCAGGTCACTGTCCTATCCTGTGTCTCATCCTACTTATCTAATCACTCTCAGTGTTCCCCTCTCTGGGTCTCTGCTGTATGTGACACGGTGACTGCTCTCTCCTCATATAGACACTACATCCCCAGGTCCTCAGGTCACTGTCCTATCCTGTGTCCTCATCCTACTTATCTAATCACTCTCAGTGTTCCCCTCTCTGGGTCTCTGCTGTATGTGACACTGTGACTGCTCTCTTCTCATACAGACATTACATCCCCAGGTCCTCAGGTCACTGTCCTATCCTGTGTCTCATCCTACTTATCTAATCACTCTCTCAGTGTTCCCCTCTCTGGGTCTCTGCTGTATGTGACACTGTGACTGCTCTCTCCTCATACAGACACTACATCCCCAGGTCCTCAGGTCACTGTCCTATCCTGTGTCTCATCCTACTTATCTAATCACTCCCTCAGTGTTCCCCTCTCTGGGTCTCTGCTGTATGTGACACTGTGAGTGCTCTCTCCTCATACAGACACTACATCCCCAGGTCCTCAGGTCACTGTCCTATCCTGTGTCTCATCCTACTTATCTAATCACTCTCTGTGTTCCCCTCTCTCGGTCTCTGCTGTATGTGACACTGTGACCTCTCTCTCCTCATACAGACACTACATCCCCAGGTCCTCAGGTCACTGTCCTATCCTGTGTCTCATCCTACTTATCTAATCACTCTGTGTTCCCCTCTCTGGGTCTCTGCTGTATGTGACACTGTGTCCGCTCTCTCCTCATATAGACACTACACCCCCAGGTCCTCAGGTCACTGTCCTATCCTGTGTCTCATCCTACTTATCTAATCACTCTCAGTGTTCCCCTCTCTGGGTCTCTGCTGTATGTGACACTGTGACCGCTCTCTCCTCATATAAGACACTACACCCCAGGTCCTCAGGTCACTGTCCTATCCTGTGTCTCATCCTACTTATCTAATCACTCTCAGTGTTCCCCTCTCTGGGTCTCTGCTGTATGTGACACTGTGACTGCTCTCTCCTCATACAGACACTACATCCCCAGGTCCTCAGGTCACTGTCCTATCCTGTGTCTCATCCTACTTATCTAATCACTCTCTGTGTTCCCCTCTCTGGGTCTCTGCTGTATGTGACACTGTGACCTCTCTCTCCTCATACAGACACTACATCCCAGGTCCTCAGGTCACTGTCCTACCCTGTGTCTCATCCTACTTATCTAATCACTCTCTCTGTGTTCCCCTCTCTGGGTCTCTGCTGTATGTGACACTGTGACTGCTCTCTCTTCATACAGACACTACATCCCCAGGTCCTCAGGTCACTGTCCTATCCTGGGTCCCATCCTACTTATCTAATCACTCTCTCAGTGTTCCCCTTTCTGGGTCTCTCTGCTGTATGTGACACTGTGACCTCTCTCTCCTCATACAGACACTACATCCCCAGGTCCTCAGGTCACTGTTCTATCCTGGGTCTCATCCTACTTATCTAATCACTCTCTGTGTTCCCCTCTCTGGGTCTCTGCTTGTATGTGACACTGTGACCTCTCTCTCCTCATACAGACACTACATCCCCAGGTCCTCAGGTCACTCTCCTATCCTGTGTCTCATCCTACTTATCTAACCACTCTCTCCGTGTTCCCCTCTCTGGGTCTCTGCTGTATGTGACACTGTGACTGCTCTCTCCTCATACAGACACTACATCCCCAGGTCCTCAGGTCACTGTCCTAACCTGTGTCTCATCCTACTTATCTAATCACTCTCAGTGTTCCCCTCTCTGGGTCTCTGCTGTATGTGACACTGTGACCGCTCTCTCCTCATATAGACACTACATCCCCAGGTCCTCAGGTCACTGTCCTATCCTGTGTCTCATCCTACTTATCTAATCACTCTCAGTGTTCCCCTCTCTGGGGTCTCTGCTGTATGTGACACTGTGACCGCTCTCTCCTCATATAGACACTACATCCCCAGTCCTCAGGTCACTGTCCTATCCTGTGTCTCATCCTACTTATCTAATCACTCTCAGTGTTCCCCTCTCTGGGTCTCTGCTGTATGTGACACTGTGACTGCTCTCTCCTCATACAGACATTACATCCCAGGTCCTCAGGTCACTGTCCTATCCTGTGTCTCATCCTACTTATCTAATCACTCTCTCAGTGTTCCCCTCTCTGGGTCTCTTCTGTATGTGACACTGTGACTGCTCTCTCCTCATACAGACACTACATCCCCAGGTCCTCAGGTCACTGTCCTATCCTGTGTCTCATCCTACTTATCTAATCACTCTCAGTGTTCCCCTCTCTGGGTGTCTGCTGTATGTGACACTGTGACCGCTCTCTCCTCATACAGACACTACATCCCAAGGTCCTCAGGTCACTGTCCTATCCTGTGTCTCATCCTACTTATCTAATCACTCTCAGTGTTCCCCTCTCTGGGTCTCTGCTGTATGTGACACTGTGACTGCTCTCTCCTCATACATACACTACATCCCCAGGTCCTCAGGTCACTGTCCTATCCTGTGTCTCATCCTACATATCTAATCACTCTCTCTGTGTTCCCCTCTCTGGGTCTCTGCTGTATGTGACACTGTGACTGCTCTCTCCTCATACAGACATTACATCCCCAAGTCCTCAGGTCACTGTCCTATCCTGTGTCTCATCCTACTTCTCTAATCACTCTCTCAGTGTTCCCCTCTCTGGGTCTCTGCTGTATGTGACACTGTGACTGCTCTCTCCTCATACAGACACTACATCCCTAGGTCCTCAGGTCACTGTCCTATCTTGTGCCTCATCCTACTTATCTAATCACTCTCAGTGTTCCCCTCTCTGGGTCTCTCTGCTGTATGTGACACTGTGACTGCTCTCTTCTCATACAGACACTACATCCCGAGGTCCTCAGGTCACTGTCCTATCCTGTGTCTCATCCTACTTATCTAATCACTCTCTCTGTGTTCCCCTCTCTGGGTCTCTGCTGTATGTGACACTGTGACTGCTCTCTCTTCATACAGACTCTACATCCCCAGGTCCTCAGGTCACTGTCCTATCCTGTGTCTCATCCTACTTATCTAATCACTCTCTCAGTGTTCCCCTCTCTGGGTCTCTCTGCTGTATGTGACACTGTGACCTCTCTCTCCTCATACGGACACTACATCCCCATGTCCTCAGCTCACTGTCTTATCCTGTGTCTCATCCTACTTATCTAATCACTCTCTCAGTGTTCCCCTCTCTGGGTCTCTGCTGTATGTGACACTGTGACTGCTCTCTCCTCATACAGACACTACATCCCCAGGTCCTCTGGTCACTGTCCTATCCTGGGTCTCATCCTACTTATCTAATCACTCTCTGTGTTCCACTCTCTGGGTCTCTGCTGTATGTGACACTGTGACCTCTCTCTCCTCATACAGACACTACATCCCCAGGTCCTCAGGTCACTCTCCTATCCTGTGTCTCATCCTACTTATCTAATCACTCGCTCAGTGTTCCCCTCTCTGGGTCTCTGCTGTATGTGACACTGTGACTGCTCTCTCCTCATACAGACACTACATCGCCAGGTCGTCAGGTCACTGTCCTATCCTGTGTCTCATCCTACTTATCTAATCACTCTCAGTGTTCCACTCTCTGGGTCTCTGCTGTATGTGACACTGTGACCGCTCTCTCCTCATACAGACACTACATCCCCAGGTCCTCAGGTCACTGTCCTATCCTGTGTCTCATCCTACTTATCTAATCACTCTCAGTGTTCCCCTCTCTGGGTCTCTGCTGCATGTGCCACTGTGACTGCTCTCTCCTCATACAGACACTACATCCCCAGGTCCTCAGGTCACTGTCCTATCCTGTGTCTCTTCCTACTTATCTAATCACTCTGTGTTCCCCTCTCTGGGTCTCTGCTGTATGTGACACTGTGACCTCTCTCTCCTCATACAGACACTACATCCCCAGGTCCTAAGGTCACTGTCCTATCCTGTGTCTCATCCTACTTATCTAATCACTCTCTCAGTGTTCCCCTCTCTGGGTCTCTGCTGTATGTGACACTGTGACCTCTCTCTCCTCATACAACTACATCACCAGGTCCTCAGGTCACTGTCCTATCCTGGGTCTCATCCTACTTATCTAATCACTCTCTGTGTTCCCCTCTCTGGGTCTCTGCTGTATGTGATACTGTGACCTCTCTCTCCTCATACAGGCACTACATCCCCAGGTCCTCAGGTCACTGTCCTATCCTGTGTCTCATCCTACTTATCTAATCACTCTCTCAGTGTTCCCCTCTCTGGGTCTCTGCTGTATGTGACACTGTGACCGCTCTCTCCTCATACAGACACTACATCCCCAGGTCCTCAGGTCACTGTCCTATCCTGTGTCTCATCCTACTTATCTAATCACTCTCAGTGTTCCCCTCTCTGGGTCTCTCTGCTGTATGTGACACTGTGACTGCTCTCTTCTCATACAGACACTACATCCCCTGGTCCTCAGGTCACTGTCCTATCCTGTGTCTCATCCTACTTATCTAATCATTCTCTGTGTTCCCCTCTCTGGGTCTCTGCTGTATGTGACACTGTGACTGCTCTCTCCTCATACAGACACTACATCCCCAGGTCCTCAGGTCACTGTCCTATCCTGTGTCTCATCCTACTTATCTAATCACTCTCAGTGTTCCCCTCTCTGGGTCTCTGCTGTATGTGACACTGTGACCTCTCTCTCCTCATACAGACACTACATCCCCAAGTCCTCAGGTCACTGTCCTATCCTGTGTCTCATCCTACTTATCTAATCACTCTCTCAGTGTTCCCCTCTCTGGGTCTCTGCTGTATGTGACACTGTGACTGCTCTCTCTTCATACAGACACTACATCCCCAGGTCCTCAGGTCACTGTCCTATCCTGGGTCTCATCCTACTTATCTAATCACTCTCTCAGTGTTCCCCTCTCTGCGTCTCTCTGCTGTATGTGACACTGTGACCTCTCTCTCCTCATACAGACACTACATCCCCAGGTCCTCAGGTCACTGTCCTATCCTGGGTATCATCCTACTTATCTAATCACTCTCTGTGTTCCCCTCTCTGGGTCTCTGCTGTATGTGACACTGTGACCTCTCTCTCCTCATACAGACACTACATCCCCAGGTCCTCAGGTCACTGTCCTATCCTGTGTCTCATCCTACTTATCTAATCACTCTCAGTGTTCCCCTCTCTGGGTCTCTGCTGTATGTGACACTGTGACTGCTCTCTCCTCATACAGACATTACATCCCCAGGTCCTCAAGTCACTGTCCTATCCTGTGTCTCATCCTACTTATCTAATCACTCTCTCAGTGTTCCCCTCTCTGGGTCTCTTCTGTATGTGACACTGTGACTGCTCTCTCCTCATACAGACACTACATCCCCAGGTCCTCATGTCACTGTCCTATCCTGTGTCTCATCCTACTTATCTAATCACTCTCAGTGTTCCCCTCTCTGAGTGTCTGCTGTATGTGACACTGTGACCGCTCTCTCCTCATACAGACACTACATCCCCAGGTCCTCAGGTCACTGTCCTATCCTGTGTCTCATCCTACTTATCTAATCACTCTCAGTGTTCCCCTCTCTGGGTCTCTGCTGTATGTGACACTGTGACTGCTCTCTACTCATACATACACTACATCCCCAGGTCCTCAGGTCACTGTCCTATCCTGTGTCTCATCCTACTTATCTAATCACTCTCTCTGTGTTCCCCTCTCTGGGTCTCTGCTGTATGTGACACTGTGACTGCTCTCTCCTCATACAGACATTACATCCCCAAGTCCTCAGGTCACTGTCCTATCCTGTGTCTCATCCTACTTATCTAATCACTCTCTCAGTGTTCCCCTCTCTCGGTCTCTGCTGTATGTGACACTGTGACTGCTCTCTCCTCATACAGACACTACATCCCCAGGTCCTCTGGACACTGTCCTATCCTGTGCCTCATCCTACTTATCTAATCACTCTCAGTGTTCCCCTCTCTGGGTCTCTCTGCTGTATGTGACACTGTGACCGCTCTCTCCTCATACATACACTACATCCCCAGGTCCTCAGGTCACTGTCCTATCCTGTGTCTCATCCTACTTATCTAATCACTCCCTCAGTGTTCCCCTCTCTGGGTCTCTGCTGTATGTGACACTGTGAGTGCTCTCTCCTCATACAGACACTACATCCCAAGGTCCTCAGGTCACTGTCCTATCCTGTGTCTCGTCCTACTTATCTAATCACTCTCTGTGTTCCCCTCTCTGGGTCTCTGCTGTATGTGACACTGTGACCGCTCTCTCCTCATATAGACACTACACCCCCAGGTCCTCAGGTCACTGTCCTATCCTGGGTCTCATCCTACTTATCTAATCACTCTCTCAGTGTTCTCCTCTCTGGGTCTCTCTGCTGTATGTGACACTGTGACCTCTCTCTCCTCATACAGACACTACATCCCCAGGTCCTCAGGTCACTGTCCTATCCTGGGTATCATCCTACTTATCTAATCACTCTCTGTGTTCCCCTCTCTGGGTCTCTGCTGTATGTGACACTGTGACCTCTCTCTCCTCATACAGACACTACATCCCCAGGTCCTCAGGTCACTGTCCTATCCTGTGTCTCATCCTACTTATCTAATCACTCTCTCAGTGTTCCCCTCTCTGGGTCTCTTCTGTATGTGACACTGTGACTGCTCTCTCCTCATACAGACACTACATCCCCAGGTCCTCAGGTCACTGTCCTATCCTGTGTCTCATCCTACTTATCTAATCACTCTCAGTGTTCCCCTCTCTGGGTCTCTCTGCTGTATGTGACACTGTGACTGCTCTCTTCTCATACAGACACTACATCCCCTGGTCCTCAGGTCACTGTCCTATCCTGTGTCTCATCCTACTTATCTAATCATTCTCTGTGTTCCCCTCTCTGGGTCTCTGCTGTATGTGACACTGTGACTGCTCTCTCCTCATACAGACACTACATCCCCAGGTCCTCAGGTCACTGTCCTATCCTGTGTCTCATCCTACTTATCTAATCACTCTCAGTGTTCCCCTCTCTGGGTCTCTGCTGTATGTGACACTGTGACCTCTCTCTCCTCATACAGACACTACATCCCCAAGTCCTCAGGTCACTGTCCTATCCTGTGTCTCATCCTACTTATCTAATCACTCTCTCAGTGTTCCCCTCTCTGGGTCTTTGCTGTATGTGACACTGTGACTGCTCTCTCCTCATACAGACACTACATCCCCAGGTCCTCTGGTCACTGTCCTATCCTGTGCCTCATCCTACTTATCTAATCACTCTCAGTGTACCCCTCTCTGGGTCTCTCTGCTGTATGTGACACTGTGACCGCTCTCTCCTCATACAGACACTACATCCCCAGGTCCTCAGGTCACTGTCCTATCCTGTGTCTCATCCTACTTATCTAATCGCTCTGTGTTCTCCTCTCTGGGTCTCTCTGCTGCATGTGACACTGTGACTGCTCTCTCCTCATACATACACTACATCCCCAGGTCCTCAGGTCACTGTCCTATCCTGTGTCTCATCCTACTTATCTAATCACTCTCAGTGTTCCCCTCTCTGGGTCTCTCTGCTGTATGTGACACTGTGACTGCTCTCTCTTCATACAGACACTACATCCCCAGGTCCTCAGGTCACTGTCCTATCCTGGGTCTCATCCTACTTATCTAATCACTCTCTCAGTGTTCCCCTCTCTGGGTCTCTCTGCTGTATGTGACACTGTGACCTCTCTCTCCTCATACAGACACTACATCCCCAGGTCCTCAGGTCACTGTCCTATCCTGGGTATCATCCTACTTATCTAATCACTCTCTGTGTTCCCCTCTCTGGGTCTCTGCTGTATGTGACACTGTGACCTCTCTCTCCTCATACAGACACTACATCCCCAGGTCCTCAGGTCACTGTCCTATCCTGTGTCTCATCCTACTTATCTAATCACTCTCAGTGTTCCCCTCTCTGGGTCTCTGCTGTATGTGACACTGTGACTGCTCTCTCCTCATACAGACATTACATCCCCAGGTCCTCAAGTCACTGTCCTATCCTGTGTCTCATCCTACTTATCTAATCACTCTCTCAGTGTTCCCCTCTCTGGGTCTCTTCTGTATGTGACACTGTGACTGCTCTCTCCTCATACAGACACTACATCCCCAGGTCCTCATGTCACTGTCCTATCCTGTGTCTCATCCTACTTATCTAATCACTCTCAGTGTTCCCCTCTCTGAGTGTCTGCTGTATGTGACACTGTGACCGCTCTCTCCTCATACAGACACTACATCCCCAGGTCCTCAGGTCACTGTCCTATCCTGTGTCTCATCCTACTTATCTAATCACTCTCAGTGTTCCCCTCTCTGGGTCTCTGCTGTATGTGACACTGTGACTGCTCTCTCCTCATACATACACTACATCCCCAGGTCCTCAGGTCACTGTCCTATCCTGTGTCTCATCCTACTTATCTAATCACTCTCTCTGTGTTCCCCTCTCTGGGTCTCTGCTGTATGTGACACTGTGACTGCTCTCTCCTCATACAGACATTACATCCCCAAGTCCTCAGGTCACTGTCCTATCCTGTGTCTCATCCTACTTATCTAATCACTCTCTCAGTGTTCCCCTCTCTCGGTCTCTGCTGTATGTGACACTGTGACTGCTCTCTCCTCATACAGACACTACATCCCCAGGTCCTCTGGACACTGTCCTATCCTGTGCCTCATCCTACTTATCTAATCACTCTCAGTGTTCCCCTCTCTGGGTCTCTCTGCTGTATGTGACACTGTGACCGCTCTCTCCTCATACATACACTACATCCCCAGGTCCTCAGGTCACTGTCCTATCCTGTGTCTCATCCTACTTATCTAATCACTCCCTCAGTGTTCCCCTCTCTGGGTCTCTGCTGTATGTGACACTGTGAGTGCTCTCTCCTCATACAGACACTACATCCCCAGGTCCTCAGGTCACTGTCCTATCCTGTGTCTCGTCCTACTTATCTAATCACTCTCTGTGTTCCCCTCTCTGGGTCTCTGCTGTATGTGACACTGTGACCGCTCTCTCCTCATATAGACACTACACCCCCAGGTCCTCAGGTCACTGTCCTATCCTGGGTCTCATCCTACTTATCTAATCACTCTCTCAGTGTTCCCCTCTCTGGGTCTCTCTGCTGTATGTGACACTGTGACCTCTCTCTCCTCATACAGACACTACATCCCCAGGTCCTCAGGTCACTGTCCTATCCTGTGTCTCATCCTACTTATCTAATCACTCTCTCAGTGTTCCCCTCTCTGGGTCTCTTCTGTATGTGACACTGTGACTGCTCTCTCCTCATACAGACACTACATCCCCAGGTCCTCAGGTCACTGTCCTATCCTGTGTCTCATCCTACTTATCTAATCACTCTCTGTGTTCCCCTCTCTGGGTCTCTGCTGTATGTGACACTGTGACTGCTCTCTCCTCATACAGACATTACATCCCCAGGTCCTCAGGTCACTGTCCTATCCTGTGTCTCATCCTACTTATCTAATCACTCTCTGTGTTCCACTCTCTGGGTCTCTGCTGTATGTGACACTGTGACTGCTCTCTCCTCATACAGACATTACATCCCCAGGTCCTCAGGTCACTGTCCTATCCTGTGTCTCATCCTACTTATCTAATCACTCTCTCAGTGTTCCCCTCTCTGGGTCTCTTCTGTATGTGACACTGTGACTGCTCTCTCCTCATACAGACACTACATCCCCAGGTCCTCAGGTCACTGTCCTATCCTGTGTCTCATCCTACTTATCTAATCACTCTCTGTGTTCCACTCTCTGGGTCTCTGCTGTATGTGACACTGTGACCTCTCTCTCCTCATACAGACACTACATCCCCAGGTCCTCAGGTCACTCTCCTATCCTGTGTCTCATCCTACTTATCTAATCACTCGCTCAGTGTTCCCCTCTCTGGGTCTCTGCTGTATGTGACACTGTGACTGCTCTCTCCTCATACAGACACTACGTCGCCAGGTCGTCAGGTCACTGTCCTATCCTGTGTCTCATCCTACTTATCTAATCACTCTCAGTGTTCCCCTCTCTGGGTCTCTGCTGTATGTGACACTGTGACCGCTCTCTCCTCATACAGACACTACATCCCCAGGTCCTCAGGTCACTGTCCTATCCTGTGTCTCATCCTACTTATCTAATCACTCTCAGTGTTCCCCTCTCTGGGTCTCTGCTGCATGTGCCACTGTGACTGCTCTCTCCTCATACAGACACTACATCCCCAGGTCCTCAGGTCACTGTCCTATCCTGTGTCTCATCCTACTTATCTAATCACTCTGTGTTCCCCTCTCTGGGTCTCTGCTGTATGTGACACTGTGACCTCTCTCTCCTCATACAGACACTACATCCCCAGGTCCTAAGGTCACTGTCCTATCCTGTGTCTCATCCTACTTATCTAATCACTCTCTCAGTGTTCCCCTCTCTGGGTCTCTGCTGTATGTGACACTATGACCTCTCTCTCCTCATACAACTACATCACCAGGTCCTCAGGTCACTGTCCTATCCTGGGTCTCATCCTACTTATCTAATCACTCTCTGTGTTCCCCTCTCTGGGTCTCTGCTGTATGTGATACTGTGACCTCTCTCTCCTCATACAGGCACTACATCCCCAGGTCCTCAAGTCACTGTCCTATCCTGTGTCTCATCCTACTTATCTAATCACTCTCTCAGTGTTCCCCTCTCTGGGTCTCTGCTGTATGTGACACTGTGACTGCTCTCTCCTCATACAGACACTACATCCCCAGGTCCTGTGGTCACTGTCGTATCCTGTGTCTCATCCTACTTATCTAATCGCTCTGTGTTCTCCTCTCTGGGTCTCTCTGCTGCATGTGACACTGTGACTGCTCTCTCCTCATACATACACTACATCCCCAGGTCCTCAGGTCACTGTCCTATCCTGTGTCTCATCCTACTTATCTAATCACTCTCAGTGTTCCCCTCTCTGGGTCTCTCTGCTGTATGTGACACTGTGACTGCTCTCTCTTCATACAGACACTACATCCCCAGGTCCTCAGGTCACTGTCCTATCCTGGGTCTCATCCTACTTATCTAATCACTCTCTCAGTGTTCCCCTCTCTGGGTCTCTCTGCTGTATGTGACACTGTGACCTCTCTCTCCTCATACAGACACTACATCCCCAGGTCCTCAGGTCACTGTCCTATCCTGGGTATCATCCTACTTATCTAATCACTCTCTGTGTTCCCCTCTCTGGGTCTCTGCTGTATGTGACACTGTGACCTCTCTCTCCTCATACAGACACTACATCCCCAGGTCCTCAGGTCACTGTCCTATCCTGTGTCTCATCCTACTTATCTAATCACTCTCAGTGTTCCCCTCTCTGGGTCTCTGCTGTATGTGACACTGTGACTGCTCTCTCCTCATACAGACATTACATCCCCAGGTCCTCAAGTCACTGTCCTATCCTGTGTCTCATCCTACTTATCTAATCACTCTCTCAGTGTTCCCCTCTCTGGGTCTCTTCTGTATGTGACACTGTGACTGCTCTCTCCTCATACAGACACTACATCCCCAGGTCCTCATGTCACTGTCCTATCCTGTGTCTCATCCTACTTATCTAATCACTCTCAGTGTTCCCCTCTCTGAGTGTCTGCTGTATGTGACACTGTGACCGCTCTCTCCTCATACAGACACTACATCCCCAGGTCCTCAGGTCACTGTCCTATCCTGTGTCTCATCCTACTTATCTAATCACTCTCAGTGTTCCCCTCTCTGGGTCTCTGCTGTATGTGACACTGTGACTGCTCTCTCCTCATACATACACTACATCCCCAGGTCCTCAGGTCACTGTCCTATCCTGTGTCTCATCCTACTTATCTAATCACTCTCTCTGTGTTCCCCTCTCTGGGTCTCTGCTGTATGTGACACTGTGACTGCTCTCTCTTCATACAGACACTACATCCCCAGGTCCTCAGGTCACTGTCCTATCCTGTGTCTCATCCTACTTATCTAATCACTCTCTCAGTGTTCCCCTCTCTGGGTCTCTGCTGTATGTGACACTGTGACTGCTCTCTCCTCATACAGACATTACATCCCCAGGTCCTCAGGTCACTGTCCTATCCTGTGTCTCATCCTACTTATCTAATCACTCTCTCAGTGTTCCCCTCTCTGGGTCTCTTCTGTATGTGACACTGTGACTGCTCTCTCCTCATACAGACACTACATCCCCAGGTCCTCAGGTCACTGTCCTATCCTGTGTCTCATCCTACTTATCTAATCACTCTCTGTGTTCCCCTCTCTGGGTCTCTGCTGTATGTGACACTGTGACTGCTCTCTCCTCATACAGACATTACATCCCCAGGTCCTCAGGTCACTGTCCTATCCTGGGTCTCATCCTACTTATCTAATCACTCTCTGTGTTCCACTCTCTGGGTCTCTGCTGTATGTGACACTGTGACTGCTCTCTCCTCATACAGACATTACATCCCCAGGTCCTCAGGTCACTGTCCTATCCTGTGTCTCATCCTACTTATCTAATCACTCTCTCAGTGTTCCCCTCTCTGGGTCTCTTCTGTATGTGACACTGTGACTGCTCTCTCCTCATACAGACACTACATCCCCAGGTCCTCAGGTCACTGTCCTATCCTGTGTCTCATCCTACTTATCTAATCACTCTCTGTGTTCCACTCTCTGGGTCTCTGCTGTATGTGACACTGTGACCTCTCTCTCCTCATACAGACACTACATCCCCAGGTCCTCAGGTCACTCTCCTATCCTGTGTCTCATCCTACTTATCTAATCACTCGCTCAGTGTTCCCCTCTCTGGGTCTCTGCTGTATGTGACACTGTGACTGCTCTCTCCTCATACAGACACTACGTCGCCAGGTCGTCAGGTCACTGTCCTATCCTGTGTCTCATCCTACTTATCTAATCACTCTCAGTGTTCCCCTCTCTGGGTCTCTGCTGTATGTGACACTGTGACCGCTCTCTCCTCATACAGACACTACATCCCCAGGTCCTCAGGTCACTGTCCTATCCTGTGTCTCATCCTACTTATCTAATCACTCTCAGTGTTCCCCTCTCTGGGTCTCTGCTGCATGTGCCACTGTGACTGCTCTCTCCTCATACAGACACTACATCCCCAGGTCCTCAGGTCACTGTCCTATCCTGTGTCTCATCCTACTTATCTAATCACTCTGTGTTCCCCTCTCTGGGTCTCTGCTGTATGTGACACTGTGACCTCTCTCTCCTCATACAGACACTACATCCCCAGGTCCTAAGGTCACTGTCCTATCCTGTGTCTCATCCTACTTATCTAATCACTCTCTCAGTGTTCCCCTCTCTGGGTCTCTGCTGTATGTGACACTGTGACCTCTCTCTCCTCATACAACTACATCACCAGGTCCTCAGGTCACTGTCCTATCCTGGGTCTCATCCTACTTATCTAATCACTCTCTGTGTTCCCCTCTCTGGGTCTCTGCTGTATGTGATACTGTGACCTCTCTCTCCTCATACAGGCACTACATCCCCAGGTCCTCAGGTCACTGTCCTATCCTGTGTCTCATCCTACTTATCTAATCACTCTCTCAGTGTTCCCCTCTCTGGGTCTCTGCTGTATGTGACACTGTGACCGCTCTCTCCTCATACAGACACTACATCCCCAGGTCCTCAGGTCACTGTCCTATCCTGTGTCTCATCCTACTTATCTAATCACTCTCAGTGTTCCCCTCTCTGGGTCTCTCTGCTGTATGTGACACTGTGACTGCTCTCTTCTCATACAGACACTACATCCCCTGGTCCTCAGGTCACTGTCCTATCCTGTGTCTCATCCTACTTATCTAATCATTCTCTGTGTTCCCCTCTCTGGGTCTCTGCTGTATGTGACACTGTGACTGCTCTCTCCTCATACAGACACTACATCCCCAGGTCCTCAGGTCACTGTCCTATCCTGTGTCTCATCCTACTTATCTAATCACTCTCAGTGTTCCCCTCTCTGGGTCTCTGCTGTATGTGACACTGTGACCTCTCTCTCCTCATACAGACACTACATCCCCAAGTCCTCAGGTCACTGTCCTATCCTGTGTCTCATCCTACTTATCTAATCACTCTCTCAGTGTTCCCCTCTCTGGGTCTCTGCTGTATGTGACACTGTGACTGCTCTCTCCTCATACAGACACTACATCCCCAGGTCCTCTGGTCACTGTCCTATCCTGTGTCTCATCCTACTTATCTAATCACTCTCAGTGTTCCCCTCTCTGGGTCTCTCTGCTGTATGTGACACTGTGACCGCTCTCTCCTCATACAGACACTACATCCCCAGGTCCTCAGGTCACTGTCCTATCCTGGGTCTCATCCTACTTATCTAATCACTCTCAGTGTTCCCCTCTCTGGGTCTCTCTGCTGTATGTGACACTGTGACCTCTCTCTCCTCATACAGACACTACATCCCCAGGTCCTCAGGTCACTGTCCTATCCTGGGTATCATCCTACTTATCTAATCACTCTCTGTGTTCCCCTCTCTGGGTCTCTGCTGTATGTGACACTGTGACCTCTCTCTCCTCATACAGACACTACATCCCCAGGTCCTCAGGTCACTGTCCTATCCTGTGTCTCATCCTACTTATCTAATCACTCTCAGTGTTCCCCTCTCTGGGTCTCTGCTGTATGTGACACTGTGACTGCTCTCTCCTCATACAGACATTACATCCCCAGGTCCTCAGGTCACTGTCCTATCCTGTGTCTCATCCTACTTATCTAATCACTCTCTCAGTGTTCCCCTCTCTGGGTCTCTTCTGTATGTGACACTGTGACTGCTCTCTTCTCATACAGACACTACATCCCCAGGTCCTCAGGTCACTGTCCTATCCTGTGTCTCATCCTACTTATCTAATCACTCTCAGTGTTCCCCTCTCTGGGTGTCTGCTGTATGTGACACTGTGACCGCTCTCTCCTCATACAGACACTACATCCCCAGGTCCTCAGGTCACTGTCCTATCCTGTGTCTCATCCTACTTATCTAATCACTCTCAGTGTTCCCCTCTCTGGGTCTCTGCTGTATGTGACACTGTGACTGCTCTCTCCTCATACATACACTACATCCCCAGGTCCTCAGGTCACTGTCCTATCCTGTTTCTCATCCTACTTATCTAATCACTGTGTTCTCCTCTCTGGGTCTATCTGCTGCATGTGACACTGTGACTGCTCTCTCCTCATACATACACTACATCCCCAGGTCCTCAGGTCACTGTCCTATCCTGTGTCTCATCCTACTTATCTAATCACTCTCTCAGTGTTCCCCTCTCTGGGTCTCTTCTGTATGTGACACTGTGACTGCTCTCTCCTCATACAGACACTACATCCCCAGGTCCTCAGGTCACTGTCCTATCCTGTGTCTCATCCTACTTATCTAATCACTCTCTGTGTTCCACTCTCTGGGTCTCTGCTGTATGTGACACTGTGACCTCTCTCTCCTCATACAGACACTACATCCCCAGGTCCTCAGGTCACTCTCCTATCCTGTGTCTCATCCTACTTATCTAATCACTCGCTCAGTGTTCCCCTCTCTGGGTCTCTGCTGTATGTGACACTGTGACTGCTCTCTCCTCATACAGACACTACGTCGCCAAGTCGTCAGGTCACTGTCCTATCCTGTGTCTCATCCTACTTATCTAATCACTCTCAGTGTTCCCCTCTCTGGGTCTCTGCTGTATGTGACACTGTGACCGCTCTCTCCTCATACAGACACTACATCCCCAGGTCCTCAGGTCACTGTCCTATTCTGTGTCTCATCCTACTTATCTAATCACTCTCAGTGTTCCCCTCTCTGGGTCTCTGCTGCATGTGACACTGTGACCTCTCTCTCCTCATACAGACACTACATCCCCAGGTCCTAAGGTCACTGTCCTATCCTGTGTCTCATCCTACTTATCTAATCACTCTCTCAGTGTTCCCCTCTCTGGGTCTCTGCTGTATGTGACACTGTGACCTCTCTCTCCTCATACAACTACATCACCAGGTCCTCAGGTCACTGTCCTATCCTGGGTCTCATCCTACTTATCTAATCACTCTCTGTGTTCCCCTCTCTGGGTCTCTGCTGTATGTGATACTGTGACCTCTCTCTCCTCATACAGGCACTACATCCCCAGGTCCTCAGGTCACTGTCCTATCCTGTGTCTCATCCTACTTATCTAATCACTCTCTCAGTGTTCCCCTCTCTGGGTCTCTGCTGTATGTGACACTGTGACCGCTCTCTCCTCATACAGACACTACATCCCCAGGTCCTCAGGTCACTGTCCTATCCTGTGTCTCATCCTACTTATCTAATCACTCTCAGTGTTCCCCTCTCTGGGTCTCTCTGCTGTATGTGACACTGTGACTGCTCTCTTCTCATACAGACACTACATCCCCTGGTCCTCAGGTCACTGTCCTATCCTGTGTCTCATCCTACTTATCTAATCATTCTCTGTGTTCCCCTCTCTGGGTCTCTGCTGTATGTGACACTGTGACTGCTCTCTCCTCATACAGACACTACATCCCCAGGTCCTCAGGTCACTGTCCTATCCTGTGTCTCATCCTACTTATCTAATCACTCTCAGTGTTCCCCTCTCTGGGTCTCTGCTGTATGTGACACTGTGACCTCTCTCTCCTCATACAGACACTACATCCCCAAGTCCTCAGGTCACTGTCCTATCCTGTGTCTCATCCTACTTATCTAATCACTCTCTCAGTGTTCCCCTCTCTGGCTCTCTGCTGTATGTGACACTGTGACTGCTCTCTCCTCATACAGACACTACATCCCCAGGTCCTCTGGTCACTGTCCTATCCTGTGTCTCATCCTACTTATCTAATCACTCTCAGTGTTCCCCTCTCTGGGTCTCTCTGCTGTATGTGACACTGTGACCGCTCTCTCCTCATACAGACACTACATCCCCAGGTCCTCAGGTCACTGTCCTATCCTGGGTCTCATCCTACTTATCTAATCACTCTCAGTGTTCCCCTCTCTGGGTCTCTCTGCTGTATGTGACACTGTGACCTCTCTCTCCTCATACAGACACTACATCCCCAGGTCCTCAGGTCACTGTCCTATCCTGGGTATCATCCTACTTATCTAATCACTCTCTGTGTTCCCCTCTCTGGGTCTCTGCTGTATGTGACACTGTGACCTCTCTCTCCTCATACAGACACTACATCCCCAGGTCCTCAGGTCACTGTCCTATCCTGTGTCTCATCCTACTTATCTAATCACTCTCAGTGTTCCCCTCTCTGGGTCTCTGCTGTATGTGACACTGTGACTGCTCTCTCCTCATACAGACATTACATCCCCAGGTCCTCAGGTCACTGTCCTATCCTGTGTCTCATCCTACTTATCTAATCACTCTCTCAGTGTTCCCCTCTCTGGGTCTCTTCTGTATGTGACACTGTGACTGCTCTCTCCTCATACAGACACTACATCCCCAGGTCCTCAGGTCACTGTCCTATCCTGTGTCTCATCCTACTTATCTAATCACTCTCAGTGTTCCCCTCTCTGGGTGTCTGCTGTATGTGACACTGTGACCGCTCTCTCCTCATACAGACACTACATCCCCAGGTCCTCAGGTCACTGTCCTATCCTGTGTCTCATCCTACTTATCTAATCACTCTCAGTGTTCCCCTCTCTGGGTCTCTGCTGTATGTGACACTGTGACTGCTCTCTCCTCATACATACACTACATCCCCAGGTCCTCAGGTCACTGTCCTATCCTGTTTCTCATCCTACTTATCTAATCACTGTGTTCTCCTCTCTGGGTCTATCTGCTGCATGTGACACTGTGACTGCTCTCTCCTCATACATACACTACATCCCCAGGTCCTCAGGTCACTGTCCTATCCTGTGTCTCATCCTACTTATCTAATCACTCCCTCAGTGTTCCCCTCTCTGGGTCTCTGCTGTATGTGACACTGTGAGTGCTCTCTCCTCATACAGAGACACTACATCCCCAGGTCCTCAGGTCACTGTCCTATCCTGTGTCTCGTCCTACTTATCTAATCACTCTCTGTGTTCCCCTCTCTGGGTCTCTGCTGTATGTGACACTGTGACCGCTCTCTCCTCATATAGACACTACACCCCCAGGTCCTCAGGTCACTGTCCTATCCTGTGTCTCATCCTACTTATCTAATCACTCTGTGTTCCCCTCTCTGGGTCTCTCTGCTGTATGTGACACTGTGACCTCTCTCTCCTCATACAGACACTACATCCCCAGGTCCTCAGGTCACTGTCCTATCCTGTTTCTCATCCTAATTATCTAATCACTCTCTCTGTGTTCCCCTCTCTGGGTCTCTGCTGTATGTGACACTGTGACTGCTCTCTCTTCATACAGACTCTACATCCCCAGGTCCTCAGGTCACTGTCCTATCCTGGGTCTCATCCTACTTATCTAATCACTCTCTCAGTGTTCCCCTCTCTGGGTCTCTCTGCTGTATGTGACACTGTGACCTCTCTCTCCTCATACAGACACTACATCCCCATGTCCTCAGGTCACTGTCTTATCCTGTGTCTCATCCTACTTATCTAATCACTCTCTGTGTTCCCCACTCTGTGTCTCTGCTGTATGTGACACTGTGACTGCTCTCTCCTCATACAGACACTACATCCCCAGGTCCTCTGGTCACTGTCCTATCCTGGGTCTCATCCTACTTATCTAATCACTCTCTGTGTTCCACTCTCTGGGTCTCTGCTGTATGTGACACTGTGACCTCTCTCTCCTCATACAGACACTACATCCCCAGGTCCTCAGGTCACTGTCCTATCCTGTGTCTCATCCTACTTATCTAATCACTCTCAGTGTTCCCCTCTCTGGGTCTCTGCTGTATGTGACACTGTGACTGCTCTCTCCTCATACATACACTACATCCCCAGGTCCTCAGGTCACTGTCCTATCCTGTTTCTCATCCTACTTATCTAATCACTGTGTTCTCCTCTCTGGGTCTATCTGCTGCATGTGACACTGTGACTGCTCTCTCCTCATACATACACTACATCCCCAGGTCCTCAGGTCACTGTCCTATCCTGTGTCTCATCCTACTTATCTAATCACTCCCTCAGTGTTCCCCTCTCTGGGTCTCTGCTGTATGTGACACTGTGAGTGCTCTCTCCTCATACAGAGACACTACATCCCCAGGTCCTCAGGTCACTGTCCTATCCTGTGTCTCGTCCTACTTATCTAATCACTCTCTGTGTTCCCCTCTCTGGGTCTCTGCTGTATGTGACACTGTGACCGCTCTCTCCTCATATAGACACTACACCCCCAGGTCCTCAGGTCACTGTCCTATCCTGTGTCTCATCCTACTTATCTAATCACTCTGTGTTCCCCTCTCTGGGTCTCTGCTGTATGTGACACTGTGACCTCTCTCTCCTCATACAGACACTACATCCCCAGGTCCTCAGGTCACTGTCCTATCCTGTTTCTCATCCTACTTATCTAATCACTCTCTCTGTGTTCCCCTCTCTGGGTCTCTGCTGTATGTGACACTGTGACTGCTCTCTCTTCATACAGACTCTACATCCCCAGGTCCTCAGGTCACTGTCCTATCCTGGGTCTCATCCTACTTATCTAATCACTCTCTCAGTGTTCCCCTCTCTGGGTCTCTCTGCTGTATGTGACACTGTGACCTCTCTCTCCTCATACAGACACTACATCCCCATGTCCTCAGGTCACTGTCTTATCCTGTGTCTCATCCTACTTATCTAATCACTCTCTGTGTTCCCCACTCTGTGTCTCTGCTGTATGTGACACTGTGACTGCTCTCTCCTCATACAGACACTACATCCCCAGGTCCTCTGGTCACTGTCCTATCCTGGGTCTCATCCTACTTATCTAATCACTCTCTGTGTTCCACTCTCTGGGTCTCTGCTGTATGTGACACTGTGACCTCTCTCTCCTCATACAGACACTACATCCCCAGGTCCTCAGGTCACTGTCCTATCCTGTGTCTCATCCTACTTATCTAATCACTCCCTCAGTGTTCCCCTCTCTGGGTCTCTGCTGTATGTGACACTGTGAGTGCTCTCTCCTCATACAGAGACACTACATCCCCAGGTCCTCAGGTCACTGTCCTATCCTGTGTCTCGTCCTACTTATCTAATCACTCTCTGTGTTCCCCTCTCTGGGTCTCTGCTGTATGTGACACTGTGACCGCTCTCTCCTCATATAGACACTACACCCCCAGGTCCTCAGGTCACTGTCCTATCCTGTGTCTCATCCTACTTATCTAATCACTCTGTGTTCCCCTCTCTGGGTCTCTGCTGTATGTGACACTGTGACCTCTCTCTCCTCATACAGACACTACATCCCCAGGTCCTCAGGTCACTGTCCTATCCTGTTTCTCATCCTACTTATCTAATCACTCTCTCTGTGTTCCCCTCTCTGGGTCTCTGCTGTATGTGACACTGTGACTGCTCTCTCTTCATACAGACTCTACATCCCCAGGTCCTCAGGTCACTGTCCTATCCTGGGTCTCATCCTACTTATCTAATCACTCTCTCAGTGTTCCCCTCTCTGGGTCTCTCTGCTGTATGTGACACTGTGACCTCTCTCTCCTCATACAGACACTACATCCCCATGTCCTCAGGTCACTGTCTTATCCTGTGTCTCATCCTACTTATCTAATCACTCTCTGTGTTCCCCACTCTGTGTCTCTGCTGTATGTGACACTGTGACTGCTCTCTCCTCATACAGACACTACATCCCCAGGTCCTCTGGTCACTGTCCTATCCTGGGTCTCATCCTACTTATCTAATCACTCTCTGTTTTCCACTCTCTGGGTCTCTGCTGTATGTGACACTGTGACCTCTCTCTCCTCATACAGACACTACATCCCCAGGTCCTCAGGTCACTCTCCTATCCTGTGTCTCATCCTACTTATCTAATCACTCGCTCAGTGTTCCCCTCTCTGGGTCTCTGCTGTATGTGACACTGTGACTGCTCTCTCCTCATACAGACACTACATCCCCAGGTTCTCAGGTCACTGTCTTATCCTGTGTCTCATCCTACTTATCTAATCACTCTCTCAGTGTTCCCCACTCTGGGTCTCTGCTGTATGTGACACTGTGACTGCTCTCTCCTCATACAGACACTACATCCCCAGGTCCTCTGGTCACTGTCCTATCCTGGGTCTCATCCTACTTATCTAATCCCTCTCTGTGTTCCACTCTCTGGGTCTCTGCTGTATGTGACACTGTGACTGCTCTCTCCTCATACAGACACTACATCCCCAGGTCCTCAGGTCACTGTCCTATCCTGTGTCTCATCCTACTTATTTAATCACTCTCAGTGTTCCCCTCTCTGGGTCTCTGCTGTATGTGACACTGTGACCGCTCTCTCCTCATACATACACTACATCCCCAGGTCCTCGGGTCACTGTCCTATCCTGTGTCTCATCCTACTTATCTAATCACTCTTTCTGTGTTCCCCTCTCTGGGTCTCTGCTGTATGTGACACTGTGACTGCACTCTCCTCATTCAGACACTACATCCCCAGGTCCTCAGGTCACTGTCCTATCCTGTGTTTCATCCTACTTATCTAATCACTCTCTCAGTGTTCCCCTCTCTGGGTCTCTGCTGCATGTGACACTGTGACTGCTCTCTCCTCATACAGACACTACATCCCCAGGTCCTCAGGTCACTGTCCTATCCTGTGTTTCATCCTACTTATCTAATCACTCTCTCAGTGTTCCCCTCTCTGGGTCTCTGCTGTATGTGACACTGTGACCTCTCTCTCCTCATACAGACACTACATCCCCAGGTCCTCAGGTCACTGTCCTACCCTGCGTCTCATCCTACTTATCTAATCACTCTCTGTGTTCCCCTCTCTGGGTCTCTGCTGTATGTGACACTGTGACTGCTCTCTCTTCATACAGACACTACATCCCCAGGTCCTCAGGTCACTGTCCTATCCTGGGTCTCATCCTACTTATCTAATCACTCTCTCAGTGTTCCCCTCTCTGGGTCTCTCTGCTGTATGTGACACTGTGACCTCTCTCTCCTCATACAGACACTACATCCCCAGGTCCTCAGGTCACTGTCCTATCCTGGGTCTCATCCTACTTATCTAATCACTCTCTGTGTTCCCCTCTCTGGGTCTCTGCTGTATGTGACACTGTGACCTCTCTCTCCTCATACAGACACTACATCCCCAGGTCCTCAGGTCACTGTCCTATCCTGGGTCTCATCCTACTTATCTAATCACTCTCTCCGTGTTCCCCTCTCTGGGTCTCTGTTGTATGTGACACTGTGACTGCTCTCTCCTCATACAGACACTACATCCCCAGGTCCTCAGGTCACTGTCCTATCCTGTGTCTTATCCTACTTATCTAATCACTCTCAGTGTTCCCCTCTCTGGGTCTCTGCTGTATGTGACACTGTGACCGCTCTCTCCTCATATAGACACTACATCCCCAGGTCCTCAGGTCACTGTCCTATCCTGTGTCTCATCCTACTTATCTAATCACTCTCAGTGTTCCCCTCTCTGGGTCTCTGCTGTATGTGACACTGTGACTGCTCTCTCCTCATACAGACATTACATCCCCAGGTCCTCAGGTCACTGTCCTATCCTGTGTCTCATCCTACTTATCTAATCACTCTCAGTGTTCCCCTCTCTGGGTGTCTGCTGTATGTGACACTGTGACCGCTCTCTCCTCATACAGACACTACATCCCCAGGTCCTCAGGTCACTGTCCTATCCTGTGTCTCATCCTACTTATCTAATCACTCTCAGTGTTCCCCTCTCTGGGTCTCTGCTGTATGTGACACTGTGACTGCTCTCTCCTCATACATACACTACATCCCCAGGTCCTCTGGTCACTGTCCTATCCTGTGTCTCATCCTATTTATCTAATCACTCTCTCTGTGTTCCCCTCTCTGGGTCTCTGCTGTATGTGACACTGTGACTACTCTCTCCTCATTCACACACTACATCCCCAGGTCCTCAGGTCACTGTCCTATCCTGTGTCTCATCCTACTTATCTAATCACTCTCTCAGTGTTCCCCTCTCTGGGTCTCTGCTGTATGTGACACTGTGACTGCTCTCTCCTCATACAGACACTACATCCCCAGGTCCTCTGGTCACTGTCCTATCCTGTGTCTCATCCTACTTATCTAATCACTCTCTCTGTGTTCCCCTCTCTGGGTCTCTGCTGTATGTGACACTGTGACCTCTCTCTCCTCATACAGACACTACATCCCCAGGTCCTCAGGTCACTGTCCTATCCTGTGTCTCATCCTACTTATCTAATCACTCTCTCAGTGTTCCCCTCTCTGGGTCTCTGCTGTATGTAACACTGTGACCTCTCTCTCCTCATACAGACACTACATCCCCAGGTCCTCAGGTCACTATCCTATCCTGGGTCTCATCCTACTTATCTAATCACTCTCTGTGTTCCCCTCTCTGGGTCTCTGCTGTATGTGACACTGTGACCTCTCTCTCCTCATACAGACACTACATCCCCAGGTCCTCAGGTCACTCTCCTATCCTGTGTCTCATCCTACTTATCTAATCACTCTCTGTGTTCCCATCTCTGGGTCTCTGCTGTATGTGACACTGTGACTGCTCTCTCCTCATACAGACACTACATCCCCAGGTCCTCAGGTCACTGTCCTATCCTGTGTCTCATCCTACTTATCTAATCACTCCCTGTGTTCCCCTCTCTGGGTCTCTGCTGTATGTGACACTGTGACTGCTCTCTCCTCATACAGACACTACATCCCCTGGTCCTCAGGTCACTGTCCTATCCTGTGTATCATCCTACTTATCTAATCACTCTCTCAGTGTTCCCCTCTCTGGGTCTCTGCTGTATGTGACACTGTGACTGCTCTCTCCTCATACAGACACTACATCCCCAGGTCCTCAGGTCACTGTCCTATCCTGTGTCTCATCCTACTTATCTAATCACTCTCTGTGTTCTCCTCTCTGGGTCTCTGCTGTATGTGACACTGTGTCTGCTCTCTCCTCATACAGACACTACATCCCCAGGTCCTCAGGTCACTGTCCTATCCTGTGTCTCATCCTACTTATCTAATCACTCTCTCAGTGTTCCCCTCTCTGGGTCTCTCTGCTGTATGTGACCCTGTGACTGCTCTCTCCTCATACAGACACTACTTCCCCAGGTCCTCAGGTCACTGTACTATCCTGGGTCTGATCCTACTTATCTAATCACTCTCTGTGTTCCCTTCTCTGGGTCTCTCTGCTGTATGTGACACTGTGACCGCTCTCTCCTCATACAGACACTACATCCCCAGGTCCTCAGGTCACTGTCCTATCCTGTGTCTCATCCTACTTATCTAGTCACTCTCAGTGTTCCCCTCTCTGGGTCTCTCTGCTGTATGTGACACTGTGACTGCTCTCTTCTCATACAGACACTACATCCTCAGGTCCTCAGGTCACTGTCCTATCCTGTGTCTCATCCTACTTATCTACTCACTCTCTGTGTTCCCCTCTCTGGGTCTCTGCTGTATGTGACACTGTGACTGCTCTCTCCTCATACAGACACTACATCCCCAGGTCCTCAGGTCACTGTACTATCCTGTGTCTCATCCTACTTATCTAGTCACTCTCAGTGTTCCCCTCTCTGGGTCTCTCTGCTGTATGTGACACTGTGACTGCTCTCTTCTCATACAGACACTACATCCCCAGGTCCTCAGGTCACTGTCCTATCCTGTGTCTCATCCTACTTATCTAATCACTCTCTGTGTTCCCCTCTCTGGGTCTCTGCTGTATGTGACACTGTGACCGCTCTCTCCTCATTTAGACACTACATCCCCAGGTCCTCAGGTCACTGTCCTATCTTGTGTCTCATCCTACTTATCTAATCACTCTGTGTTCTCCTCTCTGGGTCTCTCTGCTGCATGTGACACTGTGTCTGCTCTCTCCTCATACATACACTACATCCCCAGGTCCTCAGGTCACTGTCCAATCCTGTGTCTCATCCTACTTATCTAATCACTCCCTCAGTGTTCCCCTCTCTGGGTATCTGCTGTATGTGACACTGTGAGTGCTCTCTCCTCATACAGACACTACATCCCCAGGTCCTCAGGTCACTGTCCTATCCTGTGTCTCATCCTACTTATCTAATCACTCTCTGTGTTCCCCTCTCTGGGTCTCTGCTGTATGTGACACTGTGACCTCTCTCTCCTCATACAGACACTACATCCCCAGGTCCTCTGGTCACTGTCCTATCCTGTGTATCATCCTACTTATCTAATCACTCTGTGTTCCCCTCTCTGGGTCTCTGCTGTATGTGACACTGTGACTGCTCTCTCCTCATACAGACACTACATCCCCAGGTCCTCAGGTCACTGTCCTATCCTGTGTCTCATCATACTTATCTAATCACTCTCTGTGTTCCCCTCTCTGGGTCTCTGCTGTATGTGACATTGTGACCGTTCTCTCCTCATACAGACACTACATCCCCAGGTCCTCAGGTCACTGTCCTATCCTGTGTCTCATCCTACTTATCTAATCACTCTCAGTATTCCCCTCTCTGGATCTCTGCTGTATGTGACACTGTGACTGCTCTCTCCTCATACAGACACTACATCCCCAGGTCCTCAGGTTACTGTCCTATCCTGTGTCTCATCCTACTTATCTAATCACTCTCAGTGTTCCCCTCTCTGGGTCTCTGCTGTATGTGACACTGTGACTGCTCTCTCCTCATACAGACACTACATCCCCAGGTCCTCAGGTCACTGTCCTATCCTGTGTCTCATCCTACTTATCTAATCACTCTCTCTGTGTTCCCCTCTCTGGGTCTCTGCTGTATGTGACACTGTGACTGCTCTCTCCTCATACAGACACTACATCCCCAGGTCCTCAGGTCACTGTCCTATCCTGTGTCTCATTCTACTTATCTAATCACTCTCTCTGTGTTCCCCTCTCTGGGTCTCTGCTGTATGTGACACTGTGACTGCTCTCTCCTCATACAGACACTACATCCCCAGGTCCTCAGGTCACTGTCCTATCCTGTGTCTCATTCTACTTATCTAATCACTCTCTCAGTGTTCCCCTCTCTGGGTCTCTCTGCTGTATGTGACACTGTGACTGCTCTCTCCTCATACAGACATTACATCCCCAGGTCCTCAGGTCACTGTCCTATCCTGTGTATCATCCTACTTATCTAATCACTCTCTCAGTGTTCCCCTCTCTGGGTCTCTGCTGTATGTGACACTGTGACCGCTCTCTCCTCATACAGACACTACATCCCCAGGTCCTCAGGTCACTGTCCTATCCTGTGTCTCATCCTACTTATCTAATCACTCTCTCAGTGTTCCCCTCTCTGGGTCTATCTGCTGTATGTGACACTGTGACTGCTCTCTCCTCATACAGACACTACATCCCCAGGTCCTCAGGTCACTGTCCTATCCTGTGTCTCATCCAACTTATCTAATCACTCTCTCAGTGTTCCCCTCTCTGTGTCTCTCTGCTGTATGTGACACTGTGACTGCTCTCTCCTCATACAGACACTACATCCCCAGGTCCTCATGTCACTGTCCTATCCTCGGTCTCATCCTACTTATCTAATTACTCTCTCAGTGTTCCCCTCTCTGGGTCTCTGCTGTATGTGACACTGTGACCACTCTCTCCTCATGCAGACACTACATCCCTAGGTACTCAGGTCACTGTCCTATCCTGTGTCTCATCCTACTTATCTAATCACTCTCTCAGTGTCACCCTCTCTTGGTCTCTGCTGTATGTGACACTGTGACTGCTCTCTCCTCATACAGACACTATATCCCCAGGTCCTCAGGTCACTGTTCTATCCTGTGTCTCATCCTACTTATCTAATCACTCTCTGTGTTCCCATCTCTGGGTCTCTGCTGTATGTGACACTGTGACTGCTCTCTCCTCATACAGACACTACATCCCCAGGTCCTCAGGTCACTGTCCTATCCTTTGTCTCATCCAACTTATCTAATTACTCTCTGTGTTCCCCTCTCTGGTTCTCTGCTGTATGTGACACTGTGACTGCTCTCTCCTCATACAGACACTACATCCCCTGGTCCTCAGGTCACTGTCCTATCCTGTGTCTCACCTAATTATCTAATCACTCTCTGTGTTCCCCTCTCTGGGTCTCTGCTGTATGTGACACTGTGACTACTCTCTCCTCATACAGACACTACATCCCCAGGTCCTCAGGTCACTGTCCTATCCTGTGTCTCATCCGACTTACCTAATCACTCTCTCAGTGTTCCCCTCTCTGGGTCTCTCTGCTGTATGTGACACTGTGACCGCTCTCTCCTCATACAGACATTACATCCCCAGGTCCTCAGGTCACTGTCCTATCCTGTGTCTCATTCTACTTATCTAATCACTCTCTGTGTTCCCCTCTCTGGGTCTCTGCTGTATGTGACACTGTGACTGCACTCTCCTCATACAGACACTACACCCCCAGGTCCTCAGGTCACTGTCCTATCCTATGTCTCATCCTAATTATCTAACCACTCTCTCAGTGTTCCCCTCTCTGGGTCTCTCTGCTGTATGTGACACTGTGACCGCTCTCTCCTCATACAGACATTACATCCCCAGGTCCTCAGGTCACTGTCCCATCCTGTGTCTCATCCTACTTATCTAATCACTCTCAGTGTTCCCCTCTCTGGGTCTCTGCTGTATGTGACACTGTGACCGCTCTCTCCTCATACAGACATTACATCCCCAGGTCCTCAGGTCACTGTCCTATCCTGTGTCTCATCCTACTTATCTAATCACTCTCTGTGTTCTCCTCTCTGGGTCTCTGCTGTATGTGACACTGTGAGTGCTCTCTCCTCATACAGACACTACATCCCCAGGTCCTCAGGTCACTGTCCTATCCTGTGTCTCATCCTACTTATCTAATCACTCTCTGTGTTCCCCTCTCTGGGTCTCTCTGCTGTATGTGACACTGTGACTGCTCTCTCCTCATACAGATACTACATCCCCAGGTCCTCAGGTCACTGTCCTATCCTTTGTCTCATCCTACTTATCTAATCACTCTCTGTGTTCCCCTCTCTGGGTCTCTCTGCTGTATGTGACACTGTGACTGCTCTCTCCTCATACAGACACTATATCCCCAGGTCCTTAGGTCACTGTCCTAACCTGTGTCTCATCCTACTTATCTAATCACTCTCTGTGTTCCCCTCTCTGGTTCTCTCTGCTGTATGTGACACTGTGACTGCTCTCTCCTCATACAGACACTACATCCCCAGGTCCTCAGGTCACTGTCCTATCCTGTGTATCATCCTTCTTATCTAATCACTCTCTGTGTTCCCCTCTCTGGTTCTCTCTGCTGTATGTGACACTGTGACTGCTCTCTCCTCATACAGACACTACATCCCCAGGTCCTCAGGTCACTGTCCTATCCTGTGTCTCATCCTACTTATCTAATCACTCTCTGTGTTTTCCTCTCTGGGTCTCTGCTGTATGTGACACTGTGACTGCTCTCTCCTCATACAGACACTACATCCCCAGGTCCTCAGGTCACTGTCCTATCCTGTGTCTCATCCTACTTATCTAATCAGTCTCTCAGTGTTCCCCTCTCTGGGTCTCTGCTGTATGTGACACTGTGACTGCTCTCTCCTCATACAGACACTACATCCCCAGGTCCTCAGGTCACTGTCCTATCCTGTGTCATATACTACTTATCAAATCACTCTCTGTGTTCCCCTCTCTGGGTCTCTCTGCTGTATGTGACATTGTGACCTCTCTCTCCTCATACAGTCACTACATCCCCAGGTCCTCAGGTCACTGTCCTATCCTGTGTCTCATCCTACTTATCTAATCACTCTCTGTGTTCCCCTCTCTGGGTCTCTGCTGTATGGGACACTGTGACCACTCTCTTCTCATACATACACTACATCCCCAGGTCCTCAGGTCACTGTCCTATCCTGTGTCTCATCCTACTTATCTAATCACTCTCTGTGTTCCCCTCTCTGGGTCTCTGCTGTATGTGACACTGTGACTGCTCTCTCCTCATACAGACATTACATCCCCAGGTCCTCAGGGCACTGTCCTATCCTGTGTCTCATCCTACTTATCTAATCACTCTCTCTGTGTTCCCCTCTCTGGGTCTCTGCTGTATGTGACACTGTGACTGCTCTCTCCTCATACAGACATTACATCCCCAGGTCCTCAGGGCACTGTCCTATCCTGTGTCTCATCCTACTTATCTAATCACTCTCTCAGTGTCACCCTCTCTTGGTCTCTGCTGTATGTGACACTGTGACTGCTCTCTCCTCATACAGACACTATATCCCCAGGTCCTCAGGTCACTGTTCTATCCTGTGTCTCATCCTACTTATCTAATCACTCTCTGTGTTCCCATCTCTGGGTCTCTGCTGTATGTGACACTGTGACTGCTCTCTCCTCATACAGACACTACATCCCCAGGTCCTCAGGTCACTGTCCTATCCTTTGTCTCATCCAACTTATCTAATTACTCTCTGTGTTCCCCTCTCTGGTTCTCTGCTGTATGTGACACTGTGACTGCTCTCTCCTCATACAGACACTACATCCCCTGGTCCTCAGGTCACTGTCCTATCCTGTGTCTCACCTAATTATCTAATCACTCTCTGTGTTCCCCTCTCTGGGTCTCTGCTGTATGTGACACTGTGACTACTCTCTCCTCATACAGACACTACATCCCCAGGTCCTCAGGTCACTGTCCTATCCTGTGTCTCATACTACTTATCTAATCACTCTCTCAGTGTTCCCCTCTCTGGGTCTCTGCTGTATGTGACACTGTGACTGCTCTCTCCTCATACAGACACTACATCCCCAGGTCCTCAGGTCACTGTCCAATCCTGTGTCTCATCCGACTTACCTAATCACTCTCTCAGTGTTCCCCTCTCTGGGTCTCTCTGCTGTATGTGACACTGTGACCGCTCTCTCCTCATACAGACATTACATCCCCAGGTCCTCAGGTCACTGTCCTATCCTGTGTCTCATTCTACTTATCTAATCACTCTCTGTGTTCCCCTCTCTGGGTCTCTGCTGTATGTGACACTGTGACTGCACTCTCCTCATACAGACACTACACCCCCAGGTCCTCAGGTCACTGTCCTATCCTGTGTCTCATCCTAATTATCTAACCACTCTCTCAGTGTTCCCCTCTCTGGGTCTCTCTGCTGTATGTGACACTGTGACCGCTCTCTCCTCATACAGACATTACATCCCCAGGTCCTCAGGTCACTGTCCCATCCTGTGTCTCATCCTACTTATCTAATCACTCTCAGTGTTCCCCTCTCTGGGTCTCTGCTGTATGTGACACTGTGACCGCTCTCTCCTCATACAGACATTACATCCCCAGGTCCTCAGGTCACTGTCCTATCCTGTGTCTCATCCTACTTATCTAATCACTCTCTGTGTTCTCCTCTCTGGGTCTCTGCTGTATGTGACACTGTGAGTGCTCTCTCCTCATACAGACACTACATCCCCAGGTCCTCAGGTCACTGTCCTATCCTGTGTCTCATCCTACTTATCTAATCACTCTCTGTGTTCCCCTCTCTGGGTCTCTCTGCTGTATGTGACACTGTGACTGCTCTCTCCTCATACAGATACTACATCCCCTGGTCCTCAGGTCACTGTCCTATCCTTTGTCTCATCCTACTTATCTAATCACTCTCTGTGTTCCCCTCTCTGGGTCTCTCTGCTGTATGTGACACTGTGACTGCTCTCTCCTCATACAGACACTATATCCCCAGGTCCTTAGGTCACTGTCCTAACCTGTGTCTCATCCTACTTATCTAATCACTCTCTGTGTTCCCCTCTCTGGTTCTCTCTGCTGTATGTGACACTGTGACTGCTCTCTCCTCATACAGACACTACATCCCCAGGTCCTCAGGTCACTGTCCTATCCTGTGTATCATCCTTCTTATCTAATCACTCTCTGTGTTCCCCTCTCTGGTTCTCTCTGCTGTATGTGACACTGTGACTGCTCTCTCCTCATACAGACACTACATCCCCAGGTCCTCAGGTCACTGTCCTATCCTGTGTCTCATCCTACTTATCTAATCACTCTCTGTGTTTTCCTCTCTGGGTCTCTGCTGTATGTGACACTGTGACTGCTCTCTCCTCATACAGACACTACATCCCCAGGTCCTCAGGTCACTGTCCTATCCTGTGTCTCATCCTACTTATCTAATCAGTCTCTCAGTGTTCCCCTCTCTGGGTCTCTGCTGTATGTGACACTGTGACTGCTCTCTCCTCATACAGACACTACATCCCCAGGTCCTCAGGTCACTGTCCTATCCTGTGTCATATACTACTTATCAAATCACTCTCTGTGTTCCCCTCTCTGGGTCTCTCTGCTGTATGTGACATTGTGACCTCTCTCTCCTCATACAGTCACTACATCCCCAGGTCCTCAGGTCACTGTCCTATCCTGTGTCTCATCCTACTTATCTAATCACTCTCTGTGTTCCCCTCTCTGGGTCTCTGCTGTATGGGACACTGTGACCACTCTCTTCTCATACATACACTACATCCCCAGGTCCTCAGGTCACTGTCCTATCCTGTGTCTCATCCTACTTATCTAATCACTCTCTGTGTTCCCCTCTCTGGGTCTCTGCTGTATGTGACACTGTGACTGCTCTCTCCTCATACAGACATTACATCCCCAGGTCCTCAGGGCACTGTCCTATCCTGTGTCTCATCCTACTTATCTAATCACTCTCTCAGTGTTCCCCTCTCTGGGTCTCTTCTGTAGGTGACACTGTGACTGCTCTCTCCTCATACAGACACTACATCCCCAGGTCCTCAGGTCACTGTCCTATCCTGTGTCTCATCCTACTTATCTAATCACTCTCAGTGTTCCCCTCTCTGGGTCTCTCTGCTGTATGTGACACTGTGACTGCTCTCTCCTCATATAGACACTACATCCCCAGGTCCTCAGGTCACTGTCCTATCTTGTGTCTCATCCTACTTATCTAATCACTCTGTATTATCCTCTCTGGGTCTCTCTGCTGCATGTGACACTGTGACTGCTCTCTCCTCATACATACACTACATCCCCAGGTCCTCAGGTCACTGTCCAATCCTGTGTCTCATCCTACTTATCTAATCACTCCCTCAGTGTTCCCCTCTCTGGGTATCTGCTGTATGTGACACTGTGAGTGCTCTCTCCTCATACAGACACTACATCCCCAGGTCCTCAGGTCACTGTCCTATCCTGTGTCTCATCCTACTTATCTAATCACTCTCTGTGTTCCCCTCTCTGGGTCTCTGCTGTATGTGACACTGTGACCTCTCTCTCCTCATACAGACACTACATCCCCAGGTCCTCTGGTCACTGTCCTATCCTGTGTATCATCCTACTTATCTAATCACTCTGTGTTCCCCTCTCTGGGTCTCTGCTGTATGTGACACTGTGACCGCTCTCTCCTCATATAGACACTACACCCCCAGGTCCTCAGGTCACTGTCCTATCCTGTGTCTCATCCTACTTATCTAATCACTCTCAGTGTTCCCCTCTCTAGGTCTCTGCTGTATGTGACACTGTGACCGCTCTCTCCTCATATAGACACTACACCCCCAGGTCCTCAGGTCACTGTCCTATCCTGTGTCTCATCCTACTTATCTAATCACTCTCTGTGTTCCCCTCTCTGGGTCTCTGCTGTATGTGACACTGTGACCACTCTCTCCTCATACAGACACTACATCCCCAGGTCCTCAGGTCACTGTCCTGTCCTGTGTCTCATCCTACTTATCTTATCACTCTCTCTGTGTTCCCCTCTCTGGGTCTCTGCAGTATGTGACACTGTGACTGCTCTCTCTTCATATAGACACTACATCCCAAGGTCCTCAGGTCACTGTCCTATCCTGGGTCTCATCCTACTTATCTAATCACTCTCTCAGTGTTCCCCTCTCTGGGTCTCTCTGCTGTATGTGACACTGTGACCTCTCTCTCCTCATACAGACACTACATCCCCATGTCCTCAGGTCACTGTCCTATCCTGTGTCTCATCCTACTTATCTAATCACTCTCTCAGTGTTCCCCTCTCTGGGTCTCTGCTGTATGTGACACTGTGACTGCTCTCTCCTCATACAGACATTACATCCCCAGGTCCTCTGGTCACTGTCCTATCCTGGGACTCATCCTACTTATCTAATCACTCGCTCAGTGTTCCCCTCTCTGGGTCTCTGCTGTTTGTGACACTGTGAGTGCTCTCTCCTCATACATACACTACATACCCAGGTCCTCAGGTCACTGTCCTATCCTGTGTCTCATCCTACTTATCTAATCACTCTCTGTGTTCCCCTCTCTGGGTCTCTGCTGTATGTGACACTGTGACTGCTCTCTCCTCATACATACACTACATCCCCAGGTCCTCAGGTCACTGTCCTATCCTGTGTCTCATCCTACTTATCTAATCACTCTCTGTGTTCCCCTCTCTGGGTCTCTGCTGTATGGGACACTGTGACTGCTCTCTACTCATACAGACACTATATCCCCAGGTCCTTAGGTCACTGTCCTAACCTGTGTCTCATCCTACTTATCTAATCACTCTCTGTGTTCCCCTCTCTGGTTCTCTCTGCTGTATGTGACACTGTGACTGCTCTCTCCTCATACAGACACTACATCCCCAGGTCCTCAGGTCACTGTCCTATCCTGTGTATCATCCTTCTTATCTAATCACTCTCTGTGTTCCCCTCTCTGGTTCTCTCTGCTGTATGTGACACTGTGACTGCTCTCTCCTCATACAGACACTACATCCCCAGGTCCTCAGGTCACTGTCCTATCCTGTGTCTCATCCTACTTATCTAATCACTCTCTGTGTTTTCCTCTCTGGGTCTCTGCTGTATGTGACACTGTGACTGCTCTCTCCTCATACAGACACTACATCCCCAGGTCCTCAGGTCACTGTCCTATCCTGTGTCTCATCCTACTTATCTAATCACTCTCTCAGTGTTCCCCTCTCTGGGTCTCTGTTGTATGTGACACTGTGACTGCTCTCTCCTCATACAGACACTACATCCCCAGGTCCTCAGGTCACTGTCCTATCCTGTGTCATATACTACTTATCAAATCACTCTCTGTGTTCCCCTCTCTGGGTCTCTCTGTTGTATGTGACACTGTGACCTCTCTCTCCTCATACAGTCACTACATCCCCAGGTCCTCAGGTCACTGTCCTATCCTGTGTCTCATCCTACTTATCTAATCACTCTCTGTGTTCCCCTCTCTGGGTCTCTGCCGTATGGGACACTGTGACCACTCTCTCCTCATACATACACTACATCCCCAGGTCCTCAGGTCACTGTCCTATCCTGTGTCTCATCCTACTTATCTAATCACTCTCTGTGTTCCCCTCTCTGGGTCTCTGCTGTATGTGACACTGTGACTGCTCTCTCCTCATACAGACATTACATCCCCAGGTCCTCAGGGCACTGTCCTATCCTGTGTCTCATCCTACTTATCTAATCACTCTCTCAGTGTTCCCCTCTCTGGGTCTCTTCTGTAGGTGACACTGTGACTGCTCTCTCCTCATACAGACACTACATCCCCACGTCCTCAGGTCACTGTCCTATCCTGTGTCTCATCCTACTTATCTAATCACTCTCAGTGTTCCCCTCTCTGGGTCTCTCTGCTGTATGTGACACTGTGACTGCTCTCTTCTCATACAGACACTACATCCCCAGGTCCTCAGGTCACTGTCCTTTCCTGTGTCTCATCCTACTTATCTAATCACTCTCTGTGTTCCCCTCTCTGGGTCTCTGCTGTATGTGACACTGTGACCGCTCTCTCCTCATATAGACACTACATCCCCAGGTCCTCAGGTCACTGTCCTATCTTGTGTCTCATCCTACTTATCTAATCACTCTGTATTCTCCTCTCTGGGTCTCTCTGCTGCATGTGACACTGTGACTGCTCTCTCCTCATACATACACTACATCCCCAGGTCCTCAGGTCACTGTCCAATCCTGTGTCTCATCCTACTTATCTAATCACTCCCTCAGTGTTCCCCTCTCTGGGTATCTGCTGTATGTGACACTGTGAGTGCTCTCTCCTCATACAGACACTACATCCCCAGGTCCTCAGGTCACTGTCCTATCCTGTGTCTCATCCTACTTATCTAATCACTCTCTGTGTTCCCCTCTCTGGGTCTCTGCTGTATGTGACACTGTGACCTCTCTCTCCTCATACAGACACTACATCCCCAGGTCCTCTGGTCACTGTCCTATCCTGTGTATCATCCTACTTATCTAATCACTCTGTGTTCCCCTCTCTGGGTCTCTGCTGTATGTGACACTGTGACCGCTCTCTCCTCATATAGACACTACACCCCCAGGTCCTCAGGTCACTGTCCTATCCTGTGTCTCATCCTACTTATCTAATCACTCTCAGTGTTCCCCTCTCTAGGTCTCTGCTGTATGTGACACTGTGACCGCTCTCTCCTCATATAGACACTACACCCCCAGGTCCTCAGGTCACTGTCCTATCCTGTGTCTCATCCTACTTATCTAATCACTCTCTGTGTTCCCCTCTCTGGGTCTCTGCTGTATGTGACACTGTGACCACTCTCTCCTCATACAGACACTACATCCCCAGGTCCTCAGGACACTGTCCTATCCTGGGTCTCATCCTACTTATCTAATCACTCTCTCAGTGTTCCCCTCTCTGGGTCTCTCTGCTGTATGTGACACTGAGACCTCTCTCTCCTCATACAGACACTACATCCCCATGTCCTCAGGTCACTGTCCTATCCTGTGTCTCATCCTACTTATCTAATCACTCTCTCAGTGTTCCCCTCTCTGGGTCTCTGCTGTATGTGACACTGTGACTGCTCTCTCCTCATACAGACATTACATCCCCAGGTCCTCTGGTCACTGTCCTATCCTGGGACTCATCCTACTTATCTAATCACTCTCTGTGTTCCCCTCTCTGGGTCTCTGCTGTATGTGACACTGTGACCTCTCTCTCCTCATACAGACACTACATCCCCAGGTCCTCAGGTCACTCTCCTATCCTGTGTCTCATCCTACTTATCGAATCACTCGCTCAGTGTTCCCCTCTCTGGGTCTCTGCTGTTTGTGACACTGTGAGTGCTCTCTCCTCATACATACACTACATACCCAGGTCCTCAGGTCACTGTCCTATCCTGTGTCTCATCCTACTTATCTAATCACTCTCTGTGTTCCCCTCTCTGGGTCTCTGTTCTATGTGACACTGTGACTGCTCTCTCCTCATACAGACATTACATCCCCAGGTCCTCAGGTCACTGTCCTATCCTGTGTCTCATCCTACTTATCTAATCACTCTCTGTGTTCTCCTCTCTGGGTCTCTGCTGTATGTGATACTGTGACCGCTCTCTCCTCATACAGACACTACATCCCCAGGTCCTCAGGTCACTGTCCTATCCTGTGTCTCATCCTACTTATCTAATCACTCTCTGTGTTCCCCTCTCTGGGTCTCTGCTGTATGGGACACTGTGACCACTCTCTCCTCATACATACACTACATCCCCAGGTCCTCAGGTCACTGTCCTATCCTGGGTCTCATCCTACTTATCTAATCACTCTCTGTGTTCCCCTCTCTGGGTCTCTGCTGTATGTGACACTGTGACTGCTCTCTCCTCATACAGACGTTACATCCCCAGGTCCTCAGGGCACTGTCCTATCCTGTGTCTCATCCTACTTATCTAATCACTCTCTCAGTGTTCCCCTTTCTGGGTCTCTTCTGTATGTGACACTGTGAGTGCTCTCTCCTCATACAGACACTACATCCCCAGGTCCTCAGGTCACTGTCCTATCCTGTGTCTCATCCTACTTATCTAATCACTCTCTGTGTTCCCCTCTCTGGGTCTCTGCTGTATGTGACACTGTGACCGCTCTCTCCTCATATAGACACTACATCCCCAGGTCCTCAGGTCACTGTCCTATCTTGTGTCTCATCCTACTTATCTAATCACTCTGTATTCTCCTCTCTGGGTCTCTCTGCTGCATGTGACACTGTGACTGCTCTCTCCTCATACATACACTACATCCCCAGGTCCTCAGGTCACTGTCCAATCCTGTGTCTCATCCTACTTATCTAATCACTCCCTCAGTGTTCCCCTCTCTGGGTATCTGCTGTATGTGACACTGTGAGTGCTCTCTCCTCATACAGACACTACATCCCCAGGTCCTCAGGTCACTGTCCTATCCTGTGTCTCATCCTACTTATCTAATCACTCTCTGTGTTCCCCTCTCTGGGTCTCTGCTGTATGTGACACTGTGACCTCTCTCTCCTCATACAGACACTACATCCCCAGGTCCTCTGGTCACTGTCCTATCCTGTGTATCATCCTACTTATCTAATCACTCTGTGTTCCCCTCTCTGGGTCTCTGCTGTATGTGACACTGTGACCGCTCTCTCCTCATATAGACACTACACCCCCAGGTCCTCAGGTCACTGTCCTATCCTGTGTCTCATCCTACTTATCTAATCACTCTCAGTGTTCCCCTTTCTAGGTCTCTGCTGTATGTGACACTGTGACCGCTCTCTCCTCATATAGACACTACACCCCCAGGTCCTCAGGTCACTGTCCTACCCTGTGTCTCATCCTACTTATCTAATCACTCTCTGTGTTCCCCTCTGTGGGTCTCTGCTGTATGTGACACTGTGACCACTCTCTCCTCATACAGACACTACATCCCCAGGTCCTCAGGTCACTGTCCTGTCCTGTGTCTCATCCTACTTATCTTATCACTCTCTCTGTGTTCCCCTCTCTGGGTCTCTGCTGTATGTGACACTGTGACTGCTCTCTCTTCATACAGACACTACATCCCAAGGTCCTCAGGTCACTGTCCTATCCTGGGTCTCATCCTACTTATCTAATCACTCTCTCAGTGTTCCCCTCTCTGGGTCTCTCTGCTGTATGTGACACTGTGACCTCTCTCTCCTCATACAGACACTACATCCCCATGTCCTCAGGTCACTGTCCTATCCTGTACCTCATCCTACTTATCTAATCACTCTCTCTGTGTTCCCCTCTCTGGGTCTCTGCTGTATGTGACACTGTGACTGCTCTCTCCTCATACAGACATTACATCCCCAGGTCCTCTGGTCACTGTCCTGTCCTGGGTCTCATCCTACTTATCTAATCACTCTCTGTGTTCCCCTCTTTGGGTCTCTCTGCTGTATGTGACACTGTGACTGCTCTCTCCTCATACAGACACTATATCCCCAGGTCCTTAGGTCACTGTCCTAACCTGTGTCTCATCCTACTTATCTAATCACTCTCTGTGTTCCCCTCTCTGGTTCTCTCTGCTGTATGTGACACTGTGACTGCTCTCTCCTCATACAGACACTACATCCCCAGGTCCTCAGGTCACTGTCCTATCCTGTGTATCATCCTTCTTATCTAATCACTCTCTGTGTTCCCCTCTCTGGTTCTCTCTGCTGTATGTGACACTGTGACTGCTCTCTCCTCATACAGACACTACATCCCCAGGTCCTCAGGTCACTGTCCTATCCTGTGTCTCATCCTACTTATCTAATCACTCTGTATGTTTTCCTCTCTGGGTCTCTGCTGTATGTGACACTGTGACTGCTCTCTCCTCATACAGACAGTACATCCCCAGGTCCTCAGGTCACTGTCCTATCCTGTGTCTCATCCTACTTATCTAATCACTCTCTCAGTGTTCCCCTCTCTGGGTCTCTGCTGTATGTGACACTGTGACTGCTCTCTCCTCATACAGACACTACATCCCCAGGTCCTCAGGTCACTGTCCTATCCTGTGTCATATACTACTTATCAAATCACTCTCTGTGTTCCCCTCTCTGGGTCTCTCTGCTGTATGTGACACTGTGACCTCTCTCTCCTCATACAGTCACTACATCCCCAGGTCCTCAGGTCACTGTCCTATCCTGTGTCTCATCCTACTTATCTAATCACTCTCTGTGTTCCCCTCTCTGGGTCTCTGCTGTATGTGACACTGTGACTGCTCTCTCCTCATACAGACATTACATCCCCAGGTCCTCAGGGCACTGTCCTATCCTGTGTCTCATCCTACTTATCTAATCACTCTCTCAGTGTTCCCCTCTCTGGGTCTCTTCTGTAGGTGACACTGTGACTGCTCTCTCCTCATACAGACACTACATCCCCAGGTCCTCAGGTCACTGTCCTATCCTGTGTCTCATCCTACTTATCTAATCACTCTCAGTGTTCCCCTCTCTGGGTCTCTCTGCTGTATGTGACACTGTGACTGCTCTCTTCTCATACAGACACTACATCCCCAGGTCCTGAGGTCACTGTCCTATCCTGTGTCTCATCCTACTTATCTAATCACTCTCAGTGTTCCCCTCTCTGGGTCTCTGCTGTATGTGACACTGTGACCGCTCTCTCCTCATATAGACACTACATCCCCAGGTCCTCAGGTCACTGTCCTATCTTGTGTCTCATCCTACTTATCTAATCACTCTGTATTCTCCTCTCTGGGTCTCTCTGCTGCATGTGACACTGTGACTGCTCTCTCCTCATACATACACTACATCCCCAGGTCCTCAGGTCACTGTCCAATCCTGTGTCTCATCCTACTTATCTAATCACTCCCTCAGTGTTCCCCTCTCTGGGTATCTGCTGTATGTGACACTGTGAGTGCTCTCTCCTCATACAGACACTACATCCCCAGGTCCTCAGGTCACTGTCCTATCCTGTGTCTCATCCTACTTATCTAATCACTCTCTGTGTTCCCCTCTCTGGGTCTCTGCTGTATGTGACACTGCGACCTCTCTCTCCTCATACAGCCACTACATCCCCAGGTTCTCTGGTCACTGTCCTATCCTGTGTATCATCCTACTTATCTAATCACTCTGTGTTCCCCTCTCTGGGTCTCTGCTGTATGTGACACTGTGACCGCTCTCTCCTCATATAGACACTACACCCCCAGGTCCTCAGGTCACTGTCCTATCCTGTGTCTCATCCTACTTATCTAATCACTCTCAGTGTTCCCCTCTCTAGGTCTCTGCTGTATGTGACACTGTGACCGCTCTCTCCTCATATAGACACTACACCCCCAGGTCCTCAGGTCACTGTCCTATCCTGTGTCTCATCCTACTTATCTAATCACTCTCTGTGTTCCCCTCTCTGGGTCTCTGCTGTATGTGACACTGTGACCACTCTCTCCTCATACAGACACTACATCCCCAGGTCCTCAGGTCACTGTACTGTCCTGTGTCTCATCCTACTTATCTTATCACTCTCTCTGTGTTCCCCTCTCTGGGTCTCTGCTGTATGTGACACTGTGACTGCTCTCTCTTCATACAGACACTACATCCCAAGGTCCTCAGGTCACTGTCCTATCCTGGGTCTCATCCTACTTATCTAATCACTCTCTCAGTGTTCCCCTCTCTGGGTCTCTCTGCTGTATGTGACACTGTGACCTCTCTCTCCTCATACAGACACTACATCCCCATGTCCTCAGGTCACTGTCCTATCCTGTGTCTCATCCTACTTATCTAATCACTCTCTCAGTGTTCCCCTCTCTGGGTCTCTGCTGTATGTGACACTGTGACTGCTCTCTCCTCATACAGACATTACATCCCCAGGTCCTCTGGTCACTGTCCTATCCTGGGACTCATCCTACTTATCTAATCACTCTCTGTGTTCCCCTCTCTGGGTCTCTGCTGTATGTGACACTGTGACCTCTCTCTCCTCATACAGACACTACATCCCCAGGTCCTCTGGTCACTCTCCTATCCTGTGTCTCATCCTACTTATCTAATCACTCGCTCAGTGTTCCCCTCTCTGGGTCTCTGCTGTTTGTGACACTGTGAGTGCTCTCTCCTCATACATACACTACATACCCAGGTCCTCAGGTCACTGTCCTATCCTGTGTCTCATCCTACTTATCTAATCACTCTCTGTGTTCCCCTCTCTGGGTCTCTGCTGTATGTGACACTGTGACTGCTCTCTCCTCATATAGACATTACATCCCCAGGTCCTCAGGTCACTGTCCTATCCTGTGTCTCATCCTACTTATCTAATCACTCTCTGTGTTCTCCTCTCTGGGTCTCTGCTGTATGTGATACTGTGACCGCTCTCTCCTCATACAGACACTACATCCCCAGGTCCTCAGGTCACTGTCCTATCCTGTGTCTCATCCTACTTATCTAATCACTCTCTGTGTTCCCCTCTCTGGGTCTCTGCTGTATGTGACACTGTGACCACTCTCTCCTCATACATACACTACATCCCCATGTCCTCAGGTCACTGTCCTATCCTGGGTCTCATCCTACTTATCTAATCACTCTCTGTGTTCCCCTCTCTGGGTCTCTGCTGTATGTGACACTGTGACTGCTCTCTCCTCATACAGACATTACATCCCCAGGTCCTCAGGGCACTGTCCTATCCTGTGTCTCATCCTACTTATCTAATCACTCTCTCAGTGTTCCCCTCTCTGGGTCTCTTCTGTATGTGACACTGTGACTGCTTTCTTCTCATACAGACACTACATCCCCAGGTCACTGTCCTATCCTGTGTCTCATCCTACTTATCTAATCACTCTCTGTGTTCCCCTCTCTGGGTCTCTGCTGTATGTGACACTGTGACCGCTCTCTCCTCATACAGACACTACATCCCCAGGTCCTCAGGTCACTGTCCTATCTTGTGTCTCATCCTACTTATCTAATCACTCTGTATTCTCCTCTCTGGGTCTCTCTGCTGCATGTGACACTGTGACTGCTCTCTCCTCATACATACACTACATCCCCAGGTCCTCAGGTCACTGTCCTATCCTGTGTCTCATCCTACTTATCTAATCACTCCCTCAGTGTTCCCCTCTCTGGGTATCTGCTGTATGTGACACTGTGAGTGCTCTCTCCTCATACAGACACTACATCCCCAGGTCCTCAGGTCACTGTCCTATCCTGTGTCTCATCCTACTTATCTAATCACTCTCTGTGTTCCCCTCTCTGGGTCTCTGCTGTATGTGACACTGTGACCTCTCTCTCCTCATACAGACACTACATCCCCAGGTCCTCTGGTCACTGTCCTATCCTGTGTATCATCCTACTTATCTAATCACTCTGTGTTCCCCTCTCTGGGTCTCTGCTGTATGTGACACTGTGACCGCTCTCTCATCATATAGACACTACACCCCCAGGTCCTCAGGTCACTGTCCTATCCTGTGTCTCATCCTACTTATCTAATCACTCTCAGTGTTCCCCTCTCTAGGTCTCTGCTGTATGTGACACTGTGACCGCTCTCTCCTCATATAGACACTACACCCCCAGGTCCTCAGTCACTGTCCTATCCTGTGTCTCATCCTACTTATCTATTCACTCTCTGTGTTCCCCTCTCTGGGTCTCTGCTGTATGTGACACTGTGACCACTCTCTCCTCATACAGACACTACATCCCCAGGTCCTCAGGTCACTGTCCTGTCCTGTGTCTCATCCTACTTATCTTATCACTCTCTCTGTGTTCCCCTCTCTGGGTCTCTGCTGTATGTGACACTGTGACTGCTCTCTCTTCATACAGACACTACATCCCAAGGTCCTCAGGTCACTGTCCTATCCTGGGTCTCATCCTACTTATCTAATCACTCTCTCTGTGTTCCCCTCTCTGGGTCTCTCTGCTGTATGTGACACTGTGACCTCTCTCTCCTCATACAGACACTACATCCCCATGTCCTCAGGTCACTGTCCTATCCTGTGTCTCATCCTACTTATCTAATCACTCTCTCTGTGTTCCCCTCTCTGGGTCTCTGCTGTATGTGACACTGTGACTGCTCTCTCCTCATACAGACATTACATCCCCAGGTCCTCTGGTCACTGTCCTATCCTGGGTCTCATCCTACTTATCTAATCACTCTCTGTGTTCCCCTCTCTGGGTCTCTGCTGTATGTGACACTGTGACCTCTCTCTCCTCATACAGACACTACATCCCCAGGTCCTCAGGTCACTCTCCTATCCTGTGTCTCATCCTACTTATCTAATCACTCGCTCAGTGTTCCCCTCTCTGGGTCTCTGCTGTATGTGACACTGTGACTGCTCTCTCCTCATACAGACACTACATCCCCAGGTCCTCAGGTCACTGTCCTATCCTGTGTCTCATCCTACTTATCTAATCACTCTCAGTGTTCCCCTCTCTGGGTCTCTGCTGTATGTGACACTGTGACCGTTCTTTCCTCATACAGACACTACATCCCCAGGTCCTCAGGTCACTGTCCTATCTTGTGTCTCATCCTACTTATCTAATCACTCTGTGTTCTCCTCTCTGGGTCTCTCTGCTGCATGTGATACTGTGACTGCTCTCTCCTGATACATACACTACATCCCTAGGTCCTCAGGTCACTGTCCAATCCTGTGTCTCATCCTACTTATCTAATCACTCCCTCAGTGTTCCCCTCTCTGGGTCTCTGCTGTATGTGACACTGTGACTGCTCTCCCCTCATACAGACACTACATCCCCAGGTCCTCAGGTCACTGTCCTATCCTGTGTCTCATCCTACTTATCTAATCACTCTCTCTGTGTTCCCCTCTCTGGGTCTCTCTGCTGTATGTGACACTGGGACTGCTCTCTTCTCATACAGACACTACATCCCCAGGTCCTCAGGTCACTGTCCTATCCTGTGTCTCATCCTACTTACCTAATCACTCTCTCAGTGTTCCACTCTCTGGGTCTCTCTGCTGTATGTGACACTGTGACTGCTCTCTCCTCATACAGACACTACATCCCCAGGTCCTCAGGTCACTGTCCTATCCTGTGTCTCCTCCTACTTATCTAATCACTCTCAGTGTTCCCCTCTCTGGGTCTCTGCTGTATGTGACACTGTGACTGCTCTCTCCTCATACAGACACTACATCCCCAGGTCCTCAGGTCACTGTCCTATCCTGTGTCTCATCCTACTTATCTAATCATTCTCTGTGTTCCCCTCTCTGGGTCTCTGCTGTATGTGACACTGTGACTGCTCTCTCCTCATACAGACACTACATCCCCAGGTCCTCAGGTCACTGTCCTATCCTGTGTCTCATCCTACTTATCTAATCACTCTGTGTTCTCCTCTCTGGGTCTCTCTGCTGCATGTGACACTGTGACTGCTCTCTCCTCATACATACACTACATCCCCAGGTCCTCAGGTCACTGTCCTATCCTGTGTCTCATCCTACTTATCTAATCACTCTCTCAGTGTTCCCCTCTCTGGGTCTCTGCTGTATGTGACACTGTGACCGCTCTCTCCTCATACAGACACTACATCCCCAGGTCCTCAGGTCACTGTCCTATCCTGTGTCTCATCCTACTTATCTAATCACTCTCTCATTGTTCCCCTCTCAGGGTCTCTGCTGTATGTGACACTGTGACTGCTCTCTCCTCATACAGACACTACATCCCCAGGTCCTCAGGTCACTCTCCTATCCTGTGTCTCATCCTACTTATCTAATCACTCTCAGTATTCCCCTCTCTGATCTCTGCTGTATGTGACACTGTGACTGCTCTCTCCTCATACAGACACTACATCCCCAGTCCTCAGGTTACTGTCCTATCCTGTGTCTCATCCTACTTATCTAATCACTCTCAGTGTTCCCCTCTCTGGGTCTCTGCTGTATGTGACACTGTGACTGCTCTCTCCTCATACAGACACTACATCCCCAGGTCCTCAGGTCACTGTCCTATCCTGTGTCTCCTCCTACTTATCTATTCACTCTCTGTGTTCCCCTCTCTGGGTCTCTCTGCTGTATGTGACACTGTGACCGCTCTCTCCTCATACATACACTACATCCCCAGGTCCTCAGGTCACTGTCCTATCCTGTGTCTCATCCTACTTATCTAATGACTCTCTGTGTTCCCCTCTCTGGGTCTCTGCTGTATGTGACACTGTGACCGCTCTCTCCTCATACAGACACTACTTCCCCAGGTCCTCAGGTCACTGTCCTATCCTGTGTCTCATCCTACTTATCTAATCACTCTCTGTGTTCCCCTCTCTGGGTCTCTGCTGTATGTGACACTGTGACTGCTCTCTCCTCATACAGACACTACATCCCCAGGTCCTCAGGTCACTGTCCTATCCTGTGTCTCATCATACTTATCTAATCACTCTCTGTGTTCCCCTCTCTGGGTCTCTGCTGTATGTGACACTGTGACCGTTCTCTCCTCATACAGACACTACATCCCCAGGTCCTCAGGTCACTGTCCTATCCTGTGTCTCATCCTACTTATCTAATCACTCTCTCAGTTTTCCCCTCTCTGGGTCTCTGCTGTATGTGACACTGTGACTGCTCTCTCCTCATACAGACACTACATCCCCAGGTCCTCAGGTCACTGTCCTATCCTGTGTCTCCTCCTACTTATCTATTCACTCTCTGTGTTCCCCTCTCTGGGTCTCTCTGCTGTATGTGACACTGTGACCGCTCTCTGCTCATACATACACTACATCCCCAGGTCCTCAGGTCACTGTCCTATCCTGTGTCTCATCCTACTTATCTAATCAATCTCGCAGTGTTCCCCTCTCTGGGTCTCTGCTGTATGTGACACTGTGACCTCTCTCCTCATACAGACACTATATCCCCAGGTCCTCAGGTCACTGACCTATCCTGTGTCTCATCCTACTTATCTAAGCACTCTCTCAGTGTTCCCCTCTCTGGGTCTCTCTGCTGTATGTGACACTGTGACTGCTCTCTCCTCATACAGACACTACATCCTCAGGTCACTGTCCTATCCTGTGTCTCATTCTACTTATCTAATCACTCTCTCAGTGTTCCCCTCTCTGGGTCTCTCTGCTGTGTGTGACACTGTGACTGCTCTCTCCTCATACAGACATTACATCCCCAGGTCCTCAGGTCACTGTCCTATCCTGTGTATCATCCTACTTATCTAATCACTCTCTCTGTGTTCCCCTCTCTGGGTCTCTGCTGTATGTGACACTGTGACTGCTCTCTCCTCATACAGACACTACATCCCCAGGTCCTCAGGTCACTGTCCTATCCTGTGTCGCATCCAACTTATCTAATCACTCTCTCAGTGTTCCCCTCTCTGGGTCTCTCTGCTGTATGTGACACTGTGACTGCTCTCTCCTCATACAGACACTACATCCCCAGGTCCTCATGTCACTGTCCTATCCTCGGTCTCATCCTACTTATCTAATTACTCTCTCAGTGTTCCCCTCTCTGGGTCTCTGCTGTATGTGACACTGTGACCACTCTCTCCTCATACAGACACTACATCCCTAGGTACTCAGGTCACTGTCCTATACTGTGTCTCATCCTACTTATCTAATCACTCTCTCAGTGTCACCCTCTCTTGGTCTCTGCTGTATGTGACACTGTGACTGCTCTCTCCTCATACAGACACTATATCCCCAGGTCCTCAGGTCACTGTTCTATCCTGTGTCTCATCCTACTTATCTAATCACTCTCTGTGTTCCCATCTCTGGGTCTCTGCTGTATGTGACACTGTGACTGCTCTCTCCTCATACAGACACTACATCCCCAGGTCCTCAGGTCACTGTCCTATCCTGTGTCTCATCCAACTTATCTAATTACTCTCTGTGTTCCCCTCTCTGGTTCTCTGCTGTATGTGACACTGTGACTGCTCTCTCCTCATACAGACACTACATCCCCAGGTCCTCAGGTCACTGTCCTATCCTGTGTCTCATCCTACTTATCTAATCACTCTCTGTGTTCCCCTCTCTGGGTCTCTGCTGTATGTGACACTGTGACTACTCTCTCCTCATACAGACACTACATCCCCAGGTCCTCAGGTCACTGTCCTATCCTGTGTCTCATACTACTTATCTAATCACTCTCTCAGTGTTCCCCTCTCTGGGTCTCTGCTGTATGTGACACTCTGACTGCTCTCTCCTCATACAGACACTACATCCCCAGGTCCTCAGGTCACTGTCCTATCCTGTGTCTCATCCTACTTATCTAATCACTCTCTCAGTGTTCCCCTCTCTGGGTCTCTCTGCTGTATGTGACACTGTGACCGCTCTCTCCTCATACAGACATTACATCCCCAGGTCCTCAGGTCACTGTCCTATCCTGTGTCTCATCCTACTTATCTAATCACTCTCTGTGTTCCCCTCTCTGGGTCTCTGCTGTATGTGACACTGTGACTGTTCTCTCCTCATACAGACGCTACACCCCCAGGTCCTCAGGTCACTGTCCTATCCTGTGTCTCATCCTAATTATCTAACCACTCTCTCAGTGTTCCCCTCTCTGGGTCTCTCTGCTGTATGTGACACTGTGACCGCTCTCTCCTCATACAGACATTACATCCCCAGGTCCTCAGGTCACTGTCCTATCCTGTGTCTCATCCTACTTATCTAATCACTCTCAGTGTTCCCTTCTCTGGGTCTCTGCTGTATGTGACACTGTGACCGCTCTCTCCTCATACAGACACTACATCCCCAGGTCCTCATGTCACTGTCCTATCCTGTGTCTCATCCTACTTATCTAATCACTCTCTGTGTTCTCCTCTCTGGGTCTCTGCTGTATGTGACACTGTGACTGCTCTCTCCTCATACAGACACTACATCCCCAGGTCCTCAGGTCACTGTCCTATCCTGTGTCTCATCCTACTTATCTAATCACTCTCTCAGTGTTCCCCTCTCTGGGTCTCTGCTGTATGTGACACTGTGACTGCTCACTCCTCATACAGACACTACATCCCCAGGTCCTCAGGTCACTGTCCTATCCTGTGTCTCATACTACTTATCTAATCACTCTCTGTGTTCTCCTCTCTGGGTCTCTGCTGTATGTGATACTGTGACTGCTCTCTCCTCATACAGACATTACATCCCCAGGTCCTCAGGTCACTGTCCTATCCTGTGTCTCATCCTACTTATCTAATCACTCTCTGTGTTCTCCTCTCTGGGTCTCTGCTGTATGTGACACTGTGAGTGCTCTCTCCTCATACAGACACTACATCCCCAGGTCCTCCGGTCACTGTCCTATCCTGTGTCTCATCCTACTTATCTAATCACTCTCTGTGTTCCCCTCTCTGGGTCTCTCTGCTGTATGTGACACTGTGACTGCTCTCTCCTCATACAGATACTACATCCCCAGGTCCTCAGGTCACTGTCCTATCCTGTGTCTCATCCTACTTATCTAATCACTCTCTGTGTTCCCCTCTCTGGGTCTCTGCTGTATGTGACACTGTGACTGCTCTCTCCTCACACAGACATTACATCCCCAGGTGCTCAGGTCACTGTCCTATCCTGTGTCTCATCCTACTTATCTAATCACTCTCTGTGTTCCCCTCTCTGGGTCTCTGCTGTATGTGACACTGTGACTGCTCTCTCCTCATACAGACATTACATCCCCAGGTCCTCAGGTCACTGTCCTATCCTGTGTCTCATCCTACTTATCTAATCACTCTCTGTGTTCTCCTCTCTGGGTCTCTGCTGTATGTGATACTGTGACCGCTCTCTCCTCATACAGACACTACATCCCCAGGTCCTCAGGTCACTGTCCTATCCTGTGTCTCATCCTACTTATCTAATCACTCTCTGTGTTCCCCTCTCTGGGTCTCTGCTGTATGGGACACTGTGACTGCTCTCTCCTCATACAGACACTATATCCCCAGGTCCTTAGGTCACTGTCCTAACCTGTGTCTCATCCTACTTATCTAATCACTCTCTGTGTTCCCCTCTCTGGTTCTCTCTGCTGTATGTGACACTGTGACTGCTCTCTCCTCATACAGACACTACATCCCCAGGTCCTCAGGTCACTGTCCTATCCTGTGTATCATCCTTCTTATCTAATCACTCTCTGTGTTCCCCTCTCTGGTTCTCTCTGCTGTATGTGACACTGTGACTGCTCTCTCCTCATACAGACACTACATCCCCAGGTCCTCAGGTCACTGTCCTATCCTGTGTCTCATCCTACTTATCTAATCACTCTCTGTGTTTTCCTCTCTGGGTCTCTGCTGTATGTGACACTGTGACTGCTCTCTCCTCATACAGACACTACATCCCCAGGTCCTCAGGTCACTGTCCTATCCTGTGTCTCATCCTACTTATCTAATCACTCTCTCAGTGTTCCCCTCTCTGGGTCTCTGCTGTATGTGACACTGTGACCGCTCTCTCCTCATACAGACACTACATCCCCAGGTCCTCAGGTCACTGTCCTATCCTGTGTCATATACTACTTATCAAATCACTCTCTGTGTTCCCCTCTCTGGGTCTCTCTGTTGTATGTGACACTGTGACCTCTCTCTCCTCATACAGTCACTACATCCCCAGGTCCTCAGGTCACTGTCCTATCCTGTGTCTCATCCTACTTATCTAATCACTCTCTGTGTTCCCCTCTCTGGGTCTCTGCTGTATGGGACACTGTGACCACTCTCTCCTCATACATACACTACATCCCCAGGTCCTCAGGTCACTGTCCTATCCTGTGTCTCATCCTACTTATCTAATCACTCTCTGTGTTCCCCTCTCTGGGTCTCTGCTGTATGTGACACTGTGACTGCTCTCTCCTCATACAGACATTACATCCCCAGGTCCTCAGGGCACTGTCCTATCCTGTGTCTCATCCTACTTATCTAATCACTCTCTCAGTGTTCCCCTCTCTGGGTCTCTTCTGTAGGTGACACTGTGACTGCTCTCTCCTCATACAGACACTACATCCCCAGGTCCTCAGGTCACTGTCCTATCCTGTGTCTCATCCTACTTATCTAATCACTCTCAGTGTTCCCCTCTCTGGGTCTCTCTGCTGTATGTGACACTGTGACTGCTCTCTTCTCATACAGACACTACATCCCCAGGTCCTCAGGTCACTGTCCTTTCCTGTGTCTCATCCTACTTATCTAATCACTCTCTCTGTTCCCCTCTCTGGGTCTCTGCTGTATGTGACACTGTGACCGCTCTCTCCTCATATAGACACTACATCCCCAGGTCCTCAGGTCACTGTCCTATCTTGTGTCTCATCCTACTTATCTAATCACTCTGTATTCTCCTCTCTGGGTCTCTCTGCTGCATGTGACACTGTGACTGCTCTCTCCTCATACATACACTACATCCCCAGGTCCTCAGGTCACTGTCCAATCCTGTGTCTCATCCTACTTATCTAATCACTCCCTCAGTGTTCCCCTCTCTGGGTATCTGCTGTATGTGACACTGTGAGTGCTCTCTCCTCATACAGACACTACATCCCCAGGTCCTCAGGTCACTGTCCTATCCTGTGTCTCATCCTACTTATCTAATCACTCTCTGTGTTCCCCTCTCTGGGTCTCTGCTGTATGTGACACTGTGACCTCTCTCTCCTCATACAGACACTACATCCCCAGGTCCTCTGGTCACTGTCCTATCCTGTGTATCATCCTACTTATCTAATCACTCTGTGTTCCCCTCTCTGGGTCTCTGCTGTATGTGACACTGTGACCGCTCTCTCCTCATATAGACACTACACCCCCAGGTCCTCAGGTCACTGTCCTATCCTGTGTCTCATCCTACTTATCTAATCACTCTCAGTGTTCCCCTCTCTAGGTCTCTGCTGTATGTGACACTGTGACCGCTCTCTCCTCATATAGACACTACACCCCCAGGTCCTCAGGTCACTGTCCTATCCTGTGTCTCATCCTACTTATCTAATCACTCTCTGTGTTCCCCTCTCTGGGTCTCTGCTGTATGTGACACTGTGACCACTCTCTCCTCATACAGACACTACATCCCCAGGTCCTCAGGTCACTGTCCTGTCCTGTGTCTCATCCTACTTATCTTATCACTCTCTCTGTGTTCCCCTCTCTGGGTCTCTGCTGTATGTGACACTGTGACTGCTCTCTCTTCATACAGACACTACATCCCAAGGTCCTCAGGTCACTGTCCTATCCTGGGTCTCATCCTACTTATCTAATCACTCTCTCAGTGTTCCCCTCTCTGGGTCTCTCTGCTGTATGTGACACTGTGACCTCTCTCTCCTCATACAGACACTACATCCCCATGTCCTCAGGTCACTGTCCTATCCTGTGTCTCATCCTACTTATCTAATCACTCTCTCAGTGTTCCCCTCTCTGGGTCTCTGCTGTATGTGACACTGTGACTGCTCTCTCCTCATACAGACATTACATCCCCAGGTTCTCTGGTCACTGTCCTATCCTGGGACTCATCCTACTTATCTAATCACTCTCTGTGTTCCCCTCTCTGGGTCTCTGCTGTATGTGACACTGTGACCTCTCTCTCCTCATACAGACACTACATCCCCAGGTCCTCTGGTCACTCTCCTATCCTGTGTCTCATCCTACTTCTCTAATCACTCGCTCAGTGTTCCCCTCTCTGGGTCTCTGCTGTTTGTGACACTGTGAGTGCTTTCTCCTCATACATACACTACATACCCAGGTCCTCAGGTCACTGTCCTATCCTGTGTCTCATCCTACTTATCTAATCACTCTCTGTGTTCCCCTCTCTGGGTCTCTGTTGTATGTGACACTGTGACTGCTCTCTCCTCATACAGACATTACATCCCCAGGTCCTCAGGTCACTGTCCTATCCTGTGTCTCATCCTACTTATCTAATCACTCTCTGTGTTCTCCTCTCTGGGTCTCTGCTGTATGTGATACTGTGACCGCTCTCTCCTCATACAGACACTACATCCCCAGGTCCTCAGGTCACTGTTCTATCCTGTGTCTCATCCTACTTATCTAATCACTCTCTGTGTTCCCCTCTCTGGGTCTCTGCTGTATGGGACACTGTGACCACTCTCTCCTCATACATACACTACATCCCCAGGTCCTCAGGTCACTGTCCTATCCTGGGTCTCATCCTACTTATCTAATCACTCTCTGTGTTCCCCTCTCTGGGTCTCTGCTGTATGTGACACTGTGACTGCTCTCTCCTCATACAGACATTACATCCCCAGGTCCTCAGGGCACTGTCCTATCCTGTGTCTCATCCTACTTATCTAATCACTCTCTCAGTGTTCCCCTTTCTGGGTCTCTTCTGTATGTGACACTGTGACTGCTCTCTCCTCATACAGACACTACATCCCCAGGTCCTCAGGTCACTGTCCTATCCTGTGTCTCATCCTACTTATCTAATCACTCTCAGTGTTCCCCTCTCTGGGTCTCTCTGCTGTATGTGACACTGTGACTGCTCTCTTCTCATACAGACACTACATCCCCAGGTCCTCAGGTCACTGTCCTATCCTGTGTCTCATCCTACTTATCTAATCACTCTCTGTGTTCCCCTCTCTGGGTCTCTGCTGTATGTGACACTGTGACCGCTCTCTCCTCATATAGACACTACATCCCCAGGTCCTCAGGTCACTGTCCTATCTTGTGTCTCATCCTACTTATCTAATCACTCTGTATTCTCCTCTCTGGGTCTCTCTGCTGCATGTGACACTGTGACTGCTCTCTCCTCATACATACACTACATCCCCAGGTCCTCAGGTCACTGTCCAATCCTGTGTCTCATCCTACTTATCTAATCACTCCCTCAGTGTTCCCCTCTCTGGGTATCTGCTGTATGTGACACTGTGAGTGCTCTCTCCTCATACAGACACTACATCCCCAGGTCCTCAGGTCAGTGTCCTATCCTGTGTCTCATCCTACTTATCTAATCACTCTCTGTGTTCCCCTCTCTGGGTCTCTGCTGTATGTGACACTGTGACCGCTCTCTCCTCATACAGACACTACATCCCCAGGTCCTCTGGTCACTGTCCTATCCTGTGTATCATCCTACTTATCTAATCACTCTGTGTTCCCCTCTCTGGGTCTCTGCTGTATGTGACACTGTGACCGCTCTCTCCTCATATAGACACTACACCCCCAGGTCCTCAGGTCACTGTCCTATCCTGTGTCTCATCCTACTTATCAAATCACTCTCAGTGTTCCCCTTTCTAGGTCTCTGCTGTATGTGACACTGTGACCGCTCTCTCCTCATATAGACACTACACCCCCAGGTCCTCAGGTCACTGTCCTATCCTGTGTCTCATCCTACTTATCTAATCACTCTCTGTGTTCCCCTCTGTGGGTCTCTGCTGTATGTGACACTGTGACCACTCTCTCCTCATACAGACACTACATCCCCAGGTCCTCAGGTCACTGTCCTGTCCTGTGTCTCATCCTACTTATCTTATCACTCTCTCTGTGTTCCCCTCTCTGGGTCTCTGCTGTATGTGACACTGTGACTGCTCTCTCTTCATACAGACACTACATCCCAAGGTCCTCAGGTCACTGTCCTATCCTGGGTCTCATCCTACTTATCTAATCACTCTCTCAGTGTTCCTCTCTCTGGGTCTCTCTGCTGTATGTGACACTGTGACCTCTCTCTCCTCATACAGACACTACATCCCCATGTCCTCAGGTCACTGTCCTATCCTGTACCTCATCCTACTTATCTAATCACTCTCTCTGTGTTCCCCTCTCTGGGTCTCTGCTGTATGTGACACTGTGACTGCTCTCTCCTCATACAGACATTACATCCCCAGGTCCTCTGGTCACTGTCCTGTCCTGGGTCTCATCCTACTTATCTAATCACTCTCTGTGTTCCCCTCTCTGGGTCTCTCTGCTGTATGTGACACTGTGACTGCTCTCTCCTCATACAGACACTATATCCCCAGGTCCTTAGGTCACTGTCCTAACCTGTGTCTTATCCTACTTATCTAATCACTCTCTGTGTTCCCCTCTCTGGTTCTCTCTGCTGTATGTGACACTGTGACTGCTCTCTCCTCATACAGACACTACATCCCCAGGTCCTCAGGTCACTGTCCTATCCTGTGTATCATCCTTCTTATCTAATCACTCTCTGTGTTCCCCTCTCTGGTTCTCTCTGCTGTATGTGACACTGTGACTGCTCTCTCCTCATACAGACACTACATCCCCAGGTCCTCAGGTCACTGTCCTATCCTGTGTCTCATCCTACTTATCTAATCACTCTCTGTGTTTTCCTCTCTGGGTCTCTGCTGTATGTGACACTGTGACTGCTCTCTCCTCATACAGACAGTACATCCCCAGGTCCTCAGGTCACTGTCCTATCCTGTGTCTCATCCTACTTATCTAATCACTCTCTCAGTGTTCCCCTCTCTGGGTCTCTGCTGTATGTGACACTGTGACTGCTCTCTCCTCATACAGACACTACATCCCCAGGTCCTCAGGTCACTGTCCTATCCTGTGTCATATACTACTTATCAAATCACTCTCTGTGTTCCCCTCTCTGGGTCTCTCTGCTGTATGTGACACTGTGACCTCTCTCTCCTCATACAGTCACTACATCCCCAGGTCCTCAGGTCACTGTCCTATCCTGTGTCTCATCCTACTTATCTAATCACTCTCTGTGTTCCCCTCTCTGGGTCTCTGCTGTATGTGACACTGTGACTGCTCTCTCCTCATACAGACATTACATCCCCAGGTCCTCAGGGCACTGTCCTATCCTGTGTCTCATCCTACTTATCTAATCACTCTCTCAGTGTTCCCCTCTCTGGGTCTCTTCTGTAGGTGACACTGTGACTGCTCTCTCCTCATACAGACACTACATCCCCAGGTCCTCAGGTCACTGTCCTATCCTGTGTCTCATCCTACTTATCTAATCACTCTCAGTGTTCCCCTCTCTGGGTCTCTCTGCTGTATGTGACACTGTGACTGCTCTCTTCTCATACAGACACTACATCCCCAGGTCCTCAGGTCACTGTCCTATCCTGTGTCTCATCCTACTTATCTAATCACTCTCTGTGTTCCCCTCTCTGGGTCTCTGCTGTATGTGACACTGTGACCGCTCTCTCCTCATATAGACACTACATCCCCAGGTCCTCAGGTCACTGTCCTATCTTGTGTCTTATCCTACTTATCTAATCACTCTGTATTCTCCTCTCTGGGTCTCTCTGCTGCATGTGACACTGTGACTGCTCTCTCCTCATACATACACTACATCCCCAGGTCCTCAGGTCACTGTCCAATCCTGTGTCTCATCCTACTTATCTAATCACTCCCTCAGTGTTCCCCTCTCTGGGTATCTGCTGTATGTGACACTGTGAGTGCTCTCTCCTCATACAGACACTACATCCCCAGGTCCTCAGGTCACTGTCCTATCCTGTGTCTCATCCTACTTATCTAATCACTCTCTGTGTTCCCCTCTCTGGGTCTCTGCTGTATGTGACACTGTGACCTCTCTCTCCTCATACAGACACTACATCCCCAGGTTCTCTGGTCACTGTCCTATCCTGTGTATCATCCTACTTATCTAATCACTCTGTGTTCCCCTCTCTGGGTCTCTGCTGTATGTGACACTGTGACCGCTCTCTCCTCATATAGACACTACACCCCCAGGTCCTCAGGTCACTGTCCTATCCTGTGTCTCATCCTACTTATCTAATCACTCTCAGTGTTCCCCTCTCTAGGTCTCTGCTGTATGTGACACTGTGACCGCTCTCTCCTCATATAGACACTACACCCCCAGGTCCTCAGGTCACTGTCCTATCCTGTGTCTCATCCTACTTATCTAATCACTCTCTGTGTTCCCCTCTCTGGGTCTCTGCTGTATGTGACACTGTGACCACTCTCTCCTCATACAGACACTACATCCCCAGGTCCTCAGGTCACTGTCCTGTCCTGTGTCTCATCCTACTTATCTTATCACTCTCTCTGTGTTCCCCTCTCTGGGTCTCTGCTGTATGTGACACTGTGACTGCTCTCTCTTCATACAGACACTACATCCCAAGGTCCTCAGGTCACTGTCCTATCCTGGGTCTCATCCTACTTATCTAATCACTCTCTCAGTGTTCCCCTCTCTGGGTCTCTCTGCTGTATGTGACACTGTGACCTCTCTCTCCTCATACAGACACTACATCCCCATGTCCTCAGGTCACTGTCCTATCCTGTGTCTCATCCTACTTATCTAATCACTCTCTCAGTGTTCCCCTCTCTGGGTCTCTGCTGTATGTGACACTGTGACTGCTCTCTCCTCATACAGACATTACATCCCCAGGTCCTCAGGTCACTGTCCTATCCTGGGACTCATCCTACTTATCTAATCACTCTCTGTGTTCCCCTCTCTGGGTCTCTGCTGTATGTGACACTGTGACCTCTCTCTCCTCATACAGACACTACATCCCCAGGTCCTCTGGTCACTCTCCTATCCTGTGTCTCATCCTACTTATCTAATCACTCGCTCAGTGTTCCCCTCTCTGGGTCTCTGCTGTTTGTGACACTGTGAGTGCTCTCTCCTCATACATACACTACATACCCAGGTCCTCAGGTCACTGTCCTATCCTGTGTCTCATCCTACTTATCTAATCACTCTCTGTGTTCCCCTCTCTGGGTCTCTGCTGTATGTGACACTGTGACTGCTCTCTCCTCATACAGACATTACATCCCCAGGTCCTCAGGTCACTGTCCTATCCTGTGTCTCATCCTACTTATCTAATCACTCTCTGTGTTCTCCTCTCTGGGTCTCTGCTGTATGTGATACTGTGACCGCTCTCTCCTCATACAGACACTACATCCCCAGGTCCTCAGGTCACTGTCCTATCCTGTGTCTCATCCTACTTATCTAATCACTCTCTGTGTTCCCCTCTCTGGGTCTCTGCTGTATGTGACACTGTGACCACTCTCTCCTCATACATACACTACATCCCCATGTCCTCAGGTCACTGTCCTATCCTGGGTCTCATCCTACTTATCTAATCACTCTCTGTGTTCCCCTCTCTGGGTCTCTGCTGTATGTGACACTGTGACTGCTCTCTCCTCATACAGACATTACATCCCCAGGTCCTCAGGGCACTGTCCTATCCTGTGTCTCATCCTACTTATCTAATCACTCTCTCAGTGTTCCCCTCTCTGGGTCTCTTCTGTATGTGACACTGTGACTGCTCTCTCCTCATACAGACACTACATCCCCAGGTCCTCAGGTCACTGTCCTATCCTCTGTCTCATCCTACTTATCTAATCACTCGCTCAGTGTTCCCCTCTCTGGGTCTCTCTGCTGTATGTGACACTGTGACTGCTTTCTTCTCATACATACACTACATACCCAGGTCCTCAGGTCACTGTCCTATCCTGTGTCTCATCCTACTTATCTAATCACTCTCTGTGTTCCCCTCTCTGGGTCTCTGCTGTATGTGACACTGTGACTGCTCTCTCCTCATACAGACATTACATCCCCAGGTCCTCAGGTCACTGTCCTATCCTGTGTCTCATCCTACTTATCTAATCACTCTCTGTGTTCTCCTCTCTGGGTCTCTGCTGTATGTGATACTGTGACCGCTCTCTCCTCATACAGACACTACATCCCCAGGTCCTCAGGTCACTGTCCTATCCTGTGTCTCATCCTACTTATCTAATCACTCTCTGTGTTCCCCTCTCTGGGTCTCTGCTGTATGTGACACTGTGACCACTCTCTCCTCATACATACACTACATCCCCATGTCCTCAGGTCACTGTCCTATCCTGGGTCTCATCCTACTTATCTAATCACTCTCTGTGTTCCCCTCTCTGGGTCTCTGCTGTATGTGACACTGTGACTGCTCTCTCCTCATACAGACATTACATCCCCAGGTCCTCAGGGCACTGTCCTATCCTGTGTCTCATCCTACTTATCTAATCACTCTCTCAGTGTTCCCCTCTCTGGGTCTCTTCTGTATGTGACACTGTGACTGCTCTCTCCTCATACAGACACTACATCCCCAGGTCCTCAGGTCACTGTCCTATCCTCTGTCTCATCCTACTTATCTAATCACTCTCAGTGTTCCCCTCTCTGGGTCTCTCTGCTGTATGTGACACTGTGACTGCTTTCTTCTCATACAGACACTACATCCCCAGGTCACTGTCCTATCCTGTGTCTCATCCTACTTATCTAATCACTCTCTGTGTTCCCCTCTCTGGGTCTCTGCTGTATGTGACACTGTGACCGCTCTCTCCTCATATAGACACTACATCCCCAGGTCCTCAGGTCACTGTCCTATCTTGTGTCTCATCCTACTTATCTAATCACTCTGTATTCTCCTCTCTGGGTCTCTCTGCTGCATGTGACACTGTGACTGCTCTCTCCTCATACATACACTACATCCCCAGGTCCTCAGGTCACTGTCCAATCCTGTGTCTCATCCTACTTATCTAATCACTCCCTCAGTGTTCCCCTCTCTGGGTATCTGCTGTATGTGACACTGTGAGTGCTCTCTCCTCATACAGACACTACATCCCCAGGTCCTCAGGTCACTGTCCTATCCTGTGTCTCATCCTACTTATCTAATCACTCTCTGTGTTCCCCTCTCTGGGTCTCTGCTGTATGTGACACTGTGACCTCTCTCTCCTCATACAGACACTACATCCCCAGGTCCTCTGGTCACTGTCCTATCCTGTGTATCATCCTACTTATCTAATCACTCTGTGTTCCCCTCTCTGGGTCTCTGCTGTATGTGACACTGTGACCGCTCTCTCCTCATATAGACACTACACCCCCAGGTCCTCAGGTCACTGTCCTATCCTGTGTCTCATCCTACTTATCAAATCACTCTCAGTGTTCCCCTTTCTAGGTCTCTGCTGTATGTGACACTGTGACCGCTCTCTCCTCATATAGACACTACACCCCCAGGTCCTCAGGTCACTGTCCTATCCTGTGTCTCATCCTACTTATCTAATCACTCTCTGTGTTCCCCTCTGTGGGTCTCTGCTGTATGTGACACTGTGACCACTCTCTCCTCATACAGACACTACATCCCCAGGTCCTCAGGTCACTGTCCTGTCCTGTGTCTCATCCTACTTATCTTATCACTCTCTCTGTGTTCCCCTCTCTGGGTCTCTGCTGTATGTGACACTGTGACTGCTCTCTCTTCATACAGACACTACATCCCAAGGTCCTCAGGTCACTGTCCTATCCTGGGTCTCATCCTACTTATCTAATCACTCTCTCAGTGTTCCTCTCTCTGGGTCTCTCTGCTGTATGTGACACTGTGACCTCTCTCTCCTCATACAGACACTACATCCCCATGTCCTCAGGTCACTGTCCTATCCTGTACCTCATCCTACTTATCTAATCACTCTCTCTGTGTTCCCCTCTCTGGGTCTCTGCTGTATGTGACACTGTGACCTCTCTCTCCTCATACAGTCACTACATCCCCAGGTCCTCAGGTCACTGTCCTATCCTGTGTCTCATCCTACTTATCTAATCACTCTCTGTGTTCCCCTCTCTGGGTCTCTGCTGTATGTGACACTGTGACTGCTCTCTCCTCATACAGACATTACATCCCCAGGTCCTCAGGGCACTGTCCTATCCTGTGTCTCATCCTACTTATCTAATCACTCTCTCAGTGTTCCCCTCTCTGGGTCTCTTCTGTAGGTGACACTGTGACTGCTCTCTCCTCATACAGACACTACATCCCCAGGTCCTCAGGTCACTGTCCTATCCTGTGTCTCATCCTACTTATCTAATCACTCTCAGTGTTCCCCTCTCTGGGTCTCTCTGCTGTATGTGACACTGTGACTGCTCTCTTATCATACAGACACTACATCCCCAGGTCCTCAGGTCACTGTCCTATCCTGTGTCTCATCCTACTTATCTAATCACTCTCTGTGTTCCCCTCTCTGGGTCTCTGCTGTATGTGACACTGTGACCGCTCTCTCCTCATATAGACACTACATCCCCAGGTCCTCAGGTCACTGTCCTATCTTGTGTCTTATCCTACTTATCTAATCACTCTGTATTCTCCTCTCTGGGTCTCTCTGCTGCATGTGACACTGTGACTGCTCTCTCCTCATACATACACTACATCCCCAGGTCCTCAGGTCACTGTCCAATCCTGTGTCTCATCCTACTTATCTAATCACTCCCTCAGTGTTCCCCTCTCTGGGTATCTGCTGTATGTGACACTGTGAGTGCTCTCTCCTCATACAGACACTACATCCCCAGGTCCTCAGGTCACTGTCCTATCCTGTGTCTCATCCTACTTATCTAATCACTCTCTGTGTTCCCCTCTCTGGGTCTCTGCTGTATGTGACACTGTGACCTCTCTCTCCTCATACAGACACTACATCCCCAGGTTCTCTGGTCACTGTCCTATCCTGTGTATCATCCTACTTATCTAATCACTCTGTGTTCCCCTCTCTGGGTCTCTGCTGTATGTGACACTGTGACCGCTCTCTCCTCATATAGACACTACACCCCCAGGTCCTCAGGTCACTGTCCTATCCTGTGTCTCATCCTACTTATCTAATCACTCTCAGTGTTCCCCTCTCTAGGTCTCTGCTGTATGTGACACTGTGACCGCTCTCTCCTCATATAGACACTACACCCCCAGGTCCTCAGGTCACTGTCCTGTCCTGTGTCTCATCCTACTTATCTTATCACTCTCTCTGTGTTCCCCTCTCTGGGTCTCTGCTGTATGTGACACTGTGACTGCTCTCTCTTCATACAGACACTACATCCCAAGGTCCTCAGGTCACTGTCCTATCCTGGGTCTCATCCTACTTATCTAATCACTCTCTCAGTGTTCCCCTCTCTGGGTCTCTCTGCTGTATGTGACACTGTGACCTCTCTCTCCTCATACAGACACTACATCCCCATGTCCTCAGGTCACTGTCCTATCCTGTGTCTCATCCTACTTATCTAATCACTCTCTCAGTGTTCCCCTCTCTGGGTCTCTGCTGTATGTGACACTGTGACTGCTCTCTCCTCATACAGACATTACATCCCCAGGTCCTCAGGTCACTGTCCTATCCTGTGTCTCATCCTACTTATCTAATCACTCTCTGTGTTCTCCTCTCTGGGTCTCTGCTGTATGTGATACTGTGACCGCTCTCTCCTCATACAGACACTACATCCCCAGGTCCTCAGGTCACTGTCCTATCCTGTGTCTCATCCTACTTATCTAATCACTCTCTGTGTTCCCCTCTCTGGGTCTCTGCTGTATGTGACACTGTGACCACTCTCTCCTCATACATACACTACATCCCCATGTCCTCAGGTCACTGTCCTATCCTGGGTCTCATCCTACTTATCTAATCACTCTCTGTGTTCCCCTCTCTGGGTCTCTGCTGTATGTGACACTGTGACTGCTCTCTCCTCATACAGACATTACATCCCCAGGTCCTCAGGGCACTGTCCTATCCTGTGTCTCATCCTACTTATCTAATCACTCTCTCAGTGTTCCCCTCTCTGGGTCTCTTCTGTATGTGACACTGTGACTGCTCTCTCCTCATACAGACACTACATCCCCAGGTCCTCAGGTCACTGTCCTATCCTCTGTCTCATCCTACTTATCTAATCACTCTCAGTGTTCCCCTCTCTGGGTCTCTCTGCTGTATGTGACACTGTGACTGCTTTCTTCTCATACAGACACTACATCCCCAGGTCACTGTCCTATCCTGTGTCTCATCCTACTTATCTAATCACTCTCTGTGTTCCCCTCTCTGGGTCTCTGCTGTATGTGACACTGTGACCGCTCTCTCCTCATATAGACACTACATCCCCAGGTCCTCAGGTCACTGTCCTATCTTGTGTCTCATCCTACTTATCTAATCACTCTGTATTCTCCTCTCTGGGTCTCTCTGCTGCATGTGACACTGTGACTGCTCTCTCCTCATACATACACTACATCCCCAGGTCCTCAGGTCACTGTCCAATCCTGTGTCTCATCCTACTTATCTAATCACTCCCTCAGTGTTCCCCTCTCTGGGTTTCTGCTGTATGTGACACTGTGAGTGCTCTCTCCTCATACAGACACTACATCCCCAGGTCCTCAGGTCACTGTCCTATCCTGTGTCTCATCCTACTTATCTAATCACTCTCTGTGTTCCCCTCTCTGGGTCTCTGCTGTATGTGACACTGTGACCTCTCTCTCCTCATACAGACACTACATCCCCAGGTCCTCTGGTCACTGTCCTATCCTGTGTATCATCCTACTTATCTAATCACTCAGTGTTCCCCTCTCTGGGTCTCTGCTGTATGTGACACTGTGACCGTTCTTTCCTCATACAGACACTACATCCCCAGGTCCTCAGGTCACTGTCCTATCTTGTGTCTCATCCTACTTATCTAATCACTCTGTGTTCTCCTCTCTGGGTCTCTCTGCTGCATGTGATACTGTGACTGCTCTCTCCTCATACATACACTACATCCCCAGGTCCTCAGGTCACTGTCCAATCCTGTGTCTCATCCTACTTATCTAATCACTCTCTCAGTGTTCCCCTCTCTGGGTCTCTGCTGTATGTGACACTGTGACCGCTCTCTCCTCATACAGACACTACATCCCCAGGTCCTCAGGTCACTGTCCTATCCTGTGTCTCATCCTACTTATCTAATCACTCTCTCATTGTTCCCCTCTCAGGGTCTCTGCTGTATGTGACACTGTGACTGCTCTCTCCTCATACAGACACTACATCCCCAGGTCCTCAGGTCACTCTCCTATCCTGTGTCTCATCCTACTTATCTAATCACTCTCAGTATTCCCCTCTCTGGATCTCTGCTGTATGTGACACTGTGACTGCTCTCTCCTCATACAGACACTACATCCCCAGGTCCTCAGGTTACTGTCCTATCCTGTGTCTCATCCTACTTATCTAATCACTCTCAGTGTTCCCCTCTCTGGGTCTCTGCTGTATGTGACACTGTGACTGCTCTCTCCTCATACAGACACTACATCCCCAGGTCCTCAGGTCACTGTCCTATCCTGTGTCTCCTCCTACTTATCTATTCACTCTCTGTGTTCCCCTCTCTGGGTCTCTGCTGTATGTGACACTGTGACCGCTCTCTCCTCATACATACACTACATCCCCAGGTCCTCAGGTCACTGTCCTATCCTGTGTCTCATCCTACTTATCTAATGACTCTCTGTGTTCCCCTCTCTGGGTCTCTGCTGTATGTGACACTGTGACCGCTCTCTCCTCATACAGACACTACTTCCCCAGGTCCTCAGGTCACTGTCCTATCCTGTGTCTCATCCTACTTATCTAATCACTCTCTGTGTTCCCCTCTCTGGGTCTCTGCTGTATGTGACACTGTGACTGCTCTCTCCTCATACAGACACTGCATCCCCAGGTCCTCAGGTCACTGTCCTATCCTGTGTCTCATCATACTTATCTAATCACTCTCTGTGTTCCCCTCTCTGGGTCTCTGCTGTATGTGACACTGTGACCGTTCTCTCCTCATACAGACACTACATCCCCAGGTCCTCAGGTCACTGTCCTATCCTGTGTCTCATCATACTTATCTAATCACTCTCTCAGTTTTCCCCTCTCTGGGTCTCTGCTGTATGTGACACTGTGACCGTTCTCTCCTCATACAGACACTACATCCCCAGGTCCTCAGGTCACTGTCCTATCCTGTGTCTCATCCTACTTATCTAATCACTCTCTCAGTTTTCCCCTCTCTGGGTCTCTGCTGTATGTGACACTGTGACTGCTCTCTCCTCATACAGACACTACATCCCCAGGTTCTCAGGTCACTGTCCTATCCTGTGTCTCCTCCTACTTATCTATTCACTCTCTGTGTTCCCCTCTCTGGGTCTCTCTGCTGTATGTGACACTATGACCGCTCTCTCCTCATACATACACTACATCCCCAGGTCCTCAGGTCACTGTCCTATCCTGTGTCTCATCCTACTTATCTAATCAATCTCGCAGTGTTCCCCTCTCTGGGTCTCTGCTGTATGTGACACTGTGACCTCTCTCCTCATACAGACACTATATCCCCAGGTCCTCAGGTCACTGACCTATCCTGTGTCTCATCCTACTTATCTAAGCACTCTCTCAGTGTTCCCCTCTCTGGGTCTCTCTGCTTTATGTGACACTGTGACTGCTCTCTCCTCATACAGACACTACATCCTCAGGTCACTGTCCTATCCTGTGTCTCATTCTAGTTATCTAATCACTCTCTCAGTGTTCCCCTCTCTGGGTCTCTCTGCTGTATGTGACACTGTGACTGCTCTCTTCTCATACAGACACTACATCCCCAGGTCCTCAGGTCACTGTCCTTTCCTGTGTCTCATCCTACTTATCTAATCACTCTCTGTGTTCCCCTCTCTGGGTCTCTGCTGTATGTGACACTGTGACCGCTCTCTCCTCATATAGACACTACATCCCCAGGTCCTCAGGTCACTGTCCTATCTTGTGTCTCATCCTACTTATCTAATCACTCTGTATTCTCCTCTCTGGGTCTCTCTGCTGCATGTGACACTGTGACTGCTCTCTCCTCATACATACACTACATCCCCAGGTCCTCAGGTCACTGTCCAATCCTGTGTCTCATCCTACTTATCTAATCACTCCCTCAGTGTTCCCCTCTCTGGGTATCTGCTGTATGTGACACTGTGAGTGCTCTCTCATCATACAGACACTACATCCCCAGGTCCTCAGGTCACTGTCCTATCCTGTGTCTCATCCTACTTATCTAATCACTCTGTGTTCCCCTCTCTGGGTCTCTGCTGTATGTGACACTGTGACCGCTCTCTCCTCATATAGACACTACACCCCCAGGTCCTCAGGTCACTGTCCTATCCTGTGTCTCATCCTACTTATCTAATCACTCTCAGTGTTCCCCTCTCTAGGTCTCTGCTGTATGTGACACTGTGACCGCTCTCTCCTCATATAGACACTACACCCCCAGGTCCTCAGGTCACTGTCCTATCCTGTGTCTCATCCTACTTATCTAATCACTCTCTGTGTTCCCCTCTCTGGGTCTCTGCTGTATGTGACACTGTGACCACTCTCTCCTCATACAGACACTACATCCCCAGGTCCTCAGGTCACTGTCCTGTCCTGTGTCTCATCCTACTTATCTTATCACTCTCTCTGTGTTCCCCTCTCTGGTTCTCTGCTGTATGTGACACTGTGACTGCTCTCTCTTCATACAGACACTACATCCCAAGGTCCTCAGGTCACTGTCCTATCCTGGGTCTCATCCTACTTATCTAATCACTCTCTCAGTGTTCCCCTCTCTGGGTCTCTCTGCTGTATGTGACACTGTGACCTCTCTCTCCTCATACAGACACTACATCCCCATGTCCTCAGGTCACTGTCCTATCCTGTGTCTCATCCTACTTATCTAATCACTCTCTCAGTGTTCCCCTCTCTGGGTCTCTGCTGTATGTGACACTGTGACTGCTCTCTCCTCATACAGACATTACATCCCCAGGTTCTCTGGTCACTGTCCTATCCTGGGACTCATCCTACTTATCTAATCACTCTCTGTGTTCCCCTCTCTGGGTCTCTGCTGTATGTGACACTGTGACTGCTCTCTCCTCATACAGACATTACATCCCCAGGTCCTCAGGGCACTGTCCTATCCTGTGTCTCATCCTACTTATCTAATCACTCTCTCAGTGTTCCCCTTTCTGGGTCTCTTCTGTATGTGACACTGTGACTGCTCTCTCCTCATACAGACACTACATCCCCAGGTCCTCAGGTCACTGTCCTATCCTGTGTCTCATCCTACTTATCTAATCACTCTCAGTGTTCCCCTCTCTGGGTCTCTCTGCTGTATGTGACACTGTGACTGCTCTCTTCTCATACAGACACTACATCCCCAGGTCCTCAGGTCACTGTCCTATCCTGTGTCTCATCCTACTTATCTAATCACTCTCTGTGTTCCCCTCTCTGGGTCTCTGCTGTATGTGACACTGTGACCGCTCTCTCCTCATATAGACACTACATCCCCAGGTCCTCAGGTCACTGTCCTATCTTGTGTCTCATCCTACTTATCTAATCACTCTGTATTCTCCTCTCTGGGTCTCTCTGCTGCATGTGACACTGTGACTGCTCTCTCCTCATACATACACTACATCCCCAGGTCCTCAGGTCACTGTCCAATCCTGTGTCTCATCCTACTTATCTAATCACTCCCTCAGTGTTCCCCTCTCTGGGTATCTGCTGTATGTGACACTGTGAGTGCTCTCTCCTCATACAGACACTACATCCCCAGGTCCTCAGGTCAGTGTCCTATCCTGTGTCTCATCCTACTTATCTAATCACTCTCTGTGTTCCCCTCTCTGGGTCTCTGCTGTATGTGACACTGTGACCTCTCTCTCCTCATACAGACACTACATCCCCAGGTCCTCTGGTCACTGTCCTATCCTGTGTATCATCCTACTTATCTAATCACTCTGTGTTCCCCTCTCTGGGTCTCTGCTGTATGTGACACTGTGACCGCTCTCTCCTCATATAGACACTACACCCCCAGGTCCTCAGGTCACTGTCCTATCCTGTGTCTCATCCTACTTATCAAATCACTCTCAGTGTTCCCCTTTCTAGGTCTCTGCTGTATCTGACACTGTGACCGCTCTCTCCTCATATAGACACTACACCCCCAGGTCCTCAGGTCACTGTCCTATCCTGTGTCTCATCCTACTTATCTAATCACTCTCTGTGTTCCCCTCTGTGGGTCTCTGCTGTATGTGACACTGTGACCACTCTCTCCTCATACAGACACTACATCCCCAGGTCCTCAGGTCACTGTCCTGTCCTGTGTCTCATCCTACTTATCTTATCACTCTCTCTGTGTTCCCCTCTCTGGGTCTCTGCTGTATGTGACACTGTGACTGCTCTCTCTTCATACAGACACTACATCCCAAGGTCCTCAGGTCACTGTCCTATCCTGGGTCTCATCCTACTTATCTAATCACTCTCTCAGTGTTCCTCTCTCTGGGTCTCTCTGCTGTATGTGACACTGTGACCTCTCTCTCCTCATACAGACACTACATCCCCATGTCCTCAGGTCACTGTCCTATCCTGTACCTCATCCTACTTATCTAATCACTCTCTCTGTGTTCCCCTCTCTGGGTCTCTGCTGTATGTGACACTGTGACTGCTCTCTCCTCATACAGACATTACATCCCCAGGTCCTCTGGTCACTGTCCTGTCCTGGGTCTCATCCTACTTATCTAATCACTCTCTGTGTTCCCCTCTCTGGGTCTCTCTGCTGTATGTGACACTGTGACTGCTCTCTCCTCATACAGACACTATATCCCCAGGTCCTTAGGTCACTGTCCTAACCTGTGTCTCATCCTACTTATCTAATCACTCTCTGTGTTCCCCTCTCTGGTTCTCTCTGCTGTATGTGACACTGTGACTGCTCTCTCCTCATACAGACACTACATCCCCAGGTCCTCAGGTCACTGTCCTATCCTGTGTATCATCCTTCTTATCTAATCACTCTCTGTGTTCCCCTCTCTGGTTCTCTCTGCTGTATGTGACACTGTGACTGCTCTCTCCTCATACAGACACTACATCCCCAGGTCCTCAGGTCACTGTCCTATCCTGTGTCTCATCCTACTTATCTAATCACTCTCTGTGTTTTCCTCTCTGGGTCTCTGCTGTATGTGACACTGTGACTGCTCTCTCCTCATACAGACAGTACATCCCCAGGTCCTCAGGTCACTGTCCTATCCTGTGTCTCATCCTACTTATCTAATCACTCTCTCAGTGTTCCCCTCTCTGGGTCTCTGCTGTATGTGACACTGTGACTGCTCTCTCCTCATACAGACACTACATCCCCAGGTCCTCAGGTCACTGTCCTATCCTGTGTCATATACTACTTATCAAATCACTCTCTGTGTTCCCCTCTCTGGGTCTCTCTGCTGTATGTGACACTGTGACCTCTCTCTCCTCATACAGTCACTACATCCCCAGGTCCTCAGGTCACTGTCCTATCCTGTGTCTCATCCTACTTATCTAATCACTCTCTGTGTTCCCCTCTCTGGGTCTCTGCTGTATGTGACACTGTGACTGCTCTCTCCTCATACAGACATTACATCCCCAGGTCCTCAGGGCACTGTCCTATCCTGTGTCTCATCCTATTTATCTAATCACTCTCTCAGTGTTCCCCTCTCTGGGTCTCCTCTGTAGGTGACACTGTGACTGCTCTCTCCTCATACAGACACTACATCCCCAGGTCCTCAGGTCACTGTCCTATCCTGTGTCTCATCCTACTTATCTAATCACTCTCAGTGTTCCCCTCTCTGGGTCTCTCTGCTGTATGTGACACTGTGACTGCTCTCTTCTCATACAGACACTACATCCCCAGGTCCTCAGGTCACTGTCCTATCCTGTGTCTCATCCTACTTATCTAATCACTCTCTGTGTTCCCCTCTCTGGGTCTCTGCTGTATGTGACACTGTGACCGCTCTCTCCTCATATAGACACTACATCCCCAGGTCCTCAGGTCACTGTCCTATCCTGTGTCTCATCCTACTTATCTAATCACTCTCTGTGTTCCCCTCTCTGGGTCTCTGCTGTATGTGACACTGTGACCGCTCTCTCCTCATATAGACACTACATCCCCAGGTCCTCAGGTCACTGTCCTATCTTGTGTCTTATCCTACTTATCTAATCACTCTGTATTCTCCTCTCTGGGTCTCTCTGCTGCATGTGACACTGTGACTGCTCTCTCCTCATACATACACTACATCCCCAGGTCCTCAGGTCACTGTCCAATCCTGTGTCTCATCCTACTTATCTAATCACTCCCTCAGTGTTCCCCTCTCTGGGTATCTGCTGTATGTGACACTGTGAGTGCTCTCTCCTCATACAGACACTACATCCCCAGGTCCTCAGGTCACTGTCCTATCCTGTGTCTCATCCTACTTATCTAATCACTCTCTGTGTTCCCCTCTCTGGGTCTCTGCTGTATGTGACACTGTGACCTCTCTCTCCTCATACAGACACTACATCCCCAGGTTCTCTGGTCACTGTCCTATCCTGTGTATCATCCTACTTATCTAATCACTCTGTGTTCCCCTCTCTGGGTCTCTGCTGTATGTGACACTGTGACCGCTCTCTCCTCATATAGACACTACACCCCCAGGTCCTCAGGTCACTGTCCTATCCTGTGTCTCATCCTACTTATCTAATCACTCTCAGTGTTCCCCTCTCTAGGTCTCTGCTGTATGTGACACTGTGACCGCTCTCTCCTCATATAGACACTACACCCCCAGGTCCTCAGGTCACTGTCCTATCCTGTGTCTCATCCTACTTATCTAATCACTCTCTGTGTTCCCCTCTCTGGGTCTCTGCTTTATGTGACACTGTGACCACTCTCTCCTCATACAGACACTACATCCCCAGGTCCTCAGGTCACTGTCCTGTCCTGTGTCTCATCCTACTTATCTTATCACTCTCTCTGTGTTCCCCTCTCTGGGTCTCTGCTGTATGTGACACTGTGACTGCTCTCTCTTCATACAGACACTACATCCCAAGGTCCTCAGGTCACTGTCCTATCCTGGGTCTCATCCTACTTATCTAATCACTCTCTCAGTGTTCCCCTCTCTGGGTCTCTCTGCTGTATGTGACACTGTGACCTCTCTCTCCTCATACAGACACTACATCCCCATGTCCTCAGGTCACTGTCCTATCCTGTGTCTCATCCTACTTATCTAATCACTCTCTCAGTGTTCCCCTCTCTGGGTCTCTGCTGTATGTGACACTGTGACTGCTCTCTCCTCATACAGACATTACATCCCCAGGTCCTCTGATCACTGTCCTATCCTGGGACTCATCCTACTTATCTAATCACTCTCTGTGTTCCCCTCTCTGGGTCTCTGCTGTATGTGACACTGTGACCTCTCTCTCCTCATACAGACACTACATCCCCAGGTCCTCTGGTCACTCTCCTATCCTGTGTCTCATCCTACTTATCTAATCACTCGCTCAGTGTTCCCCTCTCTGGGTCTCTGCTGTTTGTGACACTGTGAGTGCTCTCTCCTCATACATACACTACATACCCAGGTCCTCAGGTCACTGTCCTATCCTGTGTCTCATCCTACTTATCTAATCACTCTCTGTGTTCCCCTCTCTGGGTCTCTGCTGTATGTGACACTGTGACTGCTCTCTCCTCATACAGACATTACATCCCCAGGTCCTCAGGTCACTGTCCTATCCTGTGTCTCATCCTACTTATCTAATCACTCTCTGTGTTCTCCTCTCTGGGTCTCTGCTGTATGTGATACTGTGACCGCTCTCTCCTCATACAGACACTACATCCCCAGGTCCTCAGGTCACTGTCCTATCCTGTGTCTCATCCTACTTATCTAATCACTCTCTGTGTTCCCCTCTCTGGGTCTCTGCTGTATGTGACACTGTGACCACTCTCTCCTCATAAATACACTACATCCCCATGTCCTCAGGTCACTGTCCTATCCTGTGTCTCATCCTACTTATCTAATCACTCTCTCAGTGTTCCCCTCTCTGGGTCTCTTCTGTATGTGACACTGTGACTGCTCTCTCCTCATACAGACACTACATCCCCAGGTCCTCAGGTCACTGTCCTATCCTCTGTCTCATCCTACTTATCTAATCACTCTCAGTGTTCCCCTCTCTGGGTCTCTCTGCTGTATGTGACACTGTGACTGCTTTCTTCTCATACAGACACTACATCCCCAGGTCACTGTCCTATCCTGTGTCTCATCCTACTTATCTAATCACTCTCTGTGTTCCCCTCTCTGGGTATCTGCTGTATGTGACACTGTGACCGCTCTCTCCTCATATAGACACTACATCCCCAGGTCCTCAGGTCACTGTCCTATCTTGTGTCTCATCCTACTTATCTAATCACTCCCTCAGTGTTCCCCTCTCTGGGTATCTGCTGTATGTGACACTGTGAGTGCTCTCTCCTCATACAGACACTACATCCCCAGGTCCTCAGGTCACTGTCCTATCCTGTGTCTCATCCTACTTATCTAATCACTCTCTGTGTTCCCCTCTCTGGGTCTCTGCTGTATGTGACACTGTGACCTCTCTCTCCTCATACAGACACTACATCCCCAGGTCCTCTGGTCACTGTCCTATCCTGTGTATCATCCTACTTATCTAATCACTCAGTGTTCCCCTCTCTGGGTCTCTGCTGTATGTGACACTGTGACCGTTCTTTCCTCATACAGACACTACATCCCCAGGTCCTCAGGTCACTGTCCTATCTTGTGTCTCATCCTACTTATCTAATCACTCTGTGTTCTCCTCTCTGGGTCTCTCTGCTGCATGTGATACTGTGACTGCTCTCTCCTGATACATACACTACATCCCTAGGTCCTCAGGTCACTGTCCAATCCTGTGTCTCATCCTACTTATCTAATCACTCCCTCAGTGTTCCCCTCTCTGGGTCTCTGCTGTATGTGACACTGTGACTGCTCTCCCCTCATACAGACACTACATCCCCAGGTCCTCAGGTCACTGTCCTATCCTGTGTCTCATCCTACTTATCTAATCACTCTCTCTGTGTTCCCCTCTCTGGGTCTCTCTGCTGTATGTGACACTGGGACTGCTCTCTTCTCATACAGACACTACATCCCCAGGTCCTCAGGTCACTGTCCTATCCTGTGTCTCATCCTACTTACCTAATCACTCTCTCAGTGTTCCACTCTCTGGGTCTCTCTGCTGTATGTGACACTGTGACTGCTCTCTCCTCATACAGACACTACATCCCCAGGTCCTCAGGTCACTGTCCTATCCTGTGTCTCCTCCTACTTATCTAATCACTCTCAGTGTTCCCCTCTCTGGGTCTCTGCTGTATGTGACACTGTGACTGCTCTCTCCTCATACAGACACTACATCCCCAGGTCCTCAGGTCACTGTCCTATCCTGTGTCTCATCCTACTTATCTAATCATTCTCTGTGTTCCCCTCTCTGGGTCTCTGCTGTATGTGACACTGTGACTGCTCTCTCCTCATACAGACACTACATCCCCAGGTCCTCAGGTCACTGTCCTATCCTGTGTCTCATCCTACTTATCTAATCACTCTGTGTTCTCCTCTCTGGGTCTCTCTGCTGCATGTGACACTGTGACTGCTCTCTCCTCATACATACACTACATCCCCAGGTCCTCAGGTCACTGTCCTATCCTGTGTCTCATCCTACTTATCTAATCACTCTCTCAGTGTTCCCCTCTCTGGGTCTCTGCTGTATGTGACACTGTGACCGCTCTCTCCTCATACAGACACTACATCCCCAGGTCCTCAGGTCACTGTCCTATCCTGTGTCTCATCCTTCTTATCTAATCACTCTCTCATTGTTCCCCTCTCAGGGTCTCTGCTGTATGTGACACTGTGACTGCTCTCTCCTCATACAGACACTACATCCCCAGGTCCTCAGGTCACTCTCCTATCCTGTGTCTCATCCTACTTATCTAATCACTCTCAGTATTCCCCTCTCTGGATCTCTGCTGTATGTGACACTGTGACTGCTCTCTCCTCATACAGACACTACATCCCCAGGTCCTCAGGTTACTGTCCTATCCTGTGTCTCATCCTACTTATCTAATCACTCTCAGTGTTCCCCTCTCTGGGTCTCTGCTGTATGTGACACTGTGACTGCTCTCTCCTCATACAGACACTACATCCCCAGGTCCTCAGGTCACTGTCCTATCCTGTGTCTCCTCCTACTTATCTATTCACTCTCTGTGTTCCCCTCTCTGGGTCTCTCTGCTGTATGTGACACTGTGACCGCTCTCTCCTCATACATACACTACATCCCCAGGTCCTCAGGTCACTGTCCTATCCTGTGTCTCATCCTACTTATCTAATGACTCTCTGTGTTCCCCTCTCTGGGTCTCTGCTGTATGTGACACTGTGACCGCTCTCTCCTCATACAGACACTACTTCCCCAGGTCCTCAGGTCACTGTCCTATCCTGTGTCTCATCCTACTTATCTAATCACTCTCTGTGTTCCCCTCTCTGGGTCTCTGCTGTATGTGACACTGTGACTGCTCTCTCCTCATACAGACACTGCATCCCCAGGTCCTCAGGTCACTGTCCTATCCTGTGTCTCATCATACTTATCTAATCACTCTCTGTGTTCCCCTCTCTGGGTCTCTGCTGTATGTGACACTGTGACCGTTCTCTCCTCATACAGACACTACATCCCCAGGTCCTCAGGTCACTGTCCTATCCTGTGTCTCATCCTACTTATCTAATCAGTCTCTCAGTTTTCCCCTCTCTGGGTCTCTGCTGTATGTGACACTGTGACTGCTCTGTCCTCATACAGACACTACATCCCCAGGTCCTCAGGTCACTGTCCTATCCTGTGTCTCCTCCTACTTATCTATTCACTCTCTGTGTTCCCCTCTCTGGGTCTCTCTGCTGTATGTGACACTGTGACCGCTCTCTCCTCATACATACACTACATCCCCAGGTCCTCAGGTCACTGTCCTATCCTGTGTCTCATCCTACTTATCTAATCAATCTCGCAGTGTTCCCCTCTCTGGCTCTCTGCTGTATGTGACACTGTGACCTCTCTCCTCATACAGACACTATATCCCCAGGTCCTCAGGTCACTGACCTATCCTGTGTCTCATCCTACTTATCTAAGCACTCTCTCAGTGTTCCCCTCTCTGGGTCTCTCTGCTTTATGTGACACTGTGACTGCTCTCTCCTCATACAGACACTACATCCTCAGGTCACTGTCCTATCCTGTGTCTCATTCTAGTTATCTAATCACTCTCTCAGTGTTCCCCTCTCTGGGTCTCTCTGCTGTGTGTGACACTGTGACTGCTCTCTCCTCATACAGACATTACATCCCCAGGTCCTCAGGTCACTGTCCTATCCTGTGTATCATCCTACTTATCTAATCACTCTCTCTGTGTTCCCCTCTCTGGGTCTCTGCTGTATGTGACACTGTGACTGCTCTCTCCTCATACAGACACTACATCCCCAGGTCCTCAGGTCACTGTCCTATCCTGTGTCGCATCCATCTTATCTAATCACTCTCTCAGTGTTCCCCTCTCTGGGTCTCTCTGCTGTATGTGACACTGTGACTGCTCTCTCCTCATACAGACACTACATCCCCAGGTCCTCATGTCACTGTCCTATCCTCGGTCTCATCCTACTTATCTAATTACTCTCTCAGTGTTCCCCTCTCTGGGTCTCTGCTGTATGTGACACTGTGACCACTCTCTCCTCATACAGACACTACATCCCTAGGTACTCAGGTCACTGTCCTATACTGTGTCTCATCCTACTTATCTAATCACTCTCTCAGTGTAACCCTCTCTTGGTCTCTGCTGTATGTGACACTGTGACTGCTCTCTCCTCATACAGACACTATATCCCCAGGTCCTCAGGTCACTGTTCTATCCTGTGTCTCATCCTACTTATCTAATCACTCTCTGTGTTCCCATCTCTGGGTCTCTGCTGTATGTGACACTGTGACTGCTCTCTCCTCATACAGACACTACATCCCCAGGTCCTCAGGTCACTGTCCTATCCTGTCTCATCCAACTTATCTAATTACTCTCTGTGTTCCCCTCTCTGGTTCTCTGCTGTATGTGACACTGTGACTGCTCTCTCCTCATACAGACACTACATCCCCAGGTCGTCAGGTCACTGTCCTATCCTGTGTCTCATCCTACTTATCTAATCACTCTCTGTGTTCCCCTCTCTGGGTCTCTGCTGTATGTGACACTGTGACTACTCTCTCCTCATACAGACGCTACACCCCCAGGTCCTCAGGTCACTGTCCTATCCTGTGTCTCATCCTAATTATCTAACCACTCTCTCAGTGTTCCCCTCTCTGGGTCTCTCTGCTGTATGTGACACTGTGACCGCTCTCTCCTCATACAGACATTACATCCCCAGGTCCTCAGGTCACTGTCCTATCCTGTGTCTCATCCTACTTATCTAATCACTCTCAGTGTTCCCCTCTCTGGGTCTCTGCTGTATGTGACACTGTGACCGCTCTCTCCTCATACAGACACTACATCCCCAGGTCCTCATGTCACTGTCCTATCCTGTGTCTCATCCTACTTATCTAATCACTCTCTGTGTTCTCCTCTCTGGGTCTCTGCTGTATGTGACACTGTGAGTGCTCTCTCCTCATACAGACACTACATCCCCAGGTCCTCAGGTCACTGTCCTATCCTGTGTCTCATCCTACTTATCTAATCACTCTCTGTGTTCCCCTCTCTGGGTCTCTCTGCTGTATGTGACACTGTGACTGCTCTCTCCTCATACAGATACTACATCCCCAGGTCCTCAGGTCACTGTCCTATCCTGTGTCTAATCCTACTTATCTAAGCACTCTCTGTGTTCCCCTCTCTGGGTCTCTCTGCTGTATGTGACACTGACTGCTCTCTCCTCATACAGACACTACATCCCCAGGTCCTCAGGTCACTGTCCTATCCTGTGTATCATCCTTCTTATCTAATCACTCTCTGTGTTCCCCTCTCTGGGTCTCTCTGCTGTATGTGACACTGTGACTGCTCTCTCCTCATACAGACACTACATCCCCAGGTCCTCAGGTCACTGTCCTATCCTGTGTCTCATCCTACTTATCTAATCTCTCTCTGTGTTTTCCTCTCTGGGTCTCTGCTGTATGTGACACTGTGACTGCTCTCTCCTCATACAGACACTACATCCCCAGGTCCTCAGGTCACTGTCCTATCCTGTGTCTCATCCTACTTATCTAATCACTCTCTCAGTGTTCCCCTCTCTGGGTCTCTGCTGTATGAGACACTGTGACTGCTCACTCCTCATACAGACACTACATCCCCAGGTCCTCAGGTCACTGTCCTATCCTGTGTCTCATACTACTTATCTAATCACTCTCTGTGTTCTCCTCTCTGGGTCTCTGCTGTATGTGATACTGTGACTGCTCTCTCCTCATACAGACATTACATCCCCAGGTCCTCAGGTCACTGTCCTATCCTGTGTCTCATCCTACTTATCTAATCACTCTCTGTGTTCTCCTCTCTGGGTCTCTGCTGTATGTGACACTGTGAGTGCTCTCTCCTCATACAGACACTACATCCCCAGGTCCTCCGGTCACTGTCCTATCCTGTGTCTTATCCTACTTATCTAATCACTCTCTGTGTTCCCCTCTCTGGGTCTCTCTGCTGTATGTGACACTGTGACTGCTCTCTCCTCATACAGATACTACATCCCCAGGTCCTCAGGTCACTGTCCTATCCTGTGTCTCATCCTACTTATCTAATCACTCTCTGTGTTCCCCTCTCTGGGTCTCTGCTGTATGTGACACTGTGACTGCTCTCTCCTCACACAGACATTACATCCCCAGGTCCTCAGGTCACTGTCCTATCCTGTGTCTCATCCTAATTATCTAATCACTCTCTGTGTTCCCCTCTCTGGGTCTCTGCTGTATGTGACACTGTGACTACTCTCTCCTCATACAGACACTACATCCCCAGGTCCTCAGGTCACTGTCCTATCCTGTGTCTCATCCTACTTATCTAATCACTCTCTGTGTTCCCCTCTCTGGGTCTCTGCTGTATGTGACACTGTGACTGCTCTCTCCTCACACAGACATTACATCCCCAGGTCCTCAGGTCACTGTCCTATCCTGTGTCTCATCCTACTTATCTAATCACTCTCTGTGTTCTCCTCTCTGGGTCTCTGCTGTATGTGATACTGTGACCGCTCTCTCCTCATACAGACACTACATCCCCAGGTCCTCAGGTCACTGTCCTATCCTGTGTCTCATCCTACTTATCTAATCACTCTCTGTGTTCCCCTCTCTGGTCTCTGCTGTATGTGACACTGTGACCACTCTCTCCTCATACAGACACTACATCCCCAGGTCCTCAGGTCACTGTCCTATCCTGTGTCTCATCCTACTTATCTAATCACTCTCTGTGTTCTCCTCTCTGGGTCTCTGCTGTATGTGATACTGTGACCGCTCTCTCCTCATACAGACACTACATCCCCAGGTCCTCAGGTCACTGTCCTGTCCTGTGTCTCATCCTACTTATCTAATCACTCTCTCAGTGTTCCCCTCTCTGGGTCTCTGCTGTATGGGACACTGTGACCACTCTCTCCTCATACAGACACTACATCCCCAGGTCCTCAGGTCACTGTACTATCCTGTGTCTCATCCTACTTATCTAATCACTCTCTGTGTTCCCCTCTCTGGGTCTCTGCTGTATGGGACACTGTGACCACTCTCTCCTCATACAGACACTACATCCCAGGTCCTCAGGTCACTGTCCTATCCTGTGTCTCATCCTACTTATCTAATCATTCTCTGTGTTCCCCTCTCTGGGTCTCTGCTGTATGTGACACTGTGACTGCTCTCTCCTCATACAGACACTACATCCCCAGGTCCTCAGGTCACTGTCCTATCCTGTGTCTCATCCTACTTATCTAATCACTCTCTGTGTTCCCCTCTCTGGGTCTCTGCTGTATGTGACACTGTGACTGCTCTCTCCTCATACAGACACTACATCCCCAGGTCCTCAGGTCACTGTCCTATCCTGTGTCTCATCCTACTTATCTAATCACTCTCTGTGTTCCCCTCTCTGGGTCTCTGCTGTATGTGACACTGTGACTACTCTCTCCTCATACAGACACTACATCCCCAGGTCCTCATATCACTGTCCTATCCTGTGTCTCATCCTACTTATCTAATCTCTCTCTGTGTTTTCCTCTCTGGGTCTCTGCTGTATGTGACACTGTGACTGCTCTCTCCTCATACAGACACTACATCCCCAGGTCCTCAGGTCACTGTCCTATCCTGTGTCTCATCCTACTTATCTAATCACTCTCTCAGTGTTCCCCTCTCTGGGTCTCTGCTGTATGAGACACTGTGACTGCTCACTCCTCATACAGACACTACATCCCCAGGTCCTCAGGTCACTGTCCTATCCTGTGTCTCATACTACTTATCTAATCACTCTCTGTGTTCTCCTCTCTGGGTCTCTGCTGTATGTGATACTGTGACTGCTCTCTCCTCATACAGACATTACATCCCCAGGTCCTCAGGTCACTGTCCTATCCTGTGTCTCATCCTACTTATCTAATCACTCTCTGTGTTCTCCTCTCTGGGTCTCTGCTGTATGTGACACTGTGAGTGCTCTCTCCTCATACAGACACTACATCCCCAGGTCCTCCGGTCACTGTCCTATCCTGTGTCTTATCCTACTTATCTAATCACTCTCTGTGTTCCCCTCTCTGGGTCTCTCTGCTGTATGTGACACTGTGACTGCTCTCTCCTCATACAGATACTACATCCCCAGGTCCTCAGGTCACTGTCCTATCCTGTGTCTCATCCTACTTATCTAATCACTCTCTGTGTTCCCCTCTCTGGGTCTCTGCTGTATGTGACACTGTGACTGCTCTCTCCTCACACAGACATTACATCCCCAGGTCCTCAGGTCACTGTCCTATCCTGTGTCTCATCCTAATTATCTAATCACTCTCTGTGTTCCCCTCTCTGGGTCTCTGCTGTATGTGACACTGTGACTACTCTCTCCTCATACAGACACTACATCCCCAGGTCCTCAGGTCACTGTCCTATCCTGTGTCTCATCCTTCTTATCTAATCACTCTCTGTGTTCCCCTCTCTGGGTCTCTGCTGTATGTGACACTGTGACTGCTCTCTCCTCACACAGACATTACATCCCCAGGTCCTCAGGTCACTGTCCTATCCTGTGTCTCATCCTACTTATCTAATCACTCTCTGTGTTCTCCTCTCTGGGTCTCTGCTGTATGTGATACTGTGACCGCTCTCTCCTCATACAGACACTACATCCCCAGGTCCTCAGGTCACTGTCCTATCCTGTGTCTCATCCTACTTATCTAATCACTCTCTGTGTTCCCCTCTCTGGTCTCTGCTGTATGTGACACTGTGACCACTCTCTCCTCATACAGACACTACATCCCCAGGTCCTCAGGTCACTGTCCTATCCTGTGTCTCATCCTACTTATCTAATCACTCTCTGTGTTCTCCTCTCTGGGTCTCTGCTGTATGTAATACTGTGACCGCTCTCTCCTCATACAGACACTACATCCCAAGGTCCTCAGGTCACTGTCCTGTCCTGTGTCTCATCCTACTTATCTAATCACTCTCTCAGTGTTCCCCTCTCTGGGTCTCTGCTGTATGGGACACTGTGACCACTCTCTCCTCATACAGACACTACATCCCCAGGTCCTCAGGTCACTGTACTATCCTGTGTCTCATCCTACTTATCTAATCACTCTCTGTGTTCCCCTCTCTGGGTCTCTGCTGTATGGGACACTGTGACCACTCTCTCCTCATACAGACACTACATCCCAGGTCCTCAGGTCACTGTCCTATCCTGTGTCTCATCCTACTTATCTAATCATTCTCTGTGTTCCCCTCTCTGGGTCTCTGCTGTATGTGACACTGTGACTGCTCTCTCCTCATACAGACACTACATCCCCAGGTCCTCAGGTCACTGTCCTATCCTGTGTCTCATCCTACTTATCTAATCACTCTCTGTGTTCCCCTCTCTGGGTCTCTGCTGTATGTGACACTGTGACTGCTCTCTCCTCATACAGACACTACATCCCCAGGTCCTCAGGTCACTGTCCTATCCTGTGTCTCATCCTACTTATCTAATCACTCTCTGTGTTCCCCTCTCTGGGTCTCTGCTGTATGTGACACTGTGACTACTCTCTCCTCATACAGACACTACATCCCCAGGTCCTCATATCACTGTCCTATCCTGTGTCTCATCCTACTTATCTAATCACTCTCAGTGTTCCCCTCTCTGGATCTCTGCTGTATGTGACACTGTGACTGCTTTCTCCTCATACAGACACTACATCCCCAGGTCCTCATGTCACTGTCCTATCCTGTGTCTCATCCTACTTATCTAATCACTCTCAGTGTTCCCCTCTCTGGATCTCTGCTGTATGTGACACTGTGACTGCTTTCTCCTCATACAGACACTACATCCCCAGGTCCTCATGTCACTGTCCTATCCTGTGTCTCATCCTTCTTATCTAATTACTCTCTCTGTGTTCCCCTCTCTGGGTCTCTGCTGTTTGTGACACTGTGACCGCTCTCTCCTCATACAGACACTACATCCCCAGGTCCTCATGTCACTGTCCTATCCTGTGTCTCATCCTACTTATCTAATTACTCTCTCTGTGTTCCCCTCTCTGGTTCTCTGCTGTATGTGACACTGTGACTGCTCTCTCCTCATACAGACACTACATCCCCAGGTCCTCATGTCACTGTCCTATCCTGTGTCTCATCCTACTTATCTAATTACTCTCTCTGTGTTCCCCTCTCTGGGTCTCTGCTGTATGTGACACTGTGACCGCTCTCTCCTCATACAGACACTACATCCCCAGGTCCTCATGTCACTGTCCTATCCTGTGTCTCATCCAACTTATATAATCACTCTCTCAGTGTTCCCCTCTCTGGGTCTCTCTGCTGTATGTGACACTGTGACTGCTCTCTCCTCATACAGACACTACATCCTCAGGTCACTGTCCTATCCTGTGTCTCATTCTACTTATCTAATCACTCTCTCAGTGTTCCCCTCTCTGGGTCTCTCTGCTGTATGTGACACTGTGACTGCTCTCTCCTCATACAGACTATTACATCCGCAGGTCCTCAGGTCACTGTCCTATCCTGTGTATCATCCTACTTATCTAATCACTCTCTCAGTGTTCCCCTCTCTGGGTCTCTGCTGTATGTGACACTGTGACCGCTCTCTCCTCATACAGACACTACATCCCCAGGTCCTCAGGTCACTGTCCTATCATGTGTCTCATCCTACTTATCTAATCACTCTCTCAGTGTTCCCCTCTCTGGGTCTATCTGCTGTATGTGACACTGTGACTGCTCTCTCCTCATACAGACACTACATCCCCAGGTCCTCAGGTCACTGTCCTATCCTGTGTCTCATCCAACTTATCTAATCACTCTCTCAGTGTTCCCCTCTCTGGGTCTCTCTGCTGTATGTGACACTGTGACTGCTCTCTCCTCATACAGACACTACATCCCCAGGTCCTCAGGTCACTCTCCTATCCTGTGTCTCATCCTACTTATCTAATTACTCTCTGTGTTCCCCTCTCTGGGTCTCTGCTGTATGTGACACTGTCTTCTCTCTCCTCATACAGACACTACATCCCCAGGTCCTCATGTCACTGTCCTATCCTGTGTCTCATCCTACTTATCTAATCACTCTCTCAGTGTTCCCCTCTCTGGGTCTCTGCTGTATGTGACACTGTGACTGCTCTCTCCTCATACAGACACTACATCCCCTGGTCCTCAGGTCACTGTCCTATCCTGTGACTCATCCTACTTATCTAGTCACTCTCTGTGTTCCCCTCTCTGGGTGTCTCTGCTGTATGTGACACTGTGACTGCTCTCTCCTCATACATACACTACATCTCCAGATCCTCAGGTCACTGTCCTATCCTGTGTCTCATCCTACTTTTCTAATCACTCTCTCAGTGTTCCCCTCTCTGGGTCTCTGCTGTATGTGACACTGTGACTGCTCTCTCCTCATACAGACACTACATCCCCAGGTCCTCAGGTCACTGTCCTATCCTGTGTCTCATCCTACTTATCTAATCACTCTCTCAGTGTTCCCCTCTCTGGGTCTCTGCTGTATGTGACACTGTGACTGCTCTCTCCTCATACAGACACTACATCCCCAGGTCCTCAGGTCACTGTCCTATCCTGTGTCTCATCCTACTTATCTAATCACTCTCTGTGTTCCCCTCTCTGGGTCTCTGCTGTATGTGACACTGTGACCGTTCTCTCCTCATACAGACACTACATCCCCAGGTCCTCAGGTCACTGTCCTATCCTGTGTCTCATCCTACTTATCTAATCACTCTCTCAGTTTTCCCCTCTCTGGGTCTATGCTGTATGTGACACTGTGACTGCTCTCTCCTAATACAGACACTACATCCCCAGGTCCTCAGGTCACTGTCCTATCCTGTGTCTCATCCTACTTATCTAATCACTCTCTCTGTGTTCCCCTCTCTGGGTCTCTGCTGTATGTGACACTGTGACTGCTCTCTCCTCATACAGACACTACATCCCCAGGTCCTCTGGTCACTGTCCTATCCTGTGTCTCCTCCTACTTATCTATTCACTCTCTCAGTGTTCCCCTCTCTGGGTCTCTGCTGTATGTGACACTGTGACTGCTCTCTCCTCATACAGACACTACATCCCCAGGTCCTCAGGTCACTGTCCTATCCTGTGACTCATCCTACTTATCTAGTCACTCTCTGTGTTCCCCTCTCTGGGTCTCTCTGCTGTATGTGACACTGTGACCGCTCTCTCCTCATACATACACTACATCCCCAGGTCCTCAGGTCACTGTCCTATCCTGTGTCTCATCCTACTTATCTAATCAATCTCGCAGTGTTCCCCTCTCTGGGTCTCTGCTGTATGTGACACTGTGACCTCTCTCTCCTCATACAGACACTACATCCCCAGGTCCTCAGGTCACTGTCCTATCCTGGGTCTCATCCTACTTATCTAATCACTCCCTCAGTGTTCCCCTCTCTGGGTCTCTCTGCTGTATGTGACACTGTGACCGCTCTCTCCTCATACAGACACTACATCCCCAGGTCCTCAGGTCACTGTCCTATCCTGTGTCTCATCCTACTTATCTAATCACTCCCTCAGTGTTCCCCTCTCTCGGTCTCTCTGCTGTATGTGACACTGTGACTGCTCTCTCCACATACAGACACTACATCCCCAGGGCTCAGGTCACTGTACTACCCTGTGTCTCATCCTACTTATCTAATCACTCCCTCAGTGTTCCCCTCTCTCGGTCTCTCTGCTGTATGTGACACTGTGACTGCTCTCTCCTCATACAGACACTACATCCTCAGGTCACTGTCCTATCCTGTGTCTCATTCTACTTATCTAATCACTCTCTCAGTGTTCCCCTCTCTGGGTCTCTGCTGTATGTGACACTGTGACTGCTCTCTCCTCATACAGACACTACATCCCCTGGTCCTCAGGTCACTGTCCTATCCTGTGACTCATCCTACTTATCTAGTCACTCTCTGTGTTCCCCTCTCTGGGTGTCTCTGCTGTATGTGACACTGTGACTGCTCTCTCCTCATACAGACACTACATCCCCAGGTCCTCAGGTCACTGTCCTATCCTGTGTCTCATCCTACTTTTCTAATCACTCTCTCAGTGTTCCCCTCTCTGGGTCTCTGCTGTATGTGACACTGTGACTGCTCTCTCCTCATACAGACACTACATCCCCAGGTCCTCAGGTCACTGTCCTATCCTGTGTCTCATCCTACTTATCTAATCACTCTCTCAGTGTTCCCCTCTCTGGGTCTCTGCTGTATGTGACACTGTGACTGCTCTCTCCTCATACAGACACTACATCCCCCGGTCCTCAGGTCACTGTCCTATCCTGTGTCTCATCCTACTTATCTGATCACTCTCTGTGTTCCCCTCTCTGGGTCTCTGCTGTATGTGACACTGTGACCGTTCTCTCCTCATACAGACACTACATCCCCAGGTCCTCAGGTCACTGTCCTATCCTGTGTCTCATCCTACTTATCTAGTCACTCTCTCAGTGTTCCCCTCTCTGGGTCTCTGCTGTATGTGACACTGTGACTGCTCTCTCCTCATACAGACACTACATCCCCAGGTCCTCAGGTCACTGTCCTATCCTGTGTCTCATCCTACTTATCTAATCACTCTCTGTGTTCCCCTCTCTGGGTCTCTGCTGTATGTGACACTGTGACCGTTCTCTCCTCATACAGACACTACATCCCCAGGTCCTCAGGTCACTGTCCTATCCTGTGTCTCATCCTACTTATCTAATCACTCTCTCAGTTTTCCCCTCTCTGGGTATATGCTGTATGTGACACTGTGACTGCTCTCTCCTAATACAGACACTACATCCCGAGGTCCTCAGGTCACTGTCCTATCCTGTGTCTCATCCTACTTATCTAATCACTCTCTCTGTGTTCCCCTCTCTGGGTCTCTGCTGTATGTGACACTGTGACTGCTCTCTCCTCATACAGACACTACATCCCCAGGTCCTCAGGTCACTGACCTATCCTGTGTCTCATCCTACTTATCTAATCAATCTCGCAGTGTTCCCCTCTCTGGGTCTCTGCTGTATGTGACACTGTGACCGCTCTCTCCTCATACAGACACTATATCCCCAGGTCCTCAGGTCACTGACCTATCCTGTGTCTCATCCTACTTATCTAAGCACTCTCTCTGTGTTCCCCTCTCTGGGTCTCTCTGCTGTATGTGACACTGTGACTGCTCTCTCCTCATACAGACACTACATCCCCAGTTCCTCTGGTCACTGTCCTATCCTGTGTCTCATCCTACTTATCTAATCACTCTCTCAGTGTTCCCCTCTCTGGGTCTCTGTGCTGTATGTGACACTGTAACTGCTCTCTCCTCATACAGACACTACATCCCCAGGGCTCATGTCACTGTACTACCCTGTGTCTCATCCTACTTATCTAATCACTCTCTCAGTGTTCCCCTCTCTGGGTCTCTGCTGTATGTGACACTGTGACCGCTCTGTCCTCATACAGACACTACATCCCCAGGTCCTCAGGTCACTGTCCTATCCTGTCTCATCCTACTTATCTAATCACTCTCTCAGTGTTCCCCTCTCTGGGTCTATCTGCTGTATGTGACACTGTGACTACTCTCTCCTCATACAGACACTACATCCCCAGGTCCTCAGGTCACTGTCCTATCCTGTGTCTCATCCAACTTATATAATCACTCTCTCAGTGTTCCCCTCTCTGGGTCTCTCTGCTGTATGTGACACTGTGACTGCTCTCTCCTCATACAGACACTACATCCTCAGGTCACTGTCCTATCCTGTGTCTCATTCTACTTATCTAATCACTCTCTCAGTGTTCCCCTCTCTGGGTCTCTCTGCTGTATGTGACACTGTGACTGCTCTCTCCTCATACAGACATTACATCCCCAGGTCCTCAGGTCACTGTCCTATCCTGTGTATCATCCTACTTATCTAATCAGTCTCTCAGTGTTCCCCTCTCTGGGTCTCTGCTGTATGTGACACTGTGACCACTCTCTCCTCATACAGACACTACATCCCCAGGTCCTCAGGTCACTGTCCTATCCTGTGTCTCATCCTACTTATCTAATCACTCTCTCAGTGTTCCCCTCTCTGGGTCTATCTGCTGTATGAGACACTGTGACTGCTCACTCCTCATACAGACACTACATCCCCAGGTCCTCAGGTCACTGTCCTATCCTGTGTCTCATACTACTTATCTAATCACTCTCTGTGTTCTCCTCTCTGGGTCTCTGCTGTATGTGATACTGTGACTGCTCTCTCCTCATACAGACATTACATCCCCAGGTCCTCAGGTCACTGTCCTATCCTGTGTCTCATCCTACTTATCTAATCACTCTCTGTGTTCTCCTCTCTGGGTCTCTGCTGTATGTGACACTGTGAGTGCTCTCTCCTCATACAGACACTACATCCCCAGGTCCTCCGGTCACTGTCCTATCCTGTGTCTTATCCTACTTATCTAATCACTCTCTGTGTTCCCCTCTCTGGGTCTCTCTGCTGTATGTGACACTGTGACTGCTCTCTCCTCATACAGATACTACATCCCCAGGTCCTCAGGTCACTGTCCTATCCTGTGTCTCATCCTACTTATCTAATCACTCTCTGTGTTCCCCTCTCTGGGTCTCTGCTGTATGTGACACTGTGACTGCTCTCTCCTCACACAGACATTACATCCCCAGGTCCTCAGGTCACTGTCCTATCCTGTGTCTCATCCTAATTATCTAATCACTCTCTGTGTTCCCCTCTCTGGGTCTCTGCTGTATGTGACACTGTGACTACTCTCTCCTCATACAGACACTACATCCCCAGGTCCTCAGGTCACTGTCCTATCCTGTGTCTCATCCTACTTATCTAATCACTCTCTGTGTTCCCCTCTCTGGGTCTCTGCTGTATGTGACACTGTGACTGCTCTCTCCTCACACAGACATTACATCCCCAGGTCCTCAGGTCACTGTCCTATCCTGTGTCTCATCCTACTTATCTAATCACTCTCTGTGTTCTCCTCTCTGGGTCTCTGCTGTATGTGATACTGTGACCGCTCTCTCCTCATACAGACACTACATCCCCAGGTCCTCAGGTCACTGTCCTATCCTGTGTCTCATCCTACTTATCTAATCACTCTCTGTGTTCCCCTCTCTGGTCTCTGCTGTATGTGACACTGTGACCACTCTCTCCTCATACAGACACTACATCCCCAGGTCCTCAGGTCACTGTCCTATCCTGTGTCTCATCCTACTTATCTAATCACTCTCTGTGTTCTCCTCTCTGGGTCTCTGCTGTATGTGATACTGTGACCGCTCTCTCCTCATACAGACACTACATCCCCAGGTCCTCAGGTCACTGTCCTGTCCTGTGTCTCATCCTACTTATCTAATCACTCTCTCAGTGTTCCCCTCTCTGGGTCTCTGCTGTATGGGACACTGTGACCACTCTCTCCTCATACAGACACTACATCCCCAGGTCCTCAGGTCACTGTACTATCCTGTGTCTCATCCTACTTATCTAATCACTCTCTGTGTTCCCCTCTCTGGGTCTCTGCTGTATGGGACACTGTGACCACTCTCTCCTCATACAGACACTACATCCCAGGTCCTCAGGTCACTGTCCTATCCTGTGTCTCATCCTACTTATCTAATCATTCTCTGTGTTCCCCTCTCTGGGTCTCTGCTGTATGTGACACTGTGACTGCTCTCTCCTCATACAGACACTACATCCCCAGGTCCTCAGGTCACTGTCCTATCCTGTGTCTCATCCTACTTATCTAATCACTCTCTGTGTTCCCCTCTCTGGGTCTCTGCTGTATGTGACACTGTGACTGCTCTCTCCTCATACAGACACTACATCCCCAGGTCCTCAGGTCACTGTCCTATCCTGTGTCTCATCCTACTTATCTAATCACTCTCTGTGTTCCCCTCTCTGGGTCTCTGCTGTATGTGACACTGTGACTACTCTCTCCTCATACAGACACTACATCCCCAGGTCCTCATATCACTGTCCTATCCTGTGTCTCATCCTACTTATCTAATCTCTCTCTGTGTTTTCCTCTCTGGGTCTCTGCTGTATGTGACACTGTGACTGCTCTCTCCTCATACAGACACTACATCCCCAGGTCCTCAGGTCACTGTCCTATCCTGTGTCTCATCCTACTTATCTAATCACTCTCTCAGTGTTCCCCTCTCTGGGTCTCTGCTGTATGAGACACTGTGACTGCTCACTCCTCATACAGACACTACATCCCCAGGTCCTCAGGTCACTGTCCTATCCTGTGTCTCATACTACTTATCTAATCACTCTCTGTGTTCTCCTCTCTGGGTCTCTGCTGTATGTGATACTGTGACTGCTCTCTCCTCATACAGACATTACATCCCCAGGTCCTCAGGTCACTGTCCTATCCTGTGTCTCATCCTACTTATCTAATCACTCTCTGTGTTCTCCTCTCTGGGTCTCTGCTGTATGTGACACTGTGAGTGCTCTCTCCTCATACAGACACTACATCCCCAGGTCCTCCGGTCACTGTCCTATCCTGTGTCTTATCCTACTTATCTAATCACTCTCTGTGTTCCCCTCTCTGGGTCTCTCTGCTGTATGTGACACTGTGACTGCTCTCTCCTCATACAGATACTACATCCCCAGGTCCTCAGGTCACTGTCCTATCCTGTGTCTCATCCTACTTATCTAATCACTCTCTGTGTTCCCCTCTCTGGGTCTCTGCTGTATGTGACACTGTGACTGCTCTCTCCTCACACAGACATTACATCCCCAGGTCCTCAGGTCACTGTCCTATCCTGTGTCTCATCCTAATTATCTAATCACTCTCTGTGTTCCCCTCTCTGGGTCTCTGCTGTATGTGACACTGTGACTACTCTCTCCTCATACAGACACTACATCCCCAGGTCCTCAGGTCACTGTCCTATCCTGTGTCTCATCCTACTTATCTAATCACTCTCTGTGTTCCCCTCTCTGGGTCTCTGCTGTATGTGACACTGTGACTGCTCTCTCCTCACACAGACATTACATCCCCAGGTCCTCAGGTCACTGTCCTATCCTGTGTCTCATCCTACTTATCTAATCACTCTCTGTGTTCTCCTCTCTGGGTCTCTGCTGTATGTGATACTGTGACCGCTCTCTCCTCATACAGACACTACATCCCCAGGTCCTCAGGTCACTGTCCTATCCTGTGTCTCATCCTACTTATCTAATCACTCTCTGTGTTCCCCTCTCTGGTCTCTGCTGTATGTGACACTGTGACCACTCTCTCCTCATACAGACACTACATCCCCAGGTCCTCAGGTCACTGTCCTATCCTGTGTCTCATCCTACTTATCTAATCACTCTCTGTGTTCTCCTCTCTGGGTCTCTGCTGTATGTAATACTGTGACCGCTCTCTCCTCATACAGACACTACATCCCCAGGTCCTCAGGTCACTGTCCTGTCCTGTGTCTCATCCTACTTATCTAATCACTCTCTCAGTGTTCCCCTCTCTGGGTCTCTGCTGTATGGGACACTGTGACCACTCTCTCCTCATACAGACACTACATCCCCAGGTCCTCAGGTCACTGTACTATCCTGTGTCTCATCCTACTTATCTAATCACTCTCTGTGTTCCCCTCTCTGGGTCTCTGCTGTATGGGACACTGTGACCACTCTCTCCTCATACAGACACTACATCCCAGGTCCTCAGGTCACTGTCCTATCCTGTGTCTCATCCTACTTATCTAATCATTCTCTGTGTTCCCCTCTCTGGGTCTCTGCTGTATGTGACACTGTGACTGCTCTCTCCTCATACAGACACTACATCCCCAGGTCCTCAGGTCACTGTCCTATCCTGTGTCTCATCCTACTTATCTAATCACTCTCTGTGTTCCCCTCTCTGGGTCTCTGCTGTATGTGACACTGTGACTGCTCTCTCCTCATACAGACACTACATCCCCAGGTCCTCAGGTCACTGTCCTATCCTGTGTCTCATCCTACTTATCTAATCACTCTCTGTGTTCCCCTCTCTGGGTCTCTGCTGTATGTGACACTGTGACTACTCTCTCCTCATACAGACACTACATCCCCAGGTCCTCATATCACTGTCCTATCCTGTGTCTCATCCTACTTATCTAATCATTCTCAGTGTTCCCCTCTCTGGATCTCTGCTGTATGTGACACTGTGACTGCTTTCTCCTCATACAGACACTACATCCCCAGGTCCTCATGTCACTGTCCTATCCTGTGTCTCATCCTACTTATCTAATCACTCTCAGTGTTCCCCTCTCTGGATCTCTGCTGTATGTGACACTGTGACTGCTTTCTCCTCATACAGACACTACATCCCCAGGTCCTCATGTCACTGTCCTATCCTGTGTCTCATCCTTCTTATCTAATTACTCTCTCTGTGTTCCCCTCTCTGGGTCTCTGCTGTTTGTGACACTGTGACCGCTCTCTCCTCATACAGACACTACATCCCCAGGTCCTCATGTCACTGTCCTATCCTGTGTCTCATCCTACTTATCTAATTACTCTCTCTGTGTTCCCCTCTCTGGTTCTCTGCTGTATGTGACACTGTGACTGCTCTCTCCTCATACAGACACTACATCCCCAGGTCCTCATGTCACTGTCCTATCCTGTGTCTCATCCTACTTATCTAATTACTCTCTCTGTGTTCCCCTCTCTGGGTCTCTGCTGTATGTGACACTGTGACCGCTCTCTCCTCATACAGACACTACATCCCCAGGTCCTCATGTCACTGTCCTATCCTGTGTCTCATCCAACTTATATAATCACTCTCTCAGTGTTCCCCTCTCTGGGGTCTCTCTGCTGTATGTGACACTGTGACTGCTCTCTCCTCATACAGACACTACATCCTCAGGTCACTGTCCTATCCTGTGTCTCATTCTACTTATCTAATCACTCTCTCAGTGTTCCCCTCTCTGGGTCTCTCTGCTGTATGTGACACTGTGACTGCTCTCTCCTCATACAGACTATTACATCCGCAGGTCCTCAGGTCACTGTCCTATCCTGTGTATCATCCTACTTATCTAATCACTCTCTCAGTGTTCCCCTCTCTGGGTCTCTGCTGTATGTGACACTGTGACCGCTCTCTCCTCATACAGACACTACATCCCCAGGTCCTCAGGTCACTGTCCTATCATGTGTCTCATCCTACTTATCTAATCACTCTCTCAGTGTTCCCCTCTCTGGGTCTATCTGCTGTATGTGACACTGTGACTGCTCTCTCCTCATACAGACACTACATCCCCAGGTCCTCAGGTCACTGTCCTATCCTGTGTCTCATCCAACTTATCTAATCACTCTCTCAGTGTTCCCCTCTCTGGGTCTCTCTGCTGTATGTGACACTGTGACTGCTCTCTCCTCATACAGACACTACATCCCCAGGTCCTCAGGTCACTCTCCTATCCTGTGTCTCATCCTACTTATCTAATTACTCTCTGTGTTCCCCTCTCTGGGTCTCTGCTGTATGTGACACTGTCTTCTCTCTCCTCATACAGACACTACATCCCCAGGTCCTCATGTCACTGTCCTATCCTGTGTCTCATCCTACTTATCTAATCACTCTCTCAGTGTTCCCCTCTCTGGGTCTCTGCTGTATGTGACACTGTGACTGCTCTCTCCTCATACAGACACTACATCCCCTGGTCCTCAGGTCACTGTCCTATCCTGTGACTCATCCTACTTATCTAGTCACTCTCTGTGTTCCCCTCTCTGGGTGTCTCTGCTGTATGTGACACTGTGACTGCTCTCTCCTCATACATACACTACATCTCCAGATCCTCAGGTCACTGTCCTATCCTGTGTCTCATCCTACTTTTCTAATCACTCTCTCAGTGTTCCCCTCTCTGGGTCTCTGCTGTATGTGACACTGTGACTGCTCTCTCCTCATACAGACACTACATCCCCAGGTCCTCAGGTCACTGTCCTATCCTGTGTCTCATCCTACTTATCTAATCACTCTCTCAGTGTTCCCCTCTCTGGGTCTCTGCTGTATGTGACACTGTGACTGCTCTCTCCTCATACAGACACTACATCCCCAGGTCCTCAGGTCACTGTCCTATCCTGTGTCTCATCCTACTTATCTAATCACTCTCTGTGTTCCCCTCTCTGGGTCTCTGCTGTATGTGACACTGTGACCGTTCTCTCCTCATACAGACACTACATCCCCAGGTCCTCAGGTCACTGTCCTATCCTGTGTCTCATCCTACTTATCTAATCACTCTCTCAGTTTTCCCCTCTCTGGGTCTATGCTGTATGTGACACTGTGACTGCTCTCTCCTAATACAGACACTACATCCCCAGGTCCTCAGGTCACTGTCCTATCCTGTGTCTCATCCTACTTATCTAATCACTCTCTCTGTGTTCCCCTCTCTGGGTCTCTGCTGTATGTGACACTGTGACTGCTCTCTCCTCATACAGACACTACATCCCCAGGTCCTCTGGTCACTGTCCTATCCTGTGTCTCCTCCTACTTATCTATTCACTCTCTCAGTGTTCCCCTCTCTGGGTCTCTGCTGTATGTGACACTGTGACTGCTCTCTCCTCATACAGACACTACATCCCCAGGTCCTCAGGTCACTGTCCTATCCTGTGACTCATCCTACTTATCTAGTCACTCTCTGTGTTCCCCTCTCTGGGTCTCTCTGCTGTATGTGACACTGTGACCGCTCTCTCCTCATACATACACTACATCCCCAGGTCCTCAGGTCACTGTCCTATCCTGTGTCTCATCCTACTTATCTAATCAATCTCGCAGTGTTCCCCTCTCTGGGTCTCTGCTGTATGTGACACTGTGACCTCTCTCTCCTCATACAGACACTACATCCCCAGGTCCTCAGGTCACTGTCCTATCCTGGGTCTCATCCTACTTATCTAATCACTCCCTCAGTGTTCCCCTCTCTGGGTCTCTCTGCTGTATGTGACACTGTGACCGCTCTCTCCTCATACAGACACTACATCCCCAGGTCCTCAGGTCACTGTCCTATCCTGTGTCTCATCCTACTTATCTAATCACTCCCTCAGTGTTCCCCTCTCTCGGTCTCTCTGCTGTATGTGACACTGTGACTGCTCTCTCCACATACAGACACTACATCCCCAGGGCTCAGGTCACTGTACTACCCTGTGTCTCATCCTACTTATCTAATCACTCCCTCAGTGTTCCCCTCTCTCGGTCTCTCTGCTGTATGTGACACTGTGACTGCTCTCTCCTCATACAGACACTACATCCTCAGGTCACTGTCCTATCCTGTGTCTCATTCTACTTATCTAATCACTCTCTCAGTGTTCCCCTCTCTGGGTCTCTGCTGTATGTGACACTGTGACTGCTCTCTCCTCATACAGACACTACATCCCCTGGTCCTCAGGTCACTGTCCTATCCTGTGACTCATCCTACTTATCTAGTCACTCTCTGTGTTCCCCTCTCTGGGTGTCTCTGCTGTATGTGACACTGTGACTGCTCTCTCCTCATACAGACACTACATCCCCAGGTCCTCAGGTCACTGTCCTATCCTGTGTCTCATCCTACTTTTCTAATCACTCTCTCAGTGTTCCCCTCTCTGGGTCTCTGCTGTATGTGACACTGTGACTGCTCTCTCCTCATACAGACACTACATCCCCAGGTCCTCAGGTCACTGTCCTATCCTGTGTCTCATCCTACTTATCTAATCACTCTCTCAGTGTTCCCCTCTCTGGGTCTCTGCTGTATGTGACACTGTGACTGCTCTCTCCTCATACAGACACTACATCCCCCGGTCCTCAGGTCACTGTCCTATCCTGTGTCTCATCCTACTTATCTGATCACTCTCTGTGTTCCCCTCTCTGGGTCTCTGCTGTATGTGACACTGTGACCGTTCTCTCCTCATACAGACACTACATCCCCAGGTCCTCAGGTCACTGTCCTATCCTGTGTCTCATCCTACTTATCTAGTCACTCTCTCAGTGTTCCCCTCTCTGGGTCTCTGCTGTATGTGACACTGTGACTGCTCTCTCCTCATACAGACACTACATCCCCAGGTCCTCAGGTCACTGTCCTATCCTGTGTCTCATCCTACTTATCTAATCACTCTCTGTGTTCCCCTCTCTGGGTCTCTGCTGTATGTGACACTGTGACCGTTCTCTCCTCATACAGACACTACATCCCCAGGTCCTCAGGTCACTGTCCTATCCTGTGTCTCATCCTACTTATCTAATCACTCTCTCAGTTTTCCCCTCTCTGGGTATATGCTGTATGTGACACTGTGACTGCTCTCTCCTAATACAGACACTACATCCCGAGGTCCTCAGGTCACTGTCCTATCCTGTGTCTCATCCTACTTATCTAATCACTCTCTCTGTGTTCCCCTCTCTGGGTCTCTGCTGTATGTGACACTGTGACTGCTCTCTCCTCATACAGACACTACATCCCCAGGTCCTCAGGTCACTGACCTATCCTGTGTCTCATCCTACTTATCTAATCAATCTCGCAGTGTTCCCCTCTCTGGGTCTCTGCTGTATGTGACACTGTGACCGCTCTCTCCTCATACAGACACTATATCCCCAGGTCCTCAGGTCACTGACCTATCCTGTGTCTCATCCTACTTATCTAAGCACTCTCTCTGTGTTCCCCTCTCTGGGTCTCTCTGCTGTATGTGACACTGTGACTGCTCTCTCCTCATACAGACACTACATCCCCAGTTCCTCTGGTCACTGTCCTATCCTGTGTCTCATCCTACTTATCTAATCACTCTCTCAGTGTTCCCCTCTCTGGGTCTCTGTGCTGTATGTGACACTGTAACTGCTCTCTCCTCATACAGACACTACATCCCCAGGGCTCATGTCACTGTACTACCCTGTGTCTCATCCTACTTATCTAATCACTCTCTCAGTGTTCCCCTCTCTGGGTCTCTGCTGTATGTGACACTGTGACCGCTCTGTCCTCATACAGACACTACATCCCCAGGTCCTCAGGTCACTGTCCTATCCTGTCTCATCCTACTTATCTAATCACTCTCTCAGTGTTCCCCTCTCTGGGTCTATCTGCTGTATGTGACACTGTGACTACTCTCTCCTCATACAGACACTACATCCCCAGGTCCTCAGGTCACTGTCCTATCCTGTGTCTCATCCAACTTATATAATCACTCTCTCAGTGTTCCCCTCTCTGGGTCTCTCTGCTGTATGTGACACTGTGACTGCTCTCTCCTCATACAGACACTACATCCTCAGGTCACTGTCCTATCCTGTGTCTCATTCTACTTATCTAATCACTCTCTCAGTGTTCCCCTCTCTGGGTCTCTCTGCTGTATGTGACACTGTGACTGCTCTCTCCTCATACAGACATTACATCCCCAGGTCCTCAGGTCACTGTCCTATCCTGTGTATCATCCTACTTATCTAATCAGTCTCTCAGTGTTCCCCTCTCTGGGTCTCTGCTGTATGTGACACTGTGACCACTCTCTCCTCATACAGACACTACATCCCCAGGTCCTCAGGTCACTGTCCTATCCTGTGTCTCATCCTACTTATCTAATCACTCTCTCAGTGTTCCCCTCTCTGGGTCTATCTGCTGTATGTGACACTGTGACTGCTCTCTCCTCATACAGACACTACATCCCCAGGTCCTCAGGTCACTGTCCTATCCTGTGTCTCATCCAACTTATCTAATCACTCTCTCAGTGTTCCCCTCTCTGGGTCTCTCTGCTGTATGTGACACTGTGACTGCTCTCTCCTCATACAGACACTACATCCCCAGGTCCTCATGTCACTGTCCTATCCTGGGTCTCATCCTACTTATCTAATCACTCTCTCAGTGTCACCCTCTCTTGGTCTCTGCTGTATGTGACACTGTGACTGCTCTCTCCTCATACAGACACTACATCCCCAGGTCCTCAGGTCACTGTTCTATCCTGTGTCTCATCCTACTTATCTAATCACTCTCTGTGTTCCCATCTCTGGGTCTCTGCTGTATGTGACACTGTGACTGCTCTCTCCTCATACAGACACTACATCCCCAGGTCCTCAGGTCACTGTCCTATCCTGTGTCTCATCCTACTTATCTAATTACTCTCTCTGTGTTCCCCTCTCTGGGTCTCTGCTGTATGTGACACTGTGACCGCTCTCTCCTCATACAGACACTACATCCCCAGGTCCTCATGTCACTGTCCTATCCTGGGTCTCATCCTACTTATCTAATTACTCTCTCAGTGTTCCCCTCTCTGGGTCTCTGCTGTATGTGACACTGTGACCACTCTCTCCTCATACAGACACTACATCCCTAGGTACTCAGGTCACTGTCCTATCCTGTGTCTCATCCTACTTATCTAATCACTCTCTCAGTGTCACCCTCTCTTGGTCTCTGCTGTATGTGACACTGTGACTGCTCTCTCCTCATACAGACATTACATCCCCAAGTCCTCAGGTCACTGTTCTATCCTGGGTCTCATCCTACTTATCTAATCACTCTCTGTGTTCCCATCTCTGGGTCTCTGCTGTATGTGACACTGTGACTGCTCTCTCCTCATACAGACACTACATCCCCAGGTCCTCAGGTCACTGTCCTATCCTGTGTCTCATCCAACTTATCTAATTACTCTCTGTGTTCCCCTCTCTGGTTCTCTGCTGTATGTGACACTGTGACTGCTCTCTCCTCATACAGACACTACATCCCCAGGTCCTCAGGTCACTGTCCTATCCTGTGTCTCATCCTACTTATCTAATCACTCTCTGTGTTCCCCTCTCTGGGACTCTGCTGTATGTGACACTGTGACTACTCTCTCCTCATACAGACACTACATCCCCAGGTCCACAGGTCACTGTCCTATCCTGTGTCTCATACTACTTATCTAATCACTCTCTCAGTGTTCCCCTCTCTGGGTCTCTGCTGTATGTGACACTGTGACTGCTCTCTCCTCATACAGACACTACATCCCCAGGTCCTCATGTCACTGTCCTATCCTGTGTCTCATCCTACTTATCTAATTACTCTCTCTGTGTTCCCCTCTCTGGGTCTCTGCTGTATGTGACACTGTGACCGCTCTCTCCTCATACAGACACTACATCCCCAGGTCCTCAGGTCACTGTCGTATCCTGTGTCTCATCCTACTTATCTAATCACTCTCTCAGTGTCCCCCTCTCTGGGTCTCTGCTGTATGTGACACTGTGACTGCTCTCTCCTCATACAGACACTACATCCCCAGGTCCTCAGGTCACTCTCCTATCCTGTGTCTCATCCTACTTATCTAATTACTCTCTGTGTTCCCCTCTCTGGGTCTCTGCTGTATGTGACACTGTCTTCTCTCTCCTCATGCAGACACTACATCCCCAGGTCCTCATGTCACTGTCCTATCCTGTGTCTCATCCTACTTATCTAATCACTCTCAGTGTTCCCCTCTCTGGGTCTCTGCTGTATGTGAAACTGTGACTGCTCTCTCCTCATACAGACACTACATCCCCAGGTCCTCAGGTCACTGTCCTATCCTGTGTCTCATCCTACTTATCTAATCACTCTCTCAGTGTTCCCCTCTCTGGGTCTCTGCTGTATGTGACACTGTGACTGCTCTCTCCTCATACAGACACTACATCCCCTGGTCCTCAGGTCACTGTCCTATCCTGTGACTCATCCTACTTATCTAGTCACTCTCTGTGTTCCCCTCTCTGGGTGTCTCTGCTGTATGTGACACTGTGACTGCTCTCTCCTCATACATACACTACATCTCCAGATCCTCAGGTCACTGTCCTATCCTGTGTCTCATCCTACTTTTCTAATCACTCTCTCAGTGTTCCCCTCTCTGGGTCTCTGCTGTATGTGACACTGTGACTGCTCTCTCCTCATACAGACACTACATCCCCAGGTCCTCAGGTCCCTGTCCTATCCTGTGTCTCATCCTACTTATCTAATCACTCTCTCAGTGTTCCCCTCTCTGGGTCTCTGCTGTATGTGACACTGTGACTGCTCTCTCCTCATACAGACACTACATCCCCAGGTCCTCAGGTCACTGTCCTATCCTGTGTCTCATCATACTTATCTAATCACTCTCTGTGTTCCCCTCTCTGGGTCTCTGCTGTATGTGACACTGTGACCGTTCTCTCCTCATACAGACACTACATCCCCAGGTCCTCAGGTCACTGTCCTATCCTGTGTCTCATCCTACTTATCTAATCACTCTCTCAGTGTTCCCCTCTCTGGGTCTCTGCTGTATGTGACACTGTGACTGCTCTCTCCTCATACAGACACTACATCCCCAGGTCCTCAGGTCACTGTCCTATCCTGTGTCTCATCCTACTTATCTAATCACTCTCTGTGTTCCCCTCTCTAGGTCTCTGCTGTATGTGACACTGTGACCGTTCTCTCCTCATACAGACACTACATCCCCAGGTCCTCAGGTCACTGTCCTATCCTGTGTCTCATCCTACTTATCTAATCACTCTCTCAGTTTTCCCCTCTCTGGGTCTATGCTGTATGTGACACTGTGACTGCTCTCTCCTAATACAGACACTACATCCCCAGGTCCTCAGGTCACTGTCCTATCCTGTGTCTCATCCTACTTATCTAATCACTCTCTCTGTGTTCCCCTCTCTGGGTCTCTGCTGTATGTGACACTGTGACTGCTCTCTCCTCATACAGACACTACATCCCCAGGTCCTCTGGTCACTGTCCTATCCTGTGTCTCCTCCTACTTATCTATTCACTCTCTGTGTTCCCCTCTCTGGGTCTCTCTGCTGTATGTGACACTGTGACCGCTCTCTCCTCATACATACACTACATCCCCAGGTCCTCAGGTCACTGTCCTATCCTGTGTCTCATCCTACTTATCTAATCAATCTCGCAGTGTTCCCCTCTCTGGGTCTCTGCTGTATGTGACACTGTGACCTCTCTCTCCTCATACAGACACTACATCCCCAGGTCCTCAGGTCACTGTCCTATCCTGTGTCTCATCCTACTTATCTAATCACTCCCTCAGTGTTCCCCTCTCTGGGTCTCTCTGCTGTATGTGACACTGTGACCGCTCTCTCCTCAAACAGACACTACATCCCCAGGTCCTCAGGTCACTGTCCTATCCTGTGTCTCATCCTACTTATCTAATCACTCCCTCAGTGTTCCCCTCTCTCGGTCTCTCTGCTGTATGTGACACTGTGACTGCTCTCTCCACATACAGACACTACATCCCCAGGGCTCAGGTCACTGTACTACCCTGTGTCTCATCCTACTTATCTAATCACTCCCTCAGTGTTCCCCTCTCTCGGTCTCTCTGCTGTATGTGACACTGTGACTGCTCTCTCCTCATACAGACACTACATCCTCAGGTCACTGTCCTATCCTGTGTCTCATTCTACTTATCTAATCACTCTCTCAGTGTTCCCCTCTCTGGGTCTCTGCTGTATGTGACACTGTGACTGCTCTCTCCTCATACAGACACTACATCCCCTGGTCCTCAGGTCACTGTCCTATCCTGTGACTCATCCTACTTATCTAGTCACTCTCTGTGTTCCCCTCTCTGGGTGTCTCTGCTGTATGTGACACTGTGACTGCTCTCTCCTCATACAGACACTACATCCCCAGGTCCTCAGGTCACTGTCCTATCCTGTGTCTCATCCTACTTTTCTAATCACTCTCTCAGTGTTCCCCTCTCTGGGTCTCTGCTGTATGTGACACTGTGACTGCTCTCTCCTCATACAGACACTACATCCCCAGGTCCTCAGGTCACTGTCCTATCCTGTGTCTCATCCTACTTATCTAATCACTCTCTCAGTGTTCCCCTCTCTGGGTCTCTGCTGTATGTGACACTGTGACTGCTCTCTCCTCATACAGACACTACATCCCCCGGTCCTCAGGTCACTGTCCTATCCTGTGTCTCATCCTACTTATCAGATCACTCTCTGTGTTCCCCTCTCTGGGTCTCTGCTGTATGTGACACTGTGACCGTTCTCTCCTCATACAGACACTACATCCCCAGGTCCTCAGGTCACTGTCCTATCCTGTGTCTCATCCTACTTATCTAATCACTCTCTCAGTGTTCCCCTCTCTGGGTCTCTGCTGTATGTGACACTGTGACTGCTCTCTCCTCATACAGACACTACATCCCCAGGTCCTCAGGTCACTGTCCTATCCTGTGTCTCATCCTACTTATCTAATCACTCTCTGTGTTCCCCTCTCTGGGTCTCTGCTGTATGTGACACTGTGACCGTTCTCTCCTCATACAGACACTACATCCCCAGGTCCTCAGGTCACTGTCCTATCCTGTGTCTCATCCTACTTATCTAATCACTCTCTCAGTTTTCCCCTCTCTGGGTATATGCTGTATGTGACACTGTGACTGCTCTCTCCTAATACAGACACTACATCCCGAGGTCCTCAGGTCACTGTCCTATCCTGTGTCTCATCCTACTTATCTAATCACTCTCTCTGTGTTCCCCTCTCTGGGTCTCTGCTGTATGTGACACTGTGACTGCTCTCTCCTCATACAGACACTACATCCCCAGGTCCTCAGGTCACTGACCTATCCTGTGTCTCATCCTACTTATCTAATCAATCTCGCAGTGTTCCCCTCTCTGGGTCTCTGCTGTATGTGACACTGTGACCGCTCTCTCCTCATACAGACACTATATCCCCAGGTCCTCAGGTCACTGACCTATCCTGTGTCTCATCCTACTTATCTAAGCACTCTCTCTGTGTTCCCCTCTCTGGGTCTCTCTGCTGTATGTGACACTGTGACTGCTCTCTCCTCATACAGACACTACATCCCCAGGTCCTCTGGTCACTGTCCTATCCTGTGTCTCATCCTACTTATCTAATCACTCTCTCAGTGTTCCCCTCTCTGGGTCTCTGTGCTGTATGTGACACTGTAACTGCTCTCTCCTCATACAGACACTACATCCCCAGGGCTCAGGTCACTGTACTACCCTGTGTCTCATCCTACTTATCTAATCACTCTCTCAGTGTTCCCCTCTCTGGGTCTCTGCTGTATGTGACACTGTGACCGCTCTGTCCTCATACAGACACTACATCCCCAGGTCCTCAGGTCACTGTCCTATCCTGTCTCATCCTACTTATCTAATCACTCTCTCAGTGTTCCCCTCTCTGGGTCTATCTGCTGTATGTGACACTGTGACTACTCTCTCCTCATACAGACACTACATCCCCAGGTCCTCAGGTCACTGTCCTATCCTGTGTCTCATCCAACTTATATAATCACTCTCTCAGTGTTCCCCTCTCTGGGTCTCTCTGCTGTATGTGACACTGTGACTGCTCTCTCCTCATACAGACACTACATCCTCAGGTCACTGTCCTATCCTGTGTCTCATTCTACTTATCTAATCACTCTCTCAGTGTTCCCCTCTCTGGGTCTCTCTGCTGTATGTGACACTGTGACTGCTCTCTCCTCATACAGACATTACATCCCCAGGTCCTCAGGTCACTGTCCTATCCTGTGTATCATCCTACTTATCTAATCACTCTCTCAGTGTTCCCCTCTCTGGGTCTCTGCTGTATGTGACACTGTGACCGCTCTCTCCTCATACAGACACTACATCCCCAGGTCCTCAGGTCACTGTCCTATCCTGTGTCTCATCCTACTTATCTAATCACTCTCTCAGTGTTCCCCTCTCTGGGTCTATCTGCTGTATGTGACACTGTGACTGCTCTCTCCTCATACAGACACTACATCCCCAGGTCCTCAGGTCACTGTCCTATCCTGTGTCTCATCCAACTTATCTAATCACTCTCTCAGTGTTCCCCTCTCTGGGTCTCTCTGCTGTATGTGACACTGTGACTGCTCTCTCCTCATACAGACACTACATCCCCAGGTCCTCATGTCACTGTCCTATCCTTGGTCTCATCCTACTTATCTAATCACTCTCTCAGTGTCACCCTCTCTTGGTCTCTGCTGTATGTGACACTGTGACTGCTCTCTCCTCATACAGACACTACATCCCCAGGTCCTCAGGTCACTGTTCTATCCTGTGTCTCATCCTACTTATCTAATCACTCTCTGTGTTCCCATCTCTGGGTCTCTGCTGTATGTGACACTGTGACTGCTCTCTCCTCATACAGACACTACATCCCCAGGTCCTCAGGTCACTGTCCTATCCTGTGTCTCATCCTACTTATCTAATTACTCTCTCTGTGTTCCCCTCTCTGGGTCTCTGCTGTATGTGACACTGTGACCGCTCTCTCCTCATACAGACACTACATCCCCAGGTCCTCAGGTCACTGTCGTATCCTGTGTCTCATCCTACTTATCTAATCACTCTCTCAGTGTCCCCCTCTCTGGGTCTCTGCTGTATGTGACACTGTGACTGCTCTCTCCTCATACAGACACTACATCCCCAGGTCCTCAGGTCACTCTCCTATCCTGTGTCTCATCCTACTTATCTAATTACTCTCTGTGTTCCCCTCTCTGGGTCTTTGCTGTATGTGACACTGTCTGCTCTCTCCTCATACAGACACTACATCCCCAAGTCCTCATGTCACTGTCCTATCCTGTGTCTCATCCTACTTATCTAATCACTCTCAGTGTTCCCCTCTCTGGGTCTCTGCTGTATGTGAAACTGTGACTGCTCTCTCCTCATACAGACACTACATCCCCAGGTCCTCAGGTCACTGTCCTATCCTGTGTCTCATCCTACTTATCTAGTCACTCTCTGTGTTCCCCTCTCTGGGTCTCTGCTGTATGTGACACTGTGACTGCTCTCTCCTCATACAGACACTACATCCCCAGGTCCTCAGGTCCCTGTCCTATCCTGTGTCTCATCCTACTTATCTAATCACTCTCTCAGTGTTCCCCTCTCTGGGTCTCTGCTGTATGTGACACTGTGACTGCTCTCTCCTCATACAGACACTACATCCCCAGGTCCTCAGGTCACTGTCCTATCCTGTGTCTCATCCTACTTATCTAATTACTCTCTCTGTGTTCCCCTCTCTGGGTCTCTCTGCTGTATGTGACACTGTGACTGCTCTCTCCACATACAGACACTACATCCCCAGGGCTCAGGTCACTGTACTACCCTGTGTCTCATCCTACTTATCTAATCACTCTCTCAGTGTTCCCCTCTCTGGGTCTCTGCTGTATGTAACACTGTGACCGCTCTCTCCTCATACAGACACTACATCCCCAGGTCCTCAGGTCACTGTCCTATCCTGTGTCTCATCCTACTTATCTTATCAATCTCTCAGTGTTCCCCTCTCTGGGTCTCTGCTGTATGTGACACTGTGACTGCTCTCTCCTCATACAGACACTACATCCCCAGGTCCTCAGGTCACTGTCCTATCCTGTGTCTCATCCTTCTTATCTAATGACTCTCAGTGTTCCCCTCTCTGGGTCCATGCTGTATGTGACACTGTGACTGCTCTCTCCTCATACAGACACTACATCCCCAGGTCCTCAGGTCACTGTCCTATCCTGTGTCTCATCCTACTTATCTAATCACTCTCTCAGTTTTCCCCTCTCTGGGTCTCTCTGCTGTATGTGACACTGTGACTGCTCTCTCCTCATACAGACATTACATCCCCCGGTCCTCAGGTCACTGTCCTATCCTGTGTCTCATCCTACTTATCTAATCACTCTCTCAGTGTTCCCCTCTCTGGCTCTCTGCTGTATGTGACACTGTGACCGCTCTCTCCTCATACAGACACTACATCCCCAGGTCCTCAGGTCACTGTCCTATCCTGTGTCTCATCCAACTTATATAATCACTCTCTCAGTGTTCCCCTCTCTGGGTCTCTCTGCTGTATGTGACACTGTGACTGCTCTCTCCTCATACAGACACTACATCCTCAGGTCACTGTCCTATCCTGTGTCTCATTCTACTTATCTAATCACTCTCTCAGTGTTCCCCTCTCTGGGTCTCTCTGCTGTATGTGACACTGTGACTGCTCTCTCCTCATACAGACTATTACATCCGCAGGTCCTCAGGTCACTGTCCTATCCTGTGTATCATCCTACTTATCTAATCACTCTCTCAGTGTTCCCCTCTCTGGGTCTCTGCTGTATGTGACACTGTGACCGCTCTCTCCTCATACAGACACTACATCCCCAGGTCCTCAGGTCACTGTCCTATCATGTGTCTCATCCTACTTATCTAATCACTCTCTCAGTGTTCCCCTCTCTGGGTCTATCTGCTGTATGTGACACTGTGACTGCTCTCTCCTCATACAGACACTACATCCCCAGGTCCTCAGGTCACTGTCCTATCCTTTGTCTCATCCAACTTATCTAATCACTCTCTCAGTGTTCCCCTCTCTGGGTCTCTCTGCTGTATGTGACACTGTGACTGCTCTCTCCTCATACAGACACTACATCCCCAGGTCCTCATGTCACTGTCCTATCCTGGGTCTCATCCTACTTATCTAATTACTCTCTCAGTGTTCCCCTCTCTGGGTCTCTGCTGTATGTGACACTGTGACCACTCTCTCCTCATACAGACACTACATCCCTAGGTACTCAGGTCACTGTCCTATCCTGTGTCTCATCCTACTTATCTAATCACTCTCTCAGTGTCACCCTCTCTTGGTCTCTGCTGTATGTGACACTGTGACTGCTCTCTCCTCATACAGACATTACATCCCCAGGTCCTCAGGTCACTGTTCTATCCTGGGTCTCATCCTACTTATCTAATCACTCTCTGTGTTCCCATCTCTGGGTCTCTGCTGTATGTGACACTGTGACTGCTCTCTCCTCATACAGACACTACATCCCCAGGTCCTCAGGTCACTGTCCTATCCTGTGTCTCATCCAACTTATCTAATTACTCTCTGTGTTCCCCTCTCTGGTTCTCTGCTGTATGTGACACTGTGACTGCTCTCTCCTCATACAGACACTACATCCCCAGGTCCTCAGGTCACTGTCCTATCCTGTGTCTCATCCTACTTATCTAATCACTCTCTGTGTTCCCCTCTCTGGGACTCTGCTGTATGTGACACTGTGACTACTCTCTCCTCATACAGACACTACATCCCCAGGTCCACAGGTCACTGTCCTATCCTGTGTCTCATACTACTTATCTAATCACTCTCTCAGTGTTCCCCTCTCTGGGTCTCTGCTGTATGTGACACTGTGACTGCTCTCTCCTCATACAGACACTACGTCCCCAGGTCCTCAGGTCACTCTCCTATCCTGTGTCTCATCCTACTTATCTAATTACTCTCTCTGTGTTCCCCTCTCTGGGTCTCTGCTGTATGTGACAC